>OZ038498.1:12028338-12093338 GCA_964036315.1 Acanthosepion esculentum | reverse complement strand
TAATAATGAAATTTCAGAAAGGTGGCACATAAGAACATCAACAATTCCAGTTGTAGTTGGAGCCCTCGGATTGATTGGAAAAGGTTCCAGTAGACTCATTGAAGGGATTCTTGGTAGCCTATGCCTTAAAGAAATACAAAAAAAAAAAAATGTTCTCACGAGTACAACCCACACCTTACGAAGGGATTTATCTATGTAAAATATGTGTGATTCTTTTTTTAATTGCTTAGTGGAAAATGTCAGGATGCCATTTTTGACCTTAGGTCTCTGGTTGGGACCCGGGAGGAAATGTGTATACAACACAAATCAAAGGAAATAATAATAATAATAATAATAATAATAATAATAATAATAATAATAATAATAATTGATCCTTATTGATATGGCAGTCCCTGCAGACTGCAATGTATCTTTGAAGATATTCGAAAAGCTGTCAAAATACAAGGACCTTGAAATAGAAATCTAAAAAATGTGGCACATGGGAACATCAACAATCCCTGGTGTAGTTGGAGCCCTTGGACTGGATGGAAAAGATTCCAGTAGGCTGATTGAAGGGATCCCTGGAAGTCCATGCCTCAAAGAGGTACAAAAAATTGTTCTGACAAGTACAGCCCACACTTTACGAAGGGCTTTATCTATAAAATTATTTTTTATTTTATCTTATTTTTATTTATTTATTTATTTATTTTGCAGTGGAAAGTGTCATGATGCCATTTCTAACCTTAGGTCCCTGGGCGGGACCCGGGAAGAAATGTGTAAACGCCAGATATCAAAGGAAAAAAAAATGATAATAATAATAAAAGATCCTCAAAAGACTATAAAAGAAGGATCTAGAAATAGAAATCTCAAAAATATGGCAGATGAGAACGTCAACAATCTCTATTGTAGTTGGAGCCCTCGGATTGATTGGAAAATATTCCAATAGACTTATTGAAGAGATTCCCGGTAGGTCATGCCTTAAAGAAATACAAAAAATTGTTCTCACTAGTACAGCCCACACCTTACTCAGCAGGTCTGCCTGCATGTACTAATGTGCCCTGAAAGTGTGCCCTAATTTAACAGATAAGTAATTGTGAATCCAACCAACGTCTTTATCCAGTGGACCATGTCCCTTTGAGGGCAAGTGGATCCAGTGGATAAAGACGTTGGTTAGATCCAGTGACTGGACCCAAAGAGTTGTGAGAATTGAGTTAAAAAGTAAATAACTGAGATATCCAAAAGAGGCATGGCAAGTACAATTAGATCAATCTACCCTGTAGGACGAAATAAAGGGTTCGATTCGAAATTCCAATCACCTGAAGATGGCCGGAGCGTACAACGGCCGAAACGTTGTGAATATGCAATAGACAACAGTCGAAATAATGTAAATAATGCAAGTGATCATAACACCTTATCTCAGTGATATAGACGTTGAAACGTTGTGAATATGGCAATGAAGATGAGGACAACAGTCCAAATAATGTAAATAATGCAAGTGATCATAACACCTTATCTCAGAGATATAGACGTTGAAACGTTGTGAATATGGCAATGACGTTGAGGACAACAGTCCAAATAATGTAAATAATGCAAGTGATCATAACACCTTATCTCAGAGATATAGACGTTGAAACGTTGTGAATATGGCAATGACGTTGAGGACAACAGTCCAAATAATGTAAATAATGCAAGTGATCATAACACCTTATCTCAGAGATATAGACGTTGAAACGTTGTGAATATGGTAATGAAGATGAGGACAACAGTTCAAATAATGTAAATAATGCAAGTGATCATAACACTTTATATCAGAGATATAGACAGAATTATGTACCCGTTACATGTGTCACGATTATTTTCTCCTCGTTTTGTTAGAAAACTTTCATTCAACTTGAGCAAATGCTTTCCTTCATCGGTGTCTCACGTGTAATGAAAGCGTAGCATTTTATGACCGTCAATTTTTCATTTTCTTTCAACATGTGGAAGTGTTTGATTCGTGGTCATTGTTTTTTACAGGAATTAATCGGCATCATATTTAGAAGGATATTTTTTCACGTTCGGAAATCGAAGATTTTCTTTTTTTATATTGATTTATGATATCAAAAACGTAGTCGTTGGGATATTTTACCCGTTGAATCTCATGATACATTGTCGTAACGCTGCCAAGTATATCTTATTGGTTATTGACTTAAAGTCGATCAACTTGGGAGGAGTGGTAAGTTTTTTTTTTTTTTTTTTATTGGCCCCTCTGTCAATGAGAATGTCTGCTTGATCGATTGAATAGCGCAAATGTAATCGGTTATCGAGAAATAGACAAAATCTTGCTTGGTATTTAATTCTTCATTGTCATATGACTTGGTTATTGTAGATTTTACAAATTCCCGAATATGTAACCAATTACAGACCTTTAATAAAATTGGTTAATCACATAGGCACAATTGTTTTTTAGTTGTAGAATTGGTAGTTCTGTTTAATTTTTATTTTTTTTTAGTTGTTTATTTTACATTGGAGTCTTTTTTTAGTTGTTTATTTTTATTGGAGTATTTTTTTATTATTTATTTTTTATTGGAGTTTTTTTTAGTTTATTTTTTATTGGAGTCTTTTTTTTAGTTGTTTATTTTTTATTGGAGTCTTTTTTTAGCTGTTTATTTTTTATTTGTGTCTTTTTTTAGTTGTTTATTTTATTGGAGTCTTTTTTAGTTGCTTATTTTTTATTGGTGACTTTTTTTAGTTGTTTATTTTTTATTGAAGTCTTTTTTTAGTTGTTTATTTTTTATTGGAGTCTTTTTTTAGTTGTTTATTTTTATTGGAGTCTTTTTTTAGTTGTTTATTTTTTATTGGAGTCTTTTTTTAGCTGTTTATTTTTTATTTGTGACTGTTTTTAGTTGTTTATTTTTTATTGGAGTCTTTTTTTAGTTGTTTATTTTTTATTGAAGTCTTTTTTTAGTTATTTATTTTTTATTGGAGTCTTTTTTTAGTTGTTTATTTTTTATTGGAGTCTTTTCTTTAGTTGTTTATTTTTATTGGAGTCTTTTTTATATGTTTATTATTCATTGGAGTCTTTCTTTTAGTTGTTTATTTTTTATTGGAGTCTTTTTTAGTTCCTTATTTTTTATTGGAGTCTTTTTTAGTTGTTTATTTTTTATTGCAGTCTTTTTTTAGTTGTTTATTTTTTATTGAAGTCTTTTTTTAGTTGTTAATTTTTATTGGAGTCTTTTTTTAGTTGTTTATTTTTATTGGAGTCTGTTTTAGTTGTTTATTTTTTATTGGAGTCTTTTTTAGTTGTTTATTTTTTATTGCAGTCTTTTTTTAGTTGTTTATTTTTTATTGGAGTCTTTTTTTAGTTGTTAATTTTTATTGGAGTCTTTTTTTAGTTGTTTATTTTTATTGGAGTCTGTTTTAGTTGTTTATTTTTTATTGGAGTCTTTTTTAGTTGTTTATTTTTTATTGGCGTCGTTTTTCTTTAAGTTTATTTTTAATTGGAGTCGTTTTTTCTGACTTCAGAACAACAGAATTCCATTTATATTTTATTTTGATGCTGCTGCTGCTGCTGCTGCTGCAGCCACCTTTACTTTATTGACAGCTTTTATGCAAAAATCCCTTTTTGTCTGAAGTCATACACACGTACTCTTTGAATGATTATCATTACCGACCTTAATCTGAGCGAGCGGATAAGCAGCCTGGTCGGTGCTCAAAGCAATCTTTTGTCTTTCCAGATTTAGCTGTTAAGACACACGACATGCGGGGATCTGGTTGGAAAGTCTGTGCTAGTCAATAAACGAGTGATTTCTGCTTTTCACTTTCAAATTTAATTTCTTTCTCCCGAATAGTTATTTTTTTCTTCAGATTTTTTAAAATGCCGTAATTCCCCATGTATAATACGCCTTCATCCATAATACACACACCTAAAATTGTGCTGAAAGTGTGGGAAAATGCTTCTAATCACGCATAGTACGCACCCCTTGTTTGGTAATCAAACACTATAAATTGTACCTCTCCAATTTCATTACAGCCAGCGTTTCCTACTTTTATTTAAAAAAATGGTTTTAAACATAGAATAATATTATTCTAATTTAGTTTTATGATAATTCTTATTTCATAAAGATTTTTTTATAGCTGTGCATAATACCCCTGATCTTCCTTATTTTTATTTAGAAAAAATACGTATTGTACATGGGGAATTACGGTAAAACTATTTTCCTTGATTTTTTCAATTGCATTTTACATTTATCATTCTACGACCATTATTATGCAACATAGATAGAGGATGAAGAATTAACTTTTGACAGGTCTCGGAACTGTATAGTGACAGCTACATTACCAATTAGGATACAGATCTCTCCGGCTGCACTCATTCAGATAAAGTACATAGGTATTCCTTATCTTCGCCGACCGTTACATAGATTGCATATTAATTTACACGCACTAGTAGGATTAAAAGGAAATGTGGTCGTTGACTTTAATAGAATCTTGACTAAGACTATAATAGAATTTTGTCGGAGACTATAATGAAATCTCGTGGAGTCTATAATGGAATCACGTCTGAGACTATAATGAAATCACATCAGAGACTATAATGGAATCCCTTCGGAAAATATAAGGAAATCTCGCTGGTGACAATAATGAAATCTCGTGGAGTCTATAATGGGAACACGTCTGAGATTATAATGAAATTACGTAAGAGACTATAATGGAATCCCGTCGGAGAATATAAGGAAATCTCACTGGAGACAATAATGTAATCTCGTGGAGTCTATAATGGAAACGCATCCTAGACTATAATTAAATTATGTCGGAGAATATAAAGGAATCTTGCTGGAGACAATAATGAAATCTCGTGGAGTCTATAATGGAAACACGTCTGAGACTATAATGTAATCACGGCAGTGACTATAATGGAATCCCATCGGAGAATATAAGGAAATCTCGTTGGAGACAATAATGAAATCTCGTGGAATCTATAATGGAAACACGTCTGTGACTATAATGAAATCACGGTAGAGACTATAATGAAATACCGTCGGAGAATATAAGGAAATCTCGTTGGAGACAATAATGAAATCTCGTGGAGTCTATAATGGAAACGCGTCTGAGACTATATTGAAATCACGTCAGAGACTATAATGGAATCCGGTCGAAGAATATAAGGAAATCTCGCTGGAGACAATAATGAAATCTCGTTGGAGATTATAATGTAATCACGTCGGAAAATGTAATGGAATCTCATCCGAGCATATAATGACATTTCGTCGGATACTATAATGGATTATCTTCAGAGAATATAAAGGAACCATCTCTGAGACTATAATGAAATTTTATTCGGAAACAATAATAGAATCTCGCCGCAAACGATAATGAAATCTAGTCAGAGGCTATAATGAAATCTTGTTTGAGAATATAATGGAATCTTGTTGGAGACTAAAATTAAACCTCGTTGAAGAATATAATGAAATCCGTTCTGAGAATATAATGGAATCTCGCCGGGGACAATAATTTGAATATCGATGGAGGGTTTGGTTGGATAGACTGTGCTAGTGAATAATCGAGTGATTTCTGCCTTTCACTTTGAAATTGAATTTCTTTCTCCCGATTTTTTAAAATATATCAATTTTCCGCCTTGTTTCAGTTGGATTTTTCGTTTATCATTCTACGAATTCACACTTTTGATAGGATTCGGGATTTCAAAATGACTGCTGTTTTAACAATTAGGATACGGAACGTTCTGACTGCAGCCATTCAGATATAACTATATAATTATTACTTATCTTTGCCGGTCGTTTCATAGATTGTACATTTATTTACATGTACTAGTAATATTACAAGAAAATGACGTCGGTGATTATAACAGAATCACGTCGGAGATTAAAATGGAATCTTGACGGAGACTATAATGGAATCCGATCGTAGTGTATTACATTATATTGTCAGAGACTATATGATGAAATAAATGGAGTCTCGCCAGAGACTATAAAGGAATCTCGCCAGAGAATATGATGAAATCTCGTCAGGATTTATAATGTAATCTCGTCTGATACCATAATGATATCACGTCAGAGACTATAATGGAATCTTGACAGAAACTTGACAGCGACTAAAATGGAATCTTGACGGAGACGATAATAGAAACTTGACGGCGACTATAAATGAATCTTGATCGAAGCGATAATAGAAACTTGACGGCGGCTATAATGGAATCTTGATCGAAGCGATAATAGAAACTTGACAGCGACTATAATGGAATCTTGACGGAGACGATAATAGAAACTTGATGGCGAATATAAGGAAATCTTGACGGAGACGATATAGAAACTTGACGGCGACTATAATGGAATCTTGACGGTGAAGATAATAGAATCTTCACGGTGACTATAATGGAATCTTGACGGAGAAGATAATAGAAACTTGACGGCGACTATAATGGAATCTTGACGGAGACGATAATAGAAACTTGACGGCGACTAAAATGGAATCTTGACGGTGAAGATAATAGAAACTTGACGGCGACTATGATACTATCTTAACGGAAACGATAATAGAAACTTGTCGGCGACTATAATGGAATCTTGACGGAGACGATATTAGTAACTTAACAGCTACTATAATAGAATCTTGACGGAGACGATAATAGAAACTTGACGGCGAATATAGTGGAATCGTGACGGAGACGATAATAGAAACTTGACGGCTACTATAATAGAATCTTGACGGAGACTATAATGATATCTTGCTGGAGACTATAACGCAATCCCCTCGGAAAATATAATGGAATCTCGCCTTAGGCTATACGCGAATCTCGTTGGAGAATATAATGGAAAGTTGTCGAAGACTAACCAAATCTCGTCGGAGAATCTCATGTAATCTCGGCGAAGACAATAACTGAGACTATAACAGAATCTTGATGGCGATTATAATTAAATCTCGTCCGAGACTAGTGAGGAATCCCGTCGAACTCTATAATGGAATGTTGTTGGTGAAAATTATGAAATCTCGTCGGAGAATATAATGAAATTTCGTCGAAAAATATGAGAATCTTGCCGGAGACTATAATAAAATCTTGTCGGGGAATATGATATTATCTCACAAGAGACGACAATGAAATCTTGACAGAGTCTATAATAGAATCTTGACGGAGACTATAATGAAATCTTGATCGACAATATAATGGAATCTCACCGGAAACAATAATGAAATCTCGTCGAAATCTATAATGAAATCCCGTCGTAGATTATAATAGAATTTTGACGGCGACTATAATGAAATCTCGTCAGAGACTATTGATGGAATCATCCATATTTGTTACTCACCCCCGTATAAAAATAGACTCTTCTGCCAAACCCATCCTAACCAATCAGCACTTCACTTTTTAAATCTTGACTTCTCATTGGTCGAGACAGCACAAAAAGTGTAGCAATTCTCTACAAATCTGTTTTCCCGCTCAACGATTTGGAGCCGTTTTGAATCACAGAAAATAAATAAATAGGATCGTTTGATCCGATTCAAACAGTCAGTAACATAATGAGATGCTAAACAACTCCACGCGTGTCATTACACTGACTCAACGAACTTTTCGCGCGTCAACTTGCTGACTCAATAATCATCATTTCTCTATCAAGAACTCTATCTACAATTTACTAAAAATAGTGATAATATTCACTACCAAGTAGAAATTGTATTCATCAACCAACTATCATTAATACAGTTAAAGGTGCATAACTCCTTGAGACTTTAAACAAACAATTACTACTAAAACACGCATATACATTAACTTTTGAATTTACATATGTGACAATTTTCACCCTACAGAATTTAACTTGTTTAATTTGATCAACAAACCTGAACTGTAAACTCTTAGACACCAAATCATTACATGGTCATTCCATACATTTTCTCCTATCACGTCACACTCAAACATCAATCATAAATTCTCTATATGTATGTTATTCGTATATAAATGCTTGTTATTGTTGAAACCTCGAATTCCATTGTTTCTCCTTGAATTTTCTTTGCAATTGATTGCCTTTAAATGCTCATTGTTTATTTGTTGTGGATGGAAAATTATCGAACACACCCATTTCTGAATCTTCAAGCAATTTAACCTTCTGATACCTTCTAACACACCACACATCCCCAACACTATAACTGAATCCCAATAATACTACATTCCCCTTCAACTCAGAGTGGGCAACTACCATAAGCTTAGCAATAAAATTATCAAATTGGAGACAAAACATTGATAAATCTAATTTTTTGAACTCTAAAAAAATCAGATAATTTTAAAATTTTATTGAACTTTTCGGAAATTATTCGGTAATAAGTAGAATTATTTTAAAATTTTTATTTTTTAATTTTGTAGAAATATCTTTCACTGTCATTAAATTAAAATATACATGCGCTCAAACAAATGCACACACACATACAATTTGAATGAAATTGAAATAGACACTGTGTTGCGACGACTAATTTCTTTACTGTATGGCAGCAATCCCTTTGACGTGTATGTGTATTATAACTGAATATATATTTTAATAAATGTAATATTTTAAATGGATAGACAATTTATATTTGAAATTTGACCATCTTGCCACCAGAAATGCAACAGGTGCCCAACTGGTGAAAAATAACAAAAAACGCGAGTTAGTGATTTATGTTCAGAAGAAGAAGAGACTCAGGCGAAATTTAATTTACAATGATTATTTTTTCAAGCACAAGAGATCATCATTATTCAAGCATTGTAAACAATTGTTGTCTTGGTGATAATTTGTCGAAGCATCTGTGGTAATGAACAGATTCTCAGATGAAGTTCTTGTGTTCTTCCACACCCAAAAATTCTTCGCCACATAAAGAAAAAAATATTTTGATAATTTACTATTCGGAAAGAATGTTAAGTACAGCTCACGTGAGATACATCTATTTTTACTGACAAGGGCTTGGAAAGCAATCGCCCTGACACAGAGCAGCTATTAAAGGATCATGATTGATTTTGGGGTGACTTGGCATAAGAATATCGTGATGGTGGAGCAGAATAAATTGCAAAGGTGCCAAAACATGACCGGTCAATAGGAGGAACGTACCAAACATCAGCTGAAGTTGTCCCTTTTGTGGTTGGCATACTCGGGATTATCTCCAAGAATGTCTTTTTGCATCATTGGGAGTGTGCAAGTGGTAGCGCTTCTTGGAATAAAGGTAAGGAAAGCGTCGTTTGACTAAGCTGCGAGTAGGAGCTGATTTCCTTTATCGTCATCATCATCATCATCATCATCATCGAACTTATCATCATCATCATCATCATCGACATTATCATCATTATCGACATTATCATCATCATCATCGACATCATCATCGTTATTAATATCATCATCGACATTATCATCATCATCATCGACATTATCATCATCATCATCGGCATAATCATCATCATCGACATCATCATCATCATCATCATCATCGATATTATCATCATCATCATCACCATCGACATCATCATCATCATCATCATCGACATCATCATCATCATCATCATCGACATTATCATCATCATCATCATCGACATTATCATCATCACTCGACCGAAATATTCGAAGAGGAATGAAAAAAGTATAAAGCTGAAACTGACAATACAAAGTGTGTTTGAAGTAAAGAAAAATACAGAAAAGAAATTATGTATTTACTAAAATTAGCTAAGTTTGGTACAAGGCCAAAAATATGAGCTACCTAATGAGTACGATGTACTACATTCTGTTGTTAGCCATATGACAGTTAACGACTGCGACCAAATTTGTTAACTTTTCATGCCAGGAATAAACTTGTGTCATTTTTTTCGAGCGAGGCCGTGAATTTTTGTTACTGAACTGTTACATGATTTTTTTTCTTCTTCTTTTAGACCAGTGATTCTTAATCGCCATGAAAGTCTGACTCGATTCGAAATCCCTTCATAAATGTTCCTTCTAATATTGAACTTCAGTTATGTGAATAATAATAATAATAATAATAATAATAATAATAATAATAATAATAATAATAATAGGCCACCATTTTTAGTGATCGACGGCTCAAAATAAAACATTCGACGGTACCCATTAATACATTTTGGATTTCAATCCAAAAGGAATATCCCACATTAGCTAACAAGGCTTTATCACTTTTATTGCAATTTTCTACTACTTATTTAAGCGAATTAGGCTTCTCAACCGTAAATAATATAAAAAATAAGAAGCGAGAAAAACTGGATCAAAGATTATTTCCTTTATTATTATTTGCAGCTGGGATTAAACAACTGATTTTTATCGCGGAGATATATAAACATCACTGGTGATGTTTGCCAAAGCATCCAATAGATTTATTTTACGAAAACATTGAAATATTGACAAATTTATTCACGGTTGTTTGTTAATCGAATATTGATTGCGTATAAGAATTTTTTTCGGGGTTACTTTCATCCTTTGTACTTATGTGCTTACATACTTATTTTGCGTGTGAGACGGACAAAAAAAATACGTGGCGATTGAGAAAGAAAGAGAACGTATCAGTGTCTGTGTATAATAGTGCCGCCATCCACTTGCTCTTATGAACAATGTATTCTGTGTATTTATGTGTGTGTGCGTAATTCAATTTATATGTGCGTGTTTGAATGTGTATTCCTTTTTCCCTGTGTAGTTATGTGTGTGCACAAACCAAATGTGTAAGTACCCTCCCCCGTTCTCTCTATATATCTCTATCTTTCTTTCTTTCTTCTTTCTTTCTTTTTTTTTTCTTTCTTTCTTTCTTTCGGCAGGGGAATTTCTTTCTGTGGGTGTTTCTTCGTCTGAACAACAAAAGTGGAAATGATTCATATTGAAGGTGAAATCCATTCAAAAAATTAACTGCAAAAAATATGAAGAGAAAAAAACGGACGGAAAGAAAGCAAAAAAGAAGTAAATTAGTTAAGTAGCATTTCGAGTGACGGCCTCACGAGTTGATGAGTAAAATCCATTTTAGCTGAGTGGAACGACGTCATCGAAACGACATTCCCAATTGGGACGCGGCATCTTTTTTTTTTCTTGACATGGTCACGTGGTTCTTATTTTATATTTGCGCATGCGTGCGTATGAACGTATTTTTATCGAGTTGTATTTGTTTATTTTTTTTTAAAGTTTGAGTATGGGTAGGTTTGTTTATGAATGAAGAAAAGAAAACGAAAGAGAGCAAAAGAGAGAGAAAGAGAGAGTGTACCTTATATGTAAAAACCGGAATATAAAAGTGAAAGTAGTCCCTATAATCAATGGAACACCTGCAACGCTCTTGAATATTATCGCAAAATCTCTTGGAGAAATGAGAATGCATTAATAAAACCATTCAAATATCCACGAAATCATCAAAGTTTTGAAATAAGTGCTGGATATTTGAGAAGATTTATAACTTATTATACCTGGCAAAAAAATAACTGGTTAAAAATAAATAAGACCACTTCTATTACTAATAATGACAATAATAATAATTATTATTATTATTAATAATAACTAGCAGCATGGCCCGGCGTTGCCCGTGATTCATTCAATCATCGTACGTCTCATACAGCAATCGCTATCACTTGACTTAGAATATTTTTGCCCTTCCTAGCCTTTATAGGAGTGCCCTTTGCCGTGCTGATGTTGCTACATGCCTTACTTCTTGCCTATCTCACACTGCAATTTTTTTCTAAACTCTATACTAAACATTACATCTGTTACGAAAAAAGAACTGAACAAAATGAACACAAAACGATCAGCTTTAAAAAAGGACACGTGACTGAAAAAACCGGATGAAAAAAGAATGTTAACAACAAATACTTTTTCACACCCAACCCAGTTCTGCGGAATCAGAATTAACGTTGAGTTTAAGCAAGCGAATGAGCCAATTGGAGTAAAGTGCCATGCAGATTTAAATTTTTCCCACTTGTGACGAATGCAGCTGTCGATTTTTTTGTATGCTAGCATGCTAGTTAACATTCGTGTCAGTCAGCTGTTGGATCTCACGCTGGCCAATAGAATCTTCCTGCCTATTCGTGGCAACCAGCTATAGGCTCTCACTCTGGCCAGTAGAAAATGGCCGCAAATTACATGAAAACTGCCGTAGAAGCCTGAAAAAATCGATTATTTCCACTATCGATGGGAGTTGGGAAATGCAAAGTCGGTCTTGGCCTTCCAGCTAACTTGGAGCATGTGCAATGTAAAATTTGGTGCATATCCGTCGAAAATTGAGGCCGTGCATTCGTTACACATACATACACACATCCTGCCTTTTATAGATAGAGATAATAAATGCTGGCTGACTTTCATTCGTTTTGACACGTTCATTACCAGGACAGCCATTTTCTCAAGACAAGCGACGTTTATACAGACATATTTTTTGTGGATTTTTATATACGTGTGTACCATTTTTAAACAGAACTTAAAGAAAGATGCAAATACTATGAAAATATTGTTGATCATTGTCAAACGCTGTCTTTTGTTCTTCCATTTCTTAAATCGCGCTTTTCTCTGAGTGTTGCTAATAATAATGATAATGATAATAATAATAATAATAATAATGATAATAATAATGATGATAATAATGATAATAATAATGATGATAATAATGATAATAATGATAATAATAATAATAATAATGATAATAATAATAATAATAATGATGATAATAATGATAATAATAATGATTATAATAATAATAATGATGATAATAATAATAATAATAATAATGATAATAATAATAATAATAATGATAATAATAATAATAATAATAATAATAATAATGATGATAATAATAATAATAATAATGATAATAATGATAATAATAATGATGATAATAATAATAATAATGATGATAATAATAATAATAATGATGATGATAATAATAATAATAATTATGATAATAATAATAATAATGATGATGATAATAATAATAATAATAATATTAATAATAATAATAATAATAATAATAATAATGATAATAATAATGACAAAAATAATGAATTTTATTATTGACCTCATAATAATTAGAACGTCGAAAATAGGGCTAATTTGCTTTTTAAGCCCCGCGCTAAGTATGTAATAAAATTTCCCGTACAGTTATACTTAATTACTTTATTACTAAATATTATTTCATTTCAAAGGATATAAGAATGTATTGTAAAGCAGATCGCACTTTTTTCGTAGTTTAATTTAATTTCAAGAGTATTTCGTACTTTACTTTATGTAAATGACGTCAAATTTGTAAATAGTTTTAAATCAATATTAAGGAATATTGTGGTGCTTTATGTATTTTTTTCTATTATTTTTATTTCATTTTATTTTATTTTTATTTTATTTTTTGTTTGTACAGCAATATATATATATATATATATATATATATATATATATATATATATATATATATATATATATATATATATATACGGCATGTTTATGCACAGTTATTTTCATTTTGCGAATACATCCATTTAAAGTTAACTGACCTGTAATAATGTTAAGAATCAGGCTAAACGATAAAAAAAATGTGATAGTAGGGTTGAGTTTAAGTGTCCTCCCACCCCTCTAAAAGAAAAAAAAAGCACAAATAAAATAAAAACGGCAAATATTTAGAGTAAGACTTTACACAATACTTAGGGGAAAAGGGTTAAATTTAGGAACATTAAGATTACCTCCTCGGTTATCCATTGAAACTGCTATCCACTGAAAAAAAGAAAAGAAGCCAGTCTCCACAGTAGGCCATTTAAAAGATAGTTCGCGCAGCGGATTGGTTGTTACAAACATCCAATCGGGTGTGCGGAAGACGTGGTCTTTCTTCGTCTAATTCATTAAAAGGCCAGGGTAGTTGTTAGCGTTTGATCGAGAGGTGGGATCAGGGATTGATCTCCCCTGATTGGGTCGACTTGGTGACGGGGTGTATGATGTTGAAAAACCCGAAACTCCCTGATGAACCAAGTCAGATAATATCACTGACGACCCCCTTGGGCGCCTATTTAAAAGCATATTTTGGAATTATTTTGGTGTAAATGTACATGTTTAATTCGAAAATAAGAAATTTTGCTAAAATCTACCGTTTTGGAGTTATCGACAATAAAATTCCGGACTCATTCGAGTCGCGGCAGCTATTACTGGCGTTGTTTGCATATATTTGCTGCTGAATAGACATTAACTTGTCTTGATTATTGCGCACGCAATGAGTCCTCAGTTGCGCCGTAATTGAAGCAAGTAAGATCAGTAAAATGGCCGTTGACAAGGTAATCTTCTGCGCATGTCTATTGAGCCGCGAATGTATGTAAACAACGCCAGTAATGGCTGTCGTGCCGTAGCGGCCGACGGCGCGAATGAGTCCGAAACTTTATTGTCGATAACTCCAAAACGGTAGATTTTAGCAAAATTTCTTTGTTAGTTTCGAATTAAGCATACAAATTTACACCTAGATATAACTATTTGGAAAATTTTATTTGATACTTAGCGCGAGGCTTAAAAAGCAAATTACGCGAAAATAGTTCCATAAACTCTTTTTGAAGTTACTGGAACAGCTAAAGATTCAAGGAAGCAGTCACAGGACCGTTGATGAAGGTGAGCATTTTGAGGAAACTTGCTGTCGATTAATTTCAGTAATGGTCCTGAGATACTCGACGTCTGAAGGTACAACATAATGCTTACAATAATTAATAATGATATAGATGAAAAAATATTAATACTTTACTTTTGTGTGTCGTGTCCTTTAAGGACGTGGGCATCATGACTCTCCATAAATTCTTGTCTTTTGTCTCCCTTAGCCTTTACCATCCATTTACTAAAACTCGTTAAGTAAGCTACTATCCGCTCCCCCCACCGCGACCGTTACTTTTGTCTTGTGAGTGTTAAATTCTCTAAGCCTTCTTTCCTCATTATGTTACCCTGTCAGCTATCTTTTTCTGATTGGAGCTATCAGTTTTTTTGCAGTTCCTATTTTGCTAAAAAAACTTTTTTCGTTTCTCACATGTTTTGTTTATAGCGTTCGTCAGAAGAACCAAATCTCGTTTCAAGTCTCTTCTTTATCGGCGAGAAGATATATAACTGGGATTAGATATTACATAGAAGTTTAACACTCTTTTCTTTATTTCTAAGGACATTTTCTGATTCCTTAATACTTTGCTTAATTTCTGAAAGGCATCGTTCGCTAGTCTTATGCGCTATCGGATTTCTCTATCCCATTTTCTGTCGTCTGTTGCTGCACACACCAGATAAATTCAATTTCTGTGCCTGCTTTATTTAGACGTTCCCAAATGCATTGCTTACACCTTGGGGGTTTTCCTTTAATGACAACCATGCATTCTGTCTTCTTGCAGTTAATAGTTCATCTCTTCTTCTTGCTTTCCGTTACTAACCTCTCTCAGAGTTCTTTAAGTTTGTTTTTTCTTTTTGGTCGGAGACTGCCATCAGCACAGTCATCTATGTGTCTTATGTTAGTAATTCTAGTATTAGTACTAAATAAAATATTAGTATTGTGTAAGTAGTAAAGTTATTAATACTAACGAAAAGGACGATGAATGACAAAAGATTTATCAGAACAAGAACTGATGACCCATTCGACGCTATGATCGAATATTATCGAATATTACCGAATATTACCGAATATTATCGAATATTACCGAATATTACGGAAGCCATTGATTTTCTAACATGACAATGACTATAAGATAAATGTGAATGAGATTAATATTAATAAAAGGAAAACCAAAGATGCATTTTTCTACAGAAAGTCGAGAAAAACCATTCTTGATATGATGTACAATTTATTTAGTCTCGGATTTATGATATCAGCAAAGTCGAACATTTCTTTTCGTGAAAACCAGAGAATGAACTGGACAAAGTAGTAGTAGTAGTAATAATAATAATAATAATTTTAAAAAAATCACAGATGCTACACCAGGCATGGCTCTCACAGCTTCTGATCGGAGCTGTTAACAGGTTTTGTCTTGGTGAATTGAGATGGGCTACAGTAAATATTCTGTTTAGTACCACAGATTTGCTTGTCAGTTGCCCGACTATAATCAGTTGGGTGTGACGAACTGTGTATCTCTGCTCATGGGCGGGTGTAAGGCCAAATGTCGAGAGCTATGTTTTTTTGTTTTTTTTTTTAGTTTGAATGATCAAGCACCCAAAGTGATTTGTAAGTCACTTCTCAATATTTGGGAACGCTCTCAATCGGAAACCGTCTCAGCGGACTGCGTTACCAAAACTGGGATATTTCTAAGTGGGCTCTAATTTCAAGGTTATCCACAGCTTTTTATCAAAACCTGCGAACATTTGGCTGTGCTGCATGTGCTTGGTATTGATAAGGGTAAACCAAGCACAGGCTTCATAGGCAAATGTTTACAGGCTTTCATAAAAAGCTGCGGATGACCTTGCAGGTCGGGCTCAGTTAGAAAGATGATGAGTTGATAACATGATGGATATATTGGCCTTCGTAAAATATCTCGGCGTCACCCAGTACTATTACTACTACTGCTACAAGAGTAAAATCAATGTTAAGCAATTATAAACATTAGAAATGTTAAGTGTCACTTAGCATCAGAATTTGCACAAACAGACTATATATTTACTATTTTGAGTCAGCGCAAGTCACGAGTAACGATTCGGTAAGGTATTTTCCTAATTAAACAGAAAACAAAAAATGAAGTTAATAATAACAAGAATAAAACAAACCCGGGAGATTAGTCCAAGAAGTGTACTGTATAATATCATTGAACCAAATGAGAACCTGCCAACACCACATGGCTTCGAAAATGGTAATTCCTTTTTCAACTGTGAACCAAAGAATCATAGAGTTTGGATTCAGGTCAACATGGCCAATCCGAATGGGCTTGACGAAACTGAAAATAGAATCACATCTCGAGTGCACTGCGATAAAAATCGCGATGTGTCCAAATCAGCTATAATATAATGAGAGCTTATCTTCAGTAGGTGAAAAAGCCCCCCCATTTTTTAAATTAGTCAGAGAAAGAAAAACCTGTTTGCGTTTTACGCAAACTATCATATTTTCAGCTGAATTAGCACAACACAATATTGGATGAAAATGGCAAAATATCCAGCAAATATTCTACAAAAGAAAATTTGTTTCGTCGTAAATTTTTTTTTAAAGTGGCTGGATATCCTCCAAAATAGCAAACCCGAGAAAATTAGATAGTAAAAAGACCAAGAGCATTCTAATCACATAAGTCCGCCGAAGTTTTAATTCTTGCAAGCAAGACGAAAAAGTCACTAAGACGCAAGGGTTTACAGAGAGTGAAAAAAAACTGAGCAAACGTTATTGAGAAGAGAGAGGACAGTAAAAAGAATGAGATTCAAGAAGACACGATGACGATTGACGCTCCATTAAAATGTTACAAGATCCTATTTGGCAGGAATGCAAGAAGACGGAAGAGAATTTCTCTTGTAACCTAGAAACGGTTACCGAATGAGGAATAACCAAAACGGAGGTTGCAAATGAAATGGTAATCATTATAACATTAACACAATACAATCCTCGCCAGCGGCGTGAAGTAGGTAAACCACTGCTAGTGGTTGACTACTCAGACAGCATATTATTCCCCCCACCCCACTGCAACATAAAATAGAGCCCACTATATTTATGAGGATTGGGACATACCCATTAGTGTTCATAGATACGGTATATAACATCCCCTTCCCCTTTTTAGATTTACTTTGCAAAGAGTCAATATCTTTTCCGTTTCGGGTTAATGTCGATTCTCTCTGTATCCCTTCTTTTCCTCTTACTTTGTCTTTTTTGGATTTTTGTCTCAGGACCTTTCCGAGGAATTGACACATCAGATCTAGCTAGCTAGCTATTGTAACCTGCGGAGGGTCACTGAATGAGAAATAGCCAAAACGAAGGTTGGAAATTAAATGGTAATCTTTATAACATCAAGAAAATACAATACTCGCCAGCGGCGTGATGTAGGTAAACCACTGATAGTAGTGAACTCCTCAAACAGCATATTATCAAAACAAACTTAAAATAGTGTCCAACGTATTTATGAGGATTGGGACATATAAATTAGAGTTCATAGGTACGGTATATAGCACCCCTCCCTTTTTAGATTTACTCTGCACAGAGTCAATATCTTTTTCTTTTCGAGTTTGTCGATTCTCTCTGTATCACTTCTTTTCCTCTTGCTTTGTCTTTTGTTTTTATTTTTGTCTTAGGAACTTTCCGAGGAATGGGCACATCAAATGTGTCGAAAACAACTTCCATGGGCTCAACCATCCACTGGAGTATCGGTCTACTTTTTGTTTGATTCCAGTGCCTTTTGTGAACAATTTTCGGTACTTTGACTAAATATATAATCCTACCGATTTTTTTTTTTACGATAGTTCCAACTTCCCAATGTCTTTTACCCGTCTGATACATTCTGTAAAAAAAACTTTTAACCCACTTCGTAAAATTTATTTCCCTTTTTTTGTACCGTATGTTCTTACAATTCGACATATGTTTTTGGCTTAAACAAAAACATGTGTCGAATTGTAAGAATAATTCTTTTCTTGCGATTGAACATTGCATTTTTTTTTTTTTTTTGGTAATCACAATGATTTGTCCAGATAAACTATTTGACACAAAGCTAGGGAGATGGATTCATGTTTTTTTCCAAGAATGTTTGCATGAAAATGAATGTAACCCGACTGGGATTCGAAAAACGTTCCCAGACTTAAGATTCCAAGTCGCTATCCATTACACTACTCGCACACCCACTGCCAGTTAACGGAAGCAAAAGACACTCACTTAAATGAACGTTGATTGTACTCTGTGAGATTTTGGTCAGTGGCATTTTGGAGACGTGTATTTATAAATATAAAAGACGGATTGAAAAAAACGCATTTGAGAGAAAAAAACAAACAATTCTGGCAGAGGAATAATGGAAAATACGGAGAGGAATTGATACTTGTCAGCTTTCATTTGAATATCAAAAGTTGGGTGAGGAAACCAGAAGTTTACACTTTGAATCTCACGAAGGTATAGACGACATTGAGAAAGACACAATTCTTTGATCTATCCTAGTGCCTCGCTACTCTGTTGATATTCCTTCCCGGCGAACGATCTCTTTCTATGTGACCATGAACAGTTTGTTAAAGTTTAGTAATTCTGTGCAAAGTTTTGGAAAATATTTGATTATTGTTATATAAAATAAATACATCTATCCTTTTCATACTATGATTTATAACCTAGAGTAGTTTAATATATTTTTTTTTATTATAACTGGAAGTAGTGTTATAAACCTTGCGAATGTTGTAACTCCAGAGTCGATCATTTATCCCAGAGTTGAATAGAGTGGTGTCATCCCAGTGTCTAAGATTTGTAATAAAGCTGAAGCGAGTCCTGCCATACCAAGAGCCCAACATTTGCAAGATAGCTGAATGGAACTGTGCCCTCCCTAGAACATAACATTTATAATAGAGCTGAATAGAATAATGCTACTGCCAGAGCCTAAGATTTGTAAGATAACGGAATAGGATGGTGCCACTGCCTAACATTTGTAATGGCGTTGAATAGATTGGTTACACTCCCAGAGCCCGAGATTTGTAATGTAGCGTAATGGAGTGGAACCACGCTAGTTCCTAGCATTTGTAACAGAACTGAATAGAATTGTGGAACCCCAGTGCTTAACATTTTGTAAAAGTGGTGAATAGAGTGATGCCATTTCTAAAATTCATCAACGATCAGCCGCTCGGTGGGAAGGCCTAACACGCCAATGTAAATGTTTGATTCTGCTACCGTAGTGGAACCCCGAACCTACGGGACTTTCTGGAAGATTTAAGAGATTCTCTTCTTACAGAATAACATGATCCTAGTTCTATTTTCGTTTTCAGGACCAAAACTGAGTTTTGCTCCCAACTGCGTGGGTATGCATTAAACACATTCCTTTTCAAGACCAAAAACTCAGATTGTCTCGATATGTGATGGTAAATTACACATATCTTCTGGCCATATCAATGGTTCTTTGCTATACCTACTGTGATGGCTATATCTGTTCCGGTATATCTTCTGCGCACGTCAACTGTTACGGTATATCTTCTGCGCACAGCATCTGATCCAGTATACCTTCTGCGAACATTATCTGTTCCGATATATCTTCCATGCATACCATCGGTTCTGATATATCTTCTACGGGCATCATCTGTTCCGGTATATCTTGTGTGCACATCAACTCTTCCTGTATACCTTCTGCGCGCGTCATCTGTTCCGATATATCTTCTGCGCACATCATCTGTTCTGGTATATCTTCTGTGCACATCATCTGTTCCGGTATATCTTCTCTGCACATCAACTCTTCCGGTATACCTTCTGTGCACATCATCTGTTCCGGTATATTATCTGCATACATCATCTGTTCCGGTATATCTTCTGCGCACATAATCTGTTCCGGTATACCTTGTGCGCACATCATCTGTTCCGGTATACCTTCTGCGCACATCATCTGTTCCGGTATACCTTCTGTGCACACCATCTCTTCCGGTACAAATGATTGACACTGGTGTGACAACATTCTATTCAGCTGAATTACATATGTTAGACTCTGGTGTGAAACCACTGTATTCATCTCTATTCAAATAAGCGATCGTAAAGACTTGATACAAATTGCCTTCAGCGTGACTTATGTTGTTTTCATTTCGCAAAAAGCACATCAACTCTCGGCCTGTCAGTTTTTTCCCAAAGCTAAACATTGTGCTCGACATTAAAGAGAATGCGATGTAGCAGCTGAGGGTGAAAAAGAAAGAGGCATTTTGAAAAGCAGAAATTATGCAGGGATAAGTGCGTGACATATAAAAGGATATAAAATGAAAGAGACAAGGAAGGCCATATTTACGTTCGTATTAAGTGACAAAATACATTACGGACAAAACTTCTAGAAGGCTATGTATTATATTGTCAACGAATTAAGCAAGTTTTGTGATGTCAACGAACACACATTGCCACTTTTGTGATGTCAACAAATACTCGTTATCACTTTTGTAATGCTCGTTGTAGTAGAGACTGTGTAACGCCGTTGAACAATACTGAAGTCAGACGCCTTTGAATAACACTCGCACTAATAGTACTTGCTCGATAATACTCGCTCGAAAAGTAACCACCGAAAAGTGATCCGTATAGACAAATAGTATAGTGAATAGAGTAGAGAATAGGAGTCCGTATAGTAATAGAGGATAGAATAGAAATAGTGATCGTTAGACGTCAGCTACTTTCTACATATATGCGATTCCTCTATGGTCACGTGGTCTACTTAATTCAATAATGGGATCTCCTGTGTTTGCTCACTGGCGATCAATGTTCAAACCAATGTGTAGGCAGCGACACTTTATTCCTAAAAATCATCAAATCAATTAGTTAAATAAAAGTATTACAAAAAATATTAACAATTGATCAGTCAAAGTTGAATGGATATAAAGGAATGCATATTGGTTCATCCATTATTTGTTTTTATTCCACCTGGTTTGGAATGATTTAATCTCCTGCCTTTTTCATCCATTAAGCATTCATGCTATCGTCATCAAGTTCAATTTGATGTGAGTTAGTTTCTTCTGCTTTTATAATTCCTGCCGCAATGGCATAGGATGATGTACATGCAATTTTCCTTTCAATTTTTTTATATGAGTGTAAAAATTATAAAAAAGATGAATAGAATGGTGTCACCCCAGTGCCCGAAATTAGTAATAGTGACGGGGGGAGTGGTTTAACACCAGTTTCTAATATTTGTAATAGAGATGAATAGAGTGGTCTCATACCAGTGTCTAACATATGTAATTTAGCTGAATAGAATGTTATCAAACCAGTGTCAAGCATTTGAAATAGAGATGAATAGATTAGTTTCACACCAGTGTCTAACATATGTCATTCAGCTGAATAGAATGTTGTCACACCAGTGTCAAGTATTTGTAATAGAGATGAATAGATTGGTTTCACACCAGTGTCTAACATATGTCATTCAGCTGAATAGAATGTTGTCACACTAGTGTCAAGTATTTGTAATAGTGATGAATAGATTGGTTTCACACCAGTGTCTAACATATGGAATTCAGCTGAATAGAATGTTGTCACAGCAGTGTCAAGTATTCGTAATAGAGATGAATAGATTGGTTTCACACCAGTGTCTAACATATGGAATTCAGCTGAATAGAATGTTGTCACACCAGTGTCAAGTATTTGTAATAGTGATGAATAGACTGGTTTCACACAAGTGTCTAACATATGTCATTCAGCTGAATAGAATGTTGTCACACCAGTGTCAAGTATTTGTAATAGAGATGAATAGATTGTTTTCACACCAGTGTCTAACATATGTAATTCAGCTGAATAGAATGTTGTCACACCAGTGTCAAGTATTTGTAATAGTGATGAATAGATTGGTTTCACACAAGTGTCTAACATATGTCATTCAGCTGAATAGAATGTTGTCACACCAGTGTCAAGTATTTGTAATAGAGATAAATAGATTGGTTTCACACCAGTGTCTAACATATGTCATTCAGCTGAATAGAATGTTGTCAGACCAGTGTCAAGTATTTGTAATAGAGATAAATAGATTGGTTTCACACCAGTGTCTAACATATGTCATTCAGATGAATAGAATGTTGTCACACCAGTGTCAAGTATTTGTAATAGAGATGAATAGATTGGTTTCACACCAGTGTCTAACATATGTCATTCAGCTGAATAGAATGTTGTCACACCAGTGTCAAGTATTTGTAATAGAGATGAATAGATTGGTTTCACACCAGTGTCTAACATATGTCATTCAGCTGAATAGAATGTTGTCACACCAGTGTCAAGTATTTGTAATAGAGATAAATAGATTGGTTTCACACCAGTGTCTAACATATGTCATTCAGCTGAATAGAATGTTGTCACACCAGTGTCAAATATTTGTAATAGAGATGAATAGATTGGTTTCACACCAGTGTCTAACATATGTCATTCAGCTGAATAGAATGTTGTCACACCAGTGTCAAGTATTTGTAATAGAGATAAATAGATTGGTTTCACACCAGTGTCTAACATATGTCATTCAGCTGAATAGAATGTTGTCACACCAGTGTCAAGTATTTGTAATAGAGATGAATAGATTGGTTTCACACCAGTGTCTAACATATGTCATTCAGCTGAATAGAATGTTGTCACACCAGTGTCAAGTATTTGTAATAGAGATGAATAGATTGGTTTCACACCAGTGTCTAACATATGTAATTCAACTGAATAGAATGTTATCACACCTGTGTCAAGTATTTGTAATAGAGATGAATAGATTGGTTTCACACAAGTGTCTAACATATGTCATTCAGCTGAATAGAATGTTGTCACACCTGTGTCAAGTATTTGTAATATAGATGAATAGTTTGGTTTCACACCAATGTTTAACATATGTAATTTAGCTGAATAGAATGTTGTCACACCAGTGTCAATCATTTGTAATAGAGATGAATAGATTGGTTTCATACTAGTGTCTAACATATGTAATTCAGCTGAATAGAAAGTTGTCACACCAGTGTCAAGTATTTATAATAGAGACGAATTGAGTGGTTTCACACCAGTGTGTAACATTTCAGATAGTACAAAATAGCGGGGTGTCAACCCAGTGTCTAACATTTGTATATGAGCGGAAGAGTGTGGTATATATCTAGTTCCTAATATTTGTGTTAGAGCTGAATGGAATGGTATCACGCCAATGACTAAAATTTGTATTAAATTGAATAGAAGTGTGTCTACTCAGTGCCTAACATTTAGTATATATCTTAATAGAATGGTTTCACAGCAATACCTAACATTTGTAGTAGTCGCACCAATGCATACCATTTGTAATAGTGCTGAATGAAATGGTTTCACATCAATGTTTAACATTTGAGATAGGTCTGAATATCACGCTGTTACACCAGTGCCTAACATTTGCAATAGAGCTGTATAGTGTGGTTTCACACCAGTGTCTATCATTTATGATAAATCTGAATAGAATTGTGTCGCAATAGTGCTTAACATTTGAGATAATTTCCCAACAGTGCCTAACATTTGAGATAGAACTGAATAGATTTGTGTCACAGTAGTGCCTAATATTTGTAATAGATCTGAATAAGTGTCTAGCATTTGCACTCGACCTGAATAGAGTGTTGTCAATTCGCGACTAACATTTTTAATAGAGCCGAATAGAGTGGTGTCATATCAGGGTCTAACATTTTAAATAGTAATGAATAATGTGGTATGACACCAGTGGCTAAAATGTCTAATAGTGCTGAAGAGAGTGGTGTCACACAAATGCCTAACATTTGTAATAGCACTGAATTGTGTGGTGTCACTCTAGCATGTAATATTTGTAATAGAGCTGAAGACAGTTGTATCACACACCGGTGCCAACCATTTGTAACTGAACAGTATATAGTGGTGTCACACCGGTGTCTAACATTTGTAATAGAGATTAATAGAGTGGTGCCCATCTCAGAGCCAAACATTTGTGAGAGAGCTGAATAGTTTGGTGTCACTCATAGAGCTTAAGATTTAAAAGATAGTGATTCCAACCCAGTGCCTAACAATTGTAATAGAGATGAATAGAGTGGCACCATTCCCAGATCATAACATTTGTAAGATATCTAAACAGAATGGTGGCACTCTCAGTGCCTACCATTAGCAATAGTGTAGAATAGAGTAGTTTCCACTTCTAGAGCCTAACATTAGCAATAGTATAGAATAGAGTAGTTTCCACTTCTAGAAACTAACATTAACAATAGTGTAGCATAGAGTAGTTTCCACTTCTAAAGCCTAACATTAGCAATAGTGTAGAATAGAGTAGTTTCCACTTCTACAGCCTAACATTAACAATAGTGTAGCATAGAGTAGTTTCCACTTCTAAAGCCTAACATTAACAATACTGTAGAATAGAGTAGTTTCCACTTCTAAAGCCTAACATTAGCAATAGTGTAGAATAGAGTAGTTTCCACTTCTAAAGCCTAACATTAACAATACTGTAGAATAGAGTAGTTTCCACTTCTAAAGCCTAACATTAGCAATAGTGTAGAATAGAGTAGTTTCCACTTCTAAAGCCTAACATTAGCAATAGTGTAGAATAGAGTAGTTTCCACTTCTAAAGCCTAACATTAGCAATAGTGTAGAATAGAGTAGTTTCCACTTCTAAAGCCTAACATTAACAATACTGTAGAATAGAGTAGTTTCCACTTCTAAAGCCTAACATTAGCAATAGTGTAGAATAGAGTAGTTTCCACTTCTAAAGCCTAACATTAACAATACTGTAGAATAGAGTAGTTTCCACTTCTACAGCCTAACATTAACAATAGTGTAGCATAGAGTAGTTTCCACTTCTAAAGCCTAACATTAGCAATAGTGTAGAATAGAGTAGTTTCCACTTCTACAGCCTAACATTAACAATAGTGTAGCATAGAGTAGTTTCCACTTCTAAAGCCTAACATTAACAATACTGTAGAATAGAGTAGTTTCCACTTCTAAAGCCTAACATTAGCAATAGTGTAGCATAGAGTAGTTTCCACTTCTAAAGCCTAACATTAGCAATAGTGTAGAATAGAGTAGTTTCCACTTCTAAAGCCTAACATTAACAATACTGTAGAATAGAGTAGTTTCCACTTCTACAGCCTAACATTAACAATAGTGTAGCATAGAGTAGTTTCCACTTCTAAAGCCTAACATTAGCAATACTGTAGAATAGAGTAGTTTCCACTTCTACAGCCTAACATTAACAATAGTGTAGCATAGAGTAGTTTCCACTTCTAAAGCCTAACATTAACAATACTGTAGAATAGAGTAGTTTCCACTTCTAAAGCCTAACATTAGCAATACTGTAGAATAGAGTAGTTTCCACTTCTAGAGCCTAACATTAACAATAGTGTAGCATAGAGTAGTTTCCACTTCTAAAGCCTAACATTAACAATACTGTAGCATAGAGTAGTTTCCACTTCTAGAGCCTAACATTAGCAATACTGTAGAATAGAGTAGTTTCCACTTCTACAGCCTAACATTAACAATAGTGTAGCATAGAGTAGTTTCCACTTCTAAAGCCTAACATTAGCAATACTGTAGAATAGAGTAGTTTCCACTTCTAGAGCCTAACATTAACAATACTGTAGCATAGAGTAGTTTCCACTTCTAAAGCCTAACATTAGCAATACTGTAGAATAGAGTAGTTTCCACTTCTAAAGCCTAACATTAGCAATACTGTAGAATAGAGTAGTTTCCACTTCTAGAGCCTAACATTAGCAATAGTGTAGAATAGAGTAGTTTCCACTTCTAGAGCCTAACATTAACAATAGTGTAGAATAGAGTAGTTTCCACTTCTAGAGCCTAACATTAACAATAGTGTAGAATAGAGTAGTTTCCACTTCTAGAGCCTAACATTAGCAATAGTGTAGAATAGAGTAGTTTCCACTTCTAAAGCCTAACATTAGCAATAGTGTAGAATAGAGTAGTTTCCACTTCTAGAGCCTAACATTAGCAATAGTGTAGAATAGAGTAGTTTCCACTTCTAGAGCCTAACATTAACAATAGTGTAGAATAGAGTAGTTTCCACTTCTAGAGCCTAACATTAACAATAGTGTAGAATAGAGTAGTTTCCACTTCTAGAGCCTAACATTAGCAATAGTGTAGAATAGAGTAGTTTCCACTTCTAGAGCCTAACATTAGCAATAGTGTAGAATAGAGTAGTTTCCACTTCTAGAGCCTAACATTAGCAATAGTGTAGAATAGAGTAGTTTCCACTTCTAGAGCCTAACATTAACAATAGTGTAGAATAGAGTAGTTTCCACTTCTAGAGCCTAACATTAACAATAGTGTAGAATAGAGTAGTTTCCACTTCTAGAGCCTAACATTAACAATAGTGTAGAATAGAGTAGTTTCCACTTCTAGAGCCTAACATTAACAATAGTGTAGAATAGAGTAGTTTCCACTTCTAAAGCCTAACATTAGCAATAGTGTAGAATAGAGTAGTTTCCACTTCTAAAGCCTAACATTAGCAATAGTGTAGCATAGAGTAGTTTCCACTTCTAGAGCCTAACATTAACAATAGTGTAGAATAGAGTAGTTTCCACTTCTAGAGCCTAACATTAGCAATAGTGTAGAATAGAGTAGTTTCCACTTCTAAAGCCTAACATTAGCAATAGTGTAGCATAGAGTAGTTTCCACTTCTAGAGCCTAACATTAACAATAGTGTAGAATAGAGTAGTTTCCACTTCTAGAGCCTAACATTAACAATAGTGTAGAATAGAGTAGTTTCCACTTCTAGAGCCTAACATTAACAATAGTGTAGAATAGAGTAGTTTCCACTTCTAGAGCCTAACATTAACAATAGTGTAGAATAGAGTAGTTTCCACTTCTAGAGCCTAACATTAACAATAGTGTAGAATAGAGTAGTTTCCACTTCTAAAGCCTAACATTAGCAATAGTGTAGAATAGAGTAGTTTCCACTTCTAAAGCCTAACATTAGCAATAGTGTAGCATAGAGTAGTTTCCACTTCTAGAGCCTAACATTAACAATAGTGTAGAATAGAGTAGTTTCCACTTCTAGAGCCTAACATTAGCAATAGTGTAGAATAGAGTAGTTTCCACTTCTAAAGCCTAACATTAGCAATAGTGTAGCATAGAGTAGTTTCCACTTCTAGAGCCTAACATTAACAATAGTGTAGAATAGAGTAGTTTCCACTTCTAGAGCCTAACATTAACAATAGTGTAGAATAGAGTAGTTTCCACTTCTAGAGCCTAACATTAACAATAGTGTAGAATAGAGTAGTTTCCACTTCTAGAGCCTAACATTAACAATAGTGTAGAATAGAGTAGTTTCCACTTCTAGAGCCTAACATTAACAATAGTGTAGAATAGAGTAGTTTCCACTTCTAAAGCCTAACATTAGCAATAGTGTAGAATAGAGTAGTTTCCACTTCTAAAGCCTAACATTAGCAATAGTGTAGAATAGAGTAGTTTCCACTTCTAGAGCCTAACATTAACAATAGTGTAGCATAGAGTAGTTTCCACTTCTAAAGCCTAACATTAGCAATACTGTAGAATAGAGTAGTTTCCACTTCTAAAGCCTAACATTAACAATAGTGTAGAATAGAGTAGTTTCCACTTCTAAAGCCTAACATTAACAATAGTGTAGAATAGAGTAGTTTCCACTTCTAGAGCCTAACATTAACAATAGTGTAGCATAGAGTAGTTTCCACTTCTAAAGCCTAACATTAGCAATACTGTAGAATAGAGTAGTTTCCACTTCTAAAGCCTAACATTAGCAATAGTGTAGAATAGAGTAGTTTCCACTTCTAGAGCCTAACATTAACAATAGTGTAGAATAGAGTAGTTTCCACTTCTAGAGCCTAACATTAACAATAGTGTAGAATAGAGTAGTTTCCACTTCTAAAGCCTAACATTAACAATAGTGTAGAATAGAGTAGTTTCCACTTCTAGAGCCTAACATTAACAATAGTGTAGCATAGAGTAGTTTCCACTTCTAAAGCCTAACATTAGCAATACTGTAGAATAGAGTAGTTTCCACTTCTAAAGCCTAACATTAGCAATAGTGTAGAATAGAGTAGTTTCCACTTCTAGAGCCTAACATTAACAATAGTGTAGAATAGAGTAGTTTCCACTTCTAGAGCCTAACATTAACAATAGTGTAGAATAGAGTAGTTTCCACTTCTAGAGCCTAACATTAACAATAGTGTAGAATAGAGTAGTTTCCACTTCTAAAGCCTAACATTAACAATAGTGTAGAATAGAGTAGTTTCCACTTCTAGAGCCTAACATTAACAATAGTGTAGAATAGAGTAGTTTCCACTTCTAGAGCCTAACATTAACAATAGTGTAGAATAGAGTAGTTTCCACTTCTAAAGCCTAACATTAACAATAGTGTAGAATAGAGTAGTTTCCACTTCTAGAGCCTAACATTAACAATAGTGTAGCATAGAGTAGTTTCCACTTCTAAAGCCTAACATTAGCAATACTGTAGAATAGAGTAGTTTCCACTTCTAGAGCCTAACATTAACAATAGTGTAGAATAGAGTAGTTTCCACTTCTAAAGCCTAACATTAACAATAGTGTAGAATAGAGTAGTTTCCACTTCTAAAGCCTAACATTAACAATAGTGTAGAATAGAGTAGTTTCCACTTCTAGAGCCTAACATTAACAATAGTGTAGCATAGAGTAGTTTCCACTTCTAAAGCCTAACATTAGCAATAGTGTAGAATAGAGTAGTTTCCACTTCTAGAGCCTAACATTAACAATAGTGTAGAATAGAGTAGTTTCCACTTCTAGAGCCTAACATTAACAATAGTGTAGAATAGAGTAGTTTCCACTTCTAGAGCCTAACATTAACAATAGTGTAGAATAGAGTAGTTTCCACTTCTAGAGCCTAACATTAACAATAGTGTAGAATAGAGTAGTTTCCACTTCTAAAGCCTAACATTAGCAATAGTGTAGAATAGAGTAGTTTCCACTTCTAAAGCCTAACATTAACAATAGTGTAGAATAGAGTAGTTTCCACTTCTAGAGCCTAACATTAACAATAGTGTAGCATAGAGTAGTTTCCACTTCTAAAGCCTAACATTAGCAATAGTGTAGAATAGAGTAGTTTCCACTTCTAGAGCCTAACATTAACAATAGTGTAGAATAGAGTAGTTTCCACTTCTAGAGCCTAACATTAACAATAGTGTAGAATAGAGTAGTTTCCACTTCTAGAGCCTAACATTAACAATAGTGTAGAATAGAGTAGTTTCCACTTCTAGAGCCTAACATTAACAATAGTGTAGAATAGAGTAGTTTCCACTTCTAGAGCCTAACATTAACAATAGTGTAGAATAGAGTAGTTTCCACTTCTAGAGCCTAACATTAACAATAGTGTAGAATAGAGTAGTTTCCACTTCTAGAGCCTAACATTAACAATAGTGTAGCATAGAGTAGTTTCCACTTCTAAAGCCTAACATTAGCAATAGTGTAGAATAGAGTAGTTTCCACTTCTAAAGCCTAACATTAGCAATAGTGTAGAATAGAGTAGTTTCCACTTCTAGAGCCTAACATTAACAATAGTGTAGCATAGAGTAGTTTCCACTTCTAAAGCCTAACATTAGCAATACTGTAGAATAGAGTAGTTTCCACTTCTAAAGCCTAACATTAGCAATAGTGTAGAATAGAGTAGTTTCCACTTCTAGAGCCTAACATTAACAATAGTGTAGAATAGAGTAGTTTCCACTTCTAAAGCCTAACATTAGCAATAGTGTAGAATAGAGTAGTTTCCACTTCTAGAGCCTAACATTAACAATAGTGTAGAATAGAGTAGTTTCCACTTCTAAAGCCTAACATTAGCAATAGTGTAGAATAGAGTAGTTTCCACTTCTAGAGCCTAACATTAACAATAGTGTAGAATAGAGTAGTTTCCACTTCTAGAGCCTAACATTAACAATAGTGTAGCATAGAGTAGTTTCCACTTCTAAAGCCTAACATTAGCAATAGTGTAGAATAGAGTAGTTTCCACTTCTAAAGCCTAACATTAGCAATAGTGTAGAATAGAGTAGTTTCCACTTCTAGAGCCTAACATTAACAATAGTGTAGCATAGAGTAGTTTCCACTTCTAAAGCCTAACATTAGCAATACTGTAGAATAGAGTAGTTTCCACTTCTAAAGCCTAACATTAGCAATAGTGTAGAATAGAGTAGTTTCCACTTCTAGAGCCTAACATTAACAATAGTGTAGAATAGAGTAGTTTCCACTTCTAAAGCCTAACATTAGCAATAGTGTAGAATAGAGTAGTTTCCACTTCTAGAGCCTAACATTAACAATAGTGTAGAATAGAGTAGTTTCCACTTCTAAAGCCTAACATTAGCAATAGTGTAGAATAGAGTAGTTTCCACTTCTAGAGCCTAACATTAACAATAGTGTAGAATAGAGTAGTTTCCACTTCTAGAGCCTAACATTAACAATAGTGTAGCATAGAGTAGTTTCCACTTCTAAAGCCTAACATTAGCAATAGTGTAGAATAGAGTAGTTTCCACTTCTAAAGCCTAACATTAGCAATAGTGTAGAATAGAGTAGTTTCCACTTCTAGAGCCTAACATTAACAATAGTGTAGCATAGAGTAGTTTCCACTTCTAAAGCCTAACATTAGCAATACTGTAGAATAGAGTAGTTTCCACTTCTAGAGCCTAACATTAACAATAGTGTAGCATAGAGTAGTTTCCACTTCTAAAGCCTAACATTAGCAATACTGTAGAATAGAGTAGTTTCCACTTCTAGAGCCTAACATTAACAATAGTGTAGAATAGAGTAGTTTCCACTTTTAGAACCTAATCGTTGTAAGAGAGCTGGATAGATTCGTGCCACTAGAGCATAACTTTTGTAAGATAGCTGAATAGAACTTTGCCATCCCTATAGCCTGACATTTGTAATGGGGTTGAATAGAGTGGTACCACCTCAGTCCCTAACATTTGTAATAAAGCTGAGTAGAGTGGTGCCACTCTCAGTGTCTAACATTTGAAAGAGAGCCGTATAGAGTGGTGCATCACCTGTTAAATATATTTTGTTTTGGGGCTGTGGAATTTGCAAATCTTCTTTTTAAATAAATGTTTTTTCTCATTCTGTGAGAAAAGTTTTTATTTTTGAGTTCGGTCTGGTTTTCAACAATTTTAGAAGGATTCAGGAAAAGGGCAAATTTGCTTTTATAGTCAAAAATGTTTGTTGTTGTCACAGTGATGATGACAATAATAATAATACTGATGATAATAATCTGAACACTGTTAAAGAGAGAGATGACATTGAAATGGGTCATATCCTAGCTCAATGATGGGAAAACTCTAGAATCGCATCGAGATAAGATGTGATTGAAATCTCACAACAAATAAAATAACTTTTGCTCCTTTAATTGGCAGAACGCTTTTGCATTCGGAATAAAAAATCGAACTTAGGATTTTAATAAGAATAAAAATAATGTCCTGTCTATATTTCTGAGATGAGGTATTATGTACACTATTTACATTATTCGGACTTTTGTCCTCATCTTTGTCGCCATATTTATTACAAAGTTTCGGCCTTTCAGTATCTGTTTATATTTCTGAGATGAGGTATTATGTACACTATTTACATTATTCGAACTATTCTCCTCATCTTTGTCGCCATATTTATTACAACGTTTAGGCCTTTCAGTATCTGTCTAGATTTCTGAGATGAGGTATTATGTCCACTATTTACATTATTCGGACTATTCTCCTCATCTTTGTCGCCATATTTATTACAACGTTTCGGCCTTTCAGTATCTGTCTATATTTCTGAGATGAGGTATTATGGACACTATTTACATTATTCGGACTATTCTCCTCATCTTTGTCGCCATATTTATTACAACGTTTCGGCCTTTCAGTATCTGTCTATATTTCTGAGATGAGGTATTATGGACACTATTTACATTATTCGGACTATTCTCCTCATCTTTGTCGCCATATTTATTACAACGTTTCGGCCTTTCAGTATCTGTCTCTATTTCTGAGATGAGGTATTATGGACACTATTTACATTATTCGGACTATTCTCCTCATCTTTGTCGCCATATTTATTACAACGTTTAGGCCTTTTAGTATCTGTCTAGATTTCTGAGATGAGGTATTATGTCTACTATTTACATTATTCGGACTATTCTCCTCATCTTTGTCGCCATATTTATTACAACGTTTCGGCCTTTCAGTATCTGTCTATATTTCTGAGATGAGGAATTATGGACACTATTTACATTATTCGGACTATTCTCCTCATCTTTGTCGCCATATTTATTACAACGTTTATGCCTTTCAGTACCTCACTATATTTCTGAGATGAGGTATTATGTACACTATTTACATTATTCGGACTTTTGTCCTCATCTTTGTCGCCATATTTATTACAAAGTTTCGGCCTTTCAGTATCTGTTTATATTTCTGAGATGAGGTATTATGTACACTATTTACATTATTCGGACTATTCTCCTCATCTTTGTCGCCATATTTATTACAACGTTTAGGCCTTTCAGTATCTGTCTAGATTTCTGAGATGAGGTATCATGTCCACTATTTACATTATTCGGACTATTCTCCTCATCTTTGTCGCCATATTTATTACAACGTTTCGGCCTTTCAGTATCTGTCTAGATTTCTGAGATGAGGTATTATGAACACTATTTACATTATTCGGACTATTCTCCTCATCTTTGTCGCCATATTTATTACAACGTTTAGGCCTTTCAGTATCTGTCTAGATTTCTGAGATGAGGTATTATGAACACTATTTACATTATTCGGACTATTCTCCTCATCTGTGTCGCCATATTTATTACAACGTTTCGGCCTTTCAGTATCTGTCTATATTTCTGAGATGAGGTATTATGGACACTATTTACATTATTCGGACTATTCTCCTCATCTTTGTCGCCATATTTATTACAACGTTTCGGACTTTCAGTATCTGTCTAGATTTCTGAGATGAGGTATTATGGACACTATTTACATTATTCGGACTATTCTCCTCATCTTTGTCGCCATATTTAGTAACAACGTTTCGGCCTTTCAGTATCTGCCTATATTTCTGAGATGAGGTATTATGGACACTATTTACATTATTCGGACTATTCTCCTCATCTTTGTCGCCATATTTATTACAACGTTTAGGCCTTTCAGTATCTGTCTATATTTCTGAGATGAGGTATTATGGACACTATTTACATTATTCGGACTATTCTCCTCATCTTTGTCGCCATATTTATTACAACGTTTAGGCCTTTCAGTATCTGTCTCTATTTCTGAGATGAGGTATTATGGACACTATTTACATTATTCGGACTATTCTCCTCATCTTTGTCGCCATATTTATTACAACGTTTCGGACTTTCAGTATCTGTCTAGATTTCTGAGATGAGGTATTATGGACACTATTTACATTATTCGGACTATTCTCCTCATCTTTGTCGCCATATTTATTACAACGTTTCGGACTTTCAGTATCTGTCTAGATTTCTGAGATGAGGTATTATGGACACTATTTACATTATTCGGACTATTCTCCTCATCTTTGTCGCCATATTTATTACAACGTTTCGGCCTTTCAGTATCTGTCTAGATTTCTGAGATGAGGTATTATGGACACTATTTACATTATTCGGACTATTCTCCTCATCTTTGTCGCCATATTTATTACAACGTTTCGGACTTTCAGTATCTGTCTAGATTTCTGAGATGAGGTATTATGGACACTATTTACATTATTCGGACTATTCTCCTCATCTTTGTCGCCATATTTATTACAACGTTTCGGACTTTCAGTATCTGTCTCTATTTCTGAGATGAGGTATTATGGACACTATTTACATTATTCGGACTATTCTCCTCATCTTTGTCGCCATATTTATTACAACGTTTCGGCCTTTCAGTATCTGTCTCTATTTCTGAGATGAGGTATTATGGATACTATTTACATTATTCGGACTATTCTCCTAATATTTGTTGCCATATTTATTACAACGTTTCGGCCTTTCAGTATCTGTCTAGATTTCTGAGATGAGGTATTATGGACACTATTTACATTATTCGGACTATTGTCCTCATCTTTGTCGCCATATTTATTACAACGTTTCGGCCTTTCAGTATCTGTCTATATTTCTGAGATGAGGTATTATGGACACTATTTACATTATTCGGACTATTCTCCTCATCTTTGTCGTCATATTTATTACAACGTTTCGGCCTTTCAGTATCTGTCTATATTTCTGAGATGAGGTATTATGGACACTATTTACATTATTCGGACTATTCTCCTCATCTTTGTCGCCATATTTATTACAACGTTTTTTGCCTTTCAGTATCTGTCTCTATTTCTGAGATGAGGTATTATGGACACTATTTACATTATTCGGACTATTCTCCTCATATTTGTCGCCATATTTATTACAACGTTTCGGCCTTTCAGTATCTGTCTATATTTCTGAGATGAGGTATTATGGACACTATTTACATTATTCGGACTATTCTCCTCATCTTTGTCGCCATATTTATTACAACGTTTCGGCCTTTCAGTATCTGTCTATATTTCTGAGATGAGGTATTATGGACACTATTTACATTATTCGGACTATTCTCCTCGTCTTTGTCGCCATATTTATTACAACGTTTCGGCCTTTAAGTATCTGTCTATATTTCTGAGATGAGGTATTATGGACACTATTTACATTATTCGGACTATTGACCTCATCTTTGTCGCCATATTTATTACAACGTTTCGGCCTTTCAGTATCTGTCTAGATTTCTGAGATGAGGTATTATGGACACTATTTACATTATTCGGACTATTCTCCTCATCTTTGTCGCCATATTTATTACAACGTTTCGGCCTTTCAGTATCTGTCTATATTTCTGAGATGAGGTATTATGGACACTATTTACATTATTCGGACTATTCTCCTCATCTTTGTCGCCATATTTATTACAACGTTTCGGCCTTTCAGTATCTGTCTAGATTTCTGAGATGAGGTATTATGGACACTATTTACATTATTCGGACTATTGTCCTCATCTTTGTCGCCATATATATTACAACGTTTCGGCCTTTCAGTATCTGTCTAGATTTCTGAGATGAGGTATTATGGACACTATTTACATTATTCGGACTATTCTCCTCATCTTTGTCGCCATATTTATTACAACGTTTCGGACTTTCAGTATCTGTCTAGATTTCTGAGATGAGGTATTATGGACACTATTTACATTATTCGGACTATTCTCCTCATCTTTGTCGCCATATTTATTACAACGTTTCGGCCTTTCAGTATCTGTCTCTATTTCTGAGATGAGGTATTATGGACACTATTTACATTATTCGGACTATTCTCCTCATCTTTGTCGCCATATTTATTACAACGTTTCGGACTTTCAGTATCTGTCTAGATTTCTGAGATGAGGTATTATGGACACTATTTACATTATTCGGACTATTCTCCTCATCTTTGTCGCCATATTTATTACAACGTTTCGGCCTTTCAGTATCTGTCTATATTTCTGAGATGAGGTATTATGGACACTATTTACATTATTCGGACTATTCTCCTCATCTTTGTCGCCATATTTATTACAACGTTTCGGCCTTTCAGTATCTGTCTATATTTCTGAGATGAGGTATTATGGACACTATTTACATTATTCGGACTATTCTCCTCATCTTTGTCGGCATATTTATTACAACGTTTCGGCCTTTCAGTATCTGTCTATATTTCTGAGATGAGGTATTATGGACACTATTTACATTATTCGGACTATTCTCCTCATCTTTGTCGCCATATTCATTACAACGTTTCGGCCTTTCAGTATCTGTCTATATTTCTGAGATGAGGTATTATGGACACTATTTACATTATTCGGACTATTCTCCTCATCTTTGTCGCCATATTTATTACAACGTTTCGGCCTTTCAGTATCTGTCTATATTTCTGAGATGAGGTATTATGGACACTATTTACATTATTCGGACTATTCTCCTCATCTTTGTCGCCATATTTATTACAACGTTTCGGCCTTTCAGTATCTGTCTAGATTTCTGAGATGAGGTATTATGTACATTATTTACATTATTCGGACTATTATCCTCATCTTTGTCGCCATATTTATTACAACGTTTAGGCCTTTCAGTATCTGTCTATATTTCTGAGATGAGGTATTATGTACATTATTTACATTATTCGGACTATTGTCCTCATCTTTGTCGCCATATTTATTACAACGTTTAGGCCTTTCAGTATCTGTCTATATTTCTGAGATGAGGTATTATGTACATTATTTACATTATTCGGACTATTGTCCTCATCTTTGTCGCCATATTTATTACAACGTTTAGGCCTTTCAGTATCTGTCTATATTTCTGAGATGAGGTATTATGTACATTATTTACATTATTCGGACTATTGTCCTCATCTTTGTCGCCATATTTATTACAATTTTTAGGCCTTTCAGTATCTATCTATATTTCTGAGATGAGGTATTATGTACATTATTTACATTATTCGGACTATTGTCCTCATCTTTGTCGCCATATTTATTACAACGTTTAGGCCTTTCAGTATCTGTCTATATTTCTGAGATGAGGTATTATGTACATTATTTACATTATTCGGACTATTGTCCTCATCTTTGTCGCCATATTTATTACAACGTTTAGGCCTTTCAGTATCTGTCTATATTTCTGAGATGAGGTATTATGTACATTATTTACATTATTCGGACTATTGTCCTCATCTTTGTCGCCATATTTATTACAACGTTTAGGCCTTTCAGTATCTGTCTATATTTCTGAGATGAGGTATTATGTACATTATTTACATTATTCGGACTATTGTCCTCATCTTTGTCGTCATATTTATTACAACGTTTCGGCCGTTGTACGCTCCGGCCTTCTTCAGGTGGTTGGAATGTCGAACTGAACCCTTTGTTTCGCTCACTGGGGTAGACTGTTCTAGTTCCACGTGCCATGTTTTTAATGGATGTCAGTTATCTCCTGTTAATTTCCCTCTGAAATTTCTCCACTGCCTTAACCGGGTATTGAACTCACACTCTCTGGATCTAACTAACGCCTTTATCCACTGTGTCATATGTCCTTGAGGACAAAATAATGTTAAACATCATTGTGTTGTTTCAATTTCAATCTTAGGCTACCCCATCTTGTCTTCCACCGAACCTCTCTTAGCACCCATTAGGTGGCGTTGTATAAAGCAGAATAAAAGGAAAGGAATCAGACCGAGTCTCTCTGTTCTTTCGCTATTTAACCAAAGGATGCCATAGCGACAAGTCGTATCTTGTTTCCCCTTTGGGGAAAATTCTTAGTCTTCTGGCAAACCGACTTTGTAGTTTGAACCCAACTACGTGGCGCATCGAATAAGTGAACCACATCACATATCTGCACAAGTAACTATCACATAAATATATTTTTTTCATCCTTTTCTAAACTATGTAACACTTAATTTCCAAAAAGTGGATGTGCAAGAATCAATGTTTTTAGAAAAGAAATAAAAGAAATCTTTCTTTAGTTCAAAGGTTTCATTTTTACACACGCACCTGAACTCTTAAATTATTTCATTGACGATTTTAACAAGACACACTCTCCTATTTTGTCTTTTATCAGCGTATTTCCGAAACTTTATTCAATGATGACGCACTAAGAATATATTATATAAGACTTAGCACAACAAATGTATTCATCAATTCTTTCCTTTTCATCTATCGATAAAAATAGATGCAGATTTCACAAATTCTAATGATAATTTTAATTGATTGGTAACGCCGTCGCAGAAGAGGAATGTATTTCGCACCCCCCACTCCCGGACCTTTTTTTCTCATTGAAGCCGTTTGAAAACAGGCTCGAAAGAGTAACCTTCAAGTTTTGTATCGAACGCAAAGCAGTAATAATTCATAACATTGCGACTCAGTAATAATAAGTAATAATAAGTAATAATAGGTCTGTCAGCCACTTAAAAGCTTCAATCACCCACGAGTGGGTCTTAGCGCCAAAGTTGTTGAAAACTGATATAAAGCAATTTTCCCACAATAATATTTCTACTTGCTTCCTGGAATGCTTCTTCAAGTCTTCGTGTGTAAAGTTCCAGTATTTTCCTCTTTCCAAGTACATAAGCCGACATTGTTATTCTTCAGAAATCTATCTCTCTATTCGTTCTCCCAGTTCACCCTAGTTCTTCTCCCTTACACGACACTTGTCTATCCCAATTCATTACCTCTGCCCTCCGTCTCTTTCTTTCTTGTTGGAATCATTAGGAAGGCGTTGTTAGGGTGACTGCTGACGTCACAGTGGGCGTGGCCTGTCGATCTCATTACCCCCCCCCCCCAAAAAAAACAGGAAATAAAGCGCTCAGTGCTCTAATGTTGCTGCTTCTGTCTGTCTCTTGTATTTTATTCCTGAATCATGACAAGTCGCAATTCAGTGCAACCTTCGTGTGAAAGGCCTTCCATACTGGAGAAGTTATTAATCGTTTGGCTTTAAAAGTGCAATACACACGGACAGAAAAGAAATATTTATTTCTCTTGGTCGAACAAAAGATAACGATGGACCGAAGAGCATTGTGCTAAGTTAATCTAGTAAATGAGGAGGGCAACGTTAGAAATCATGGCTTTTCTAATTTGGTTTGAACAACAATTCCTTGAGCTATCATATAACCCCCACCCAACGCACACGCACAGACAGACGCTCGCACACACACACACACAGGCACGAACACACACACTCATATATATTTATATAGCGGCTATAGTAATCAACACTGTATGGTGAGTATCAGTTTCACGCTTCATTGCAATTTTCAAATTTCAGCATAGAAGCGCGAAACTGACAGTCAACATGCAGTGTTGATTCTTATGTCCACAATGTCTATACCTATAAATGCTTTAAACAATATATGGTGGCTGGTCAACACTCAGAGGCTCTAAGTGTTGACTTCTATGTTCACTTTTATATTTACACACGCTCTATCTCTGATATTGAGCACTTTATCCCATAAATATAGCACACTTTAAGACTATATTTCTTCATATATATATATATATATATATATATATATATATATATATATATATATTTGTGTATTTAGGCAGCAATCCTTCTTTTATGCACATTTCATTAAAAACGACTGACAAGGTGCTTTTATTTAGTTTTTTATATAATTTCTCGTGCGATCTAATAAAGAAAAACTTTATTAGATCGCACGAGAAATTATATAAAAAACTAAATAAAAGCACCTTGTCAGTCGTTTTTAATAAAGAAAAACTTTATTAGATCGCACGAGAAATTATATAAAAAACTAAATAAAAGCACCTTGTCAGTCGTTTTTAATGAAATGTGCATATATATATATATATATATATATATATATATATATATATTCAGTTTTATGCAACAGAATATGTTAGCTCTATGACAGATATTAAGCATTTTCCACTAAGTAACTCTCATATAATATACATATATATATATATATATATATATATATATATATATATATATATATATATATATAAGGATAAAGATTGTGTTGGTGAGTGCGTGAAAGTGTGAGAGAGTGGAAAAGAGAAGGAGTGTGTGTGTGTTTGTTTGTTGACATAAATATACAACTTAAAATGCAACTTAAACGCGTAGACCTGTTTTTGCAAATATCCTCAAGAGAGAAAGACCTAAGAGACACAGAGACAGATGAAAAATTTGTCCGTCAGTTCGAATATACATCGAATGTTTTATTCATATTTTTTCATGGATATTAGTTTTATATAAGCACTAAGGAACTCACTACATAATAATCTGTTAAACCCGTTTGTCAACCCGTGCTCTACGGAAAGCACCCTGTAATTAATGAGTCTTGGACAGGGATACACTAGCCAGGCACATGACTAGAATCAGAAGCCAAAGATCTGTGATAAATGCTTGTTAGGAGCAAGATGTGTATTTACTAAGTTTAGCTTAAACCGATGCAAGGATACAAGCAGAGTAGCACTTAGTGAGGATCGAACTCACTCTTTTACCAATGTTTTGCGGGGTCAACGTTCTAATGAAACTTTGTGGCCATTTTTAATTTTGCCATTGACTTGATCACATACACCTTCTCAAGGATTTACAAAAGTCTGCTTTTTTACACGATAAATCGGACACATGGCTTTTTGTTATCATAAACGCAAAATGGCTGAAAAGGTATTTCAGGAATTTATCGGGATTTATCTGTTAGTTTGTCTTTTCATTCTACAAGGCAAGCACGTTGACATAAAATGTCAGGGCGAATACCACATGTTAAATTAGAGAAGGCCACATCAGTATTGCAGATTTTGTGCTTTTGGTATGTTTCTGATCTTCTCATATGAATATTCTTTTTAGATATGTTATCTTGTTATATAGGAATAAAGTGTCGCTGCCGACACTTGAGTTTGAACATAGATCGCCAGTGAGCAAACACAGGCGATCCCATTAGTGAATCAAGTAGACCACGTGACCATGGGAGAAACGGATCAGTAGAAAGTAGCGTGACGTCTAAACGAACGCTATTTTTACTCTATCCTCTATTACTATTTGGATCACTATTTCTATTTTATCCGTCCTGGGTATGACGATAAACTAAGTCCAACAGCAGGGCCTCTGATCAGGAGGCTTTGAGGAGCGTGGAACCACCTCTTAATTGCTGGTGTTCCCAGTCCCGCCCTGACCCGGGGTGGTAGCACATGTTAGGGACCCAGTTATGAGCAAATAGTTAACCCCGAAAAACGGAAGTAAACAGCATTATGAAAGTGTAAAACTAGGTTTTAATACCAGAAATACTTTGTAAAAAAATATTACCAGAAATAAATTTTTGAAGAAAAAATATTACCAGTACTACGTTTTTGAAAAAAAACATATTACCAGCTATACATTTTTGAGGAAAAATATTACCAGAAAAAGATTTTTGACAAAACAAAAATATTACCAGGAAAAAAATTGTCGACATTAAATGACCCATTGACGTTGATATGCCGTAAAACAAACCAAACCAAACCAACTCTTTATTCTATCCTCTATCACTATACGGACCGCTATTCTCTACTCTATTCACTATACTATTTCCCTATTCAGATCACTATACGGATCTACATTTCTACTCTATTACTATACGGACCGCTATTCTCCACTCTATTCCCTATACTATTTCCATATTAAGATCACTATACGGATCTACATTTCTACTCTATTACTATACGGAGCGCTATTCTCTACTCTATTCCCTATACTATTTCACTATTCAGATCACTATACGAATCTATATTTCTACTCTATTACTATACGGACCGCTATTATCCACTCTATTCCCTATACTATTTCCCTATTCAGATCACTATACGGATCAAATTTCTACTCTATTACTATACGGACCGCTATTCTCTACTCTATTCTCTATACTATTTCCCTATTCAGATCACTATACGGACCTACATTTCTACTCTATTACTATACGAACCGCTATTCTCTACTCTATTCACTATACTATTTCCCTATTCAGATCACTATACGAATCTACATTTCTACTCTATTACTATACGGACCGCCATTATCCACTCTATTCCCTATACTATTTCCCTATTCAGATCACTATACGGATCAAATTTCTACTCTATTACTATACGGACCGCTATTCTCTACTCTATTCACTATACTATTTCCCTATTCAGATCACTATACGGATCTACATTTCTACTCTATTACTATACGGACCGCTATTCTCCACTCTCTACACTATACTATTGCTCTATACTGATCACCACCATTCGGTGGTTACTTTTCATCGAGTATTATGCAGCAAGTACTATTAGTTCGAGTGGTGTCATTTTCACTATTTGCAGGTGTATTGCGACGTTAGTGCATGACTCGATGAACATAGACCAGACATTTTTTAATCTTTTCATGTCAAATAGGACGGTAAAATCCACTAAGATGCGAGGGGCTTACTGAGAGTGAATGAAACCGAGCGAGGACAATAAAAGAACGGTTTTCAAGGAGACGGAACAGATGATTAATGTTGCATTTAAATTTCCGAAAATCGGAATTAACAGGGAAGCCCTTAGCCGGAAGAGAGTTCTACAAACGGGAAGTGCAACATGAGATGAAACTCTTAGCATGGAACTTCAACAGTGACCTAGCTGTACTACGCTTAAGTTCATGAAGGAACAAAAGAGGACCACACTTTTACCTCTACAGCAGCACCCATCTATTCTACTTCCATAGCAGTTAATGCTGAGAAAACATGAACTCATCTTATAAAATATACTATTCGTAATAAAGAATCAGAAGTGTTCTTTTTTTCACTTTCTTTCTGATGTTTCTCCCTGTTGGATTTTAACACTCTATGAGTCGAATGATTACTTTGCGCCTTTGCTTGAGTTGATAAATTCATGTCCTTTCTTTATACACACTTATAAAAAACAATAATTCTAATATGAATTCAAAAGCAGATCACAAATCAGCCGAGTACTTATTAGAATATAATGCCATATGTGACAGGAACATTGGATTGGACATTTTTTAATTAAAGATAACAGTAAAAGAGTTCATTATAAAAGGAGAAGACTTGCTTTTGGACGCCTGCTGTAAGAGAATGGTTAACAATATCACAGACCCCACGGCTTGTGCCGTTTGTCCTGTGATCAGTAGGAACCTTTCGTTTGTAGCCCTGAGTAAAAAATAGGCCAAACGTCTGGGTTCTTTACTTCATTACGATTGGCATCAAGCAAGTAGATAATCAATAAAAGACAGAATACCATTATATCTACACGGAAACTTCATGTTCGACTCGTGGACAACACTGTTTATGAAAAAATGAAATGACAAATTACTGACGTGACCACAACATAGATAACCATAGAGATAAATGAACGAGAGCGAAAATATTATTTGGACTGTATTATCCTCATCTTCACTGCCATATTCACAACGTTTCGGCCTCTATATCACTGAGATGAGGTATTATGATTACTTGCATTATCTACATTATACGGACTGTTATCCTCATCTTCATTGCCATATTCTCGACGTTCCGGCCTCTATATCTCTGCGATGAAGTATTATGATGACTTGCATTATTTACACTATTCGGACTGTTATCCTCATCTCCATTGCTATACTCACAACGTTTCGGCCTCTATATCTCTGAGATGAAGTATTATGATTACTCGCATTATTTACATTATTAAGACTGTTATCCTCATCTTCTTTGCTATATTCACAACGTTTCGGCCTCTATATCTCTCAGATGATTACTTGCATTATTTACATCATTCGGACTCATCTTCATTGCCATATTCACGACGTTTCGTTGTACGCTCCGACCTTCTTCAGGTGATTGGAATTTCGAACCGGACCCTTTATTTCGTTCACGGGGTAGATTGTTCTAGTTCCACGTGCAATGCTTCTTTCGGATTTCTCAGTTAATTTCCTTTAACTCAACTCTCCAAGTTTCTTGGGAGGAGTGGATCGTCTCTGCTGTAGCCTGGTATTGAACTCACAACTCTTTTGGGTCTAGTCAATGGATCTAACCAACGCCTTTATCCACTAGACTGTGTGTCCATTCAAAAGGAAAACGCCGGAGCGTACAACGGCCGAAACGTTGTCAATATGGCAACGAAGATGAGGATAATAGTCCGAATAATGTAAATAATCACGATACCTCATCTCAGAGATATAGACGAGAAAAACATTGTCTTGTCCTATATTGCTTTACCTGAATGCAAAGATTTGAATGTTATTACAGAAATTCATAGATTGTTTTTACTTTAAAATAATTAGATGTTCAATTTTGTATGTGATTCAGCACGTTTCCTGCAAATGGCGAGCACATAAAACGTAAAAATAGTGCATGTGTATGTAATACCGCTAATATATAGTGAAATATACGTATATAATTAAAAACATACAAGCTCATTAACTTCTAATAAATGAATGTGTGGTTGAAGCAATTAAATGCGGTAAAAAAACGTGTATAACTACACGATCATAATGAAGGAATATTAGTATGCCATTAAGCAATATTAATAAACATCATAGAATCTGTCAAGTATATTTGCTCTTTACGTCTAATATATATTTTTTTCTAGCCTTAAATCATATTTTTCAGTAGGCAGACTCGCTTACTCGTTGAACCTACCTCTGTATATTGAACTTCCTGTCATAAATCAGATGTAACACAGGAGGCTGAATGGAACAGACGCTAGAGGCTCCATTTTGGTTTCAGGACAGTCAATCAAATTTTTCGCCACTCGTAAAATTCAAAATGTAGTGAACGTATTTTTCTTCCCTCGTTGACCAAACGTGACATTCTCAAGTGACACAAATATATTCCTACCGACGTTTAGCGACGTAAATAATAAAAAAATTATTTGGTACTGAAAACCGGATGAATATCTTTAACCTAATCTCGCTCTCACTCGCTGTAACTTCTCTCTCAGGAAATAATGACGCTTTGCCTGAGGAAGAAAGAAACTTTAGATTTTGGGGGTTCAATTTTAATAAAAACATTATGACGGTTATTTTCTTCGGCCTTGCTCATAAGTATGCACTATCCTAACTCTTGAATGCTTTTCTTTTATTCTTTCTTTTCTTTTCTTCAGAAGATCATAGTTCGCTAGGGTCACGGGACTGACCAGTAGTAAGTACCATTTTGATTGTATCACTGAAACATGGAATGGTACTGGAATCGGTTTTCTTGTTAATCCTTATTGCCAGAAGAAAGTTTAATGAATTCCCAATTCCACAACTTCAGGTCACAATAGAAAAACATTTTTTGAAGAAAAGAGTCGCAGGATTCTTTCAGATTGTGATATTTCCATTATCTCCAAAGAAGACTGAAGAATGTATAATAAATGAGAACTAATACAACGTTTCGGCCTCTATATCTCTGAGATGAAGTATTATGATTACTTGCATTATTTACATTATTCAGACTGTTATCCTCATCTCCATTGCTATATTCACAACGTTTCGGCCTCTATATCTCTGAGATAAAGTATTATGATTACTTGCATTATTTACATTATTCAGACTGTTATCCTCATCTCCATTGCTATATTCACAACGTTTCGGCCTCTGTATATCTGAGATGAAGTATTATGATGACTTGCATTATTTACATTATTCAGACTGTTATCCTCATCTCCATTGCTATATTCACAACGTTTCGGCCTCTGTATCTCTGAGTTAAGTATAAAAAGAGGGTGGAACAAAGATAGAAGAAAGAAAAAGGAAGGAAAACATTGTGAAAAAAGAAAAGAAAAGAAAGGAAGAAGAAAGATTATGAAAAAAGGAAAAAACAAAGACAAAGGAAGAAAAATGATCGTGAAAACAGAAAAAAAGAAAGAAAAAAATGAAAAAAAGATCTTGAAAAAAGAACAAATGAATAACAAAGCTCACGAAAGAGAAAAAAGAAAGAAAAAATCCTGAAAAAAAGGAAAAAAAAGAACGTTGAAAAGAAAAAGAAAGAAAAAAGATGGTTACAAAAAAGAAAGAAACAGGAACAAAAAATCGCGAAAAAGAAAGAAAGAAAGAAAAAAGATCATGAAAAAAGAACAAAAAGAAAAAGAAAGTAGAAAGATTGTGAAAAAAGAAAAAAGAAAGAAACGGGAAGAAAGTGATCGTGAAAAAAGAAAAAAAGGAAGAAAAAAAGTAAAAAGAACAAAAAGGAAGAAAAAAAACGATTAGGAAAAAACAAAGAAAAAGGAAGAAAAAAGATTATGAAAAAAGAAAGAAAAAGGAAGAAAACAGATTGTGAAAAAAAAGAAAGAAAAAAGAAAAAATGATATTGAAAAAAGAAAAAAGAAGAAAAAGATCGTGAAAAAGAAAAAAGGAAGAACTAAGGTCGTAAAAAAGAAAAAGAAATAAAAAAAGATCATGAAAAAGAACAGAAGAAAGAAACAAGAAGAAAGTGATCGGGAAAAAAGAAAAAGAAAGAAAAAGGAAAAAATGATATTGAAAAAAGAAGAAAAAGATCGTGAAAAAGAAAAAAGGAAGAACTAAGGTCGTAAAAAAGAAAAAGAAATAAAAAAAGATCATGAAAAAGAACAGAAGAAAGAAACAAGAAGAAAGTGATCGGGAAAAAAGAAAAAGAAAGAAAAAGGAAAAAATGATATTGAAAAAAGAAGAAGAAGATCGTGAAAAAGAAAAAAGAAAAAAGGAAGAACTAAGATCGTAAAAAAGAAAAAGAAATAAAAAAAGATCATGAAAAAGAACAAAAGAAAGAATCAAGAAGAAAGTGATCAGGAAAAAAGAAAAAGAAAGAAAAAGGATGAAAAAAAGAATGTGAAAAATAAAAAAAAAGAAGAAAAATGAAAAAAGAAAAAAGCGTGTAAAAAGAAAAGATCACGAAAATACGCGAAAAATGAAAGAAAAAGAGAGAAAAGAAAGAAAAAAAGAAAAGACTGCGCAAATGCAACACAAACCAAGAAATTATTTTATCCTCGATTACAGAGCAAAGCATAGTGGCTGAGGTCGTTGCCTATTTTCCATCGGCGTTATTGATAAGTGGTCAAACCTAGTCAATGCCAAAGTTGTTAATGTTGACCTGAATTTCAAGTGAACCGAAACTTTTTAAAAGTTTGGTGCAATACAATATTCCCTTTTCAAGTAGCCATTCTCCCAGACAATACTTATATCTTTGTTCTTCAATGGATACCTTATTATAGTAACCTTGTGCCAGACAAGGCTAAGCCTTGTAAATGTCTTCAAGGGAACGTCGGAACTCCTTCTGCATAAAAATGGCTCACTTTGTAATTTTTCCAAGGTGTACTTTGTTGCCTACAAACGAAAATCTCTCTCGAACCGCGTCTCTCCGTGCGACAATGGTGAAGATGATGAAGCAGTATAAAAAGAAAGAGAAAAAACTAAAAGTTGATTGAAAATAATAGGGTTATGAAAAAGGGTTTGAGTGGAAGTGAAAGAAGGCTGAGTCCGTATAGCTTGAGTGAAGCTTTATTCTACTAGAAATCTACTCCGGTAGCGAGCCGTTACAAGAAAAATGGCCGACTACCTCATGGAGAGAGGAAGACAAAACAAAGGGAAATCATTCAGTCCTGGAAAGTCAGAGAAAGATTAAAGAGTTCTTTTATTTTCACCACAAATAGAACTAAAAATCGGATCAAATGAATTGGAGATAAAAGAAGGCAGAGCAACGAAAAAAGAGCCTCCTCGGTATGACGATAAACTGCATCCAGCAGCAAGGCTTCTGATCGGGAGATTGGAGGTTTTGAGGAACGTTTAACCACCTCTTAATTGCTGTTGTGCTCAATTTTTCATTCCCTTGCTATTTTATAATTTTGTTCTCCTCTTTTCTCTCTTCTCTCTCACTAGCATGTCTTTCTCCCTTCTCTTTCGTATCGTTCTTACTTTCTCTATCTTCTTTTTGTCTTTCTATCACTTATTTATTCCGTTCCTTATCCGCTCGCTCCTTTCCTTCTTACTGCCTCTTTCTCTCCCTCACTTTCTTTTTTCTCCCTTTTCACTCTCTTTCTATAAGTATTTTACTCTCACTCTCTTCTTTTTTCTCCCTTGCTTTACATCTTTCTTTCTTTCTTTCTTTCTTTCTTTCTTTCTTTCTTTCTTTCTTTCCCTTGCGTCTAAATAACTTTTATTCTTATTTACAGTTCTCCGACCTTCAGCAGGTGATATTATTGATTGCTACCTAATTTGGACGGAAAGTAGAGCTACCGAGGGAACTTGTTAAATCGATAATAATTAATTTTGTATTGATAAGTGCCGACTATCTATCTTATATATTTGTGTCTCTTTTTTTTCTCTCTCTCTTAATTTTCTATCTATCGATCTATCTATTAATGCGTGTGTGAGTGAATACACGCACACGCACACACAACTGAACACCGACACATAAGTACAAACGCATCACTCTCTCTCTCTCTCTCTCTCACACACACACACACACACACACACACATACACACACACACACATAGAAACACAGACAATATTATGAGCCGCTGAAAAAAAACATACCAAGATTCGTAGCACTCGTTAGTTTAATATCTGGCAATCAAACTAGTGGAACTACCCGGAATACGACGGGTGTCCATGTAAAAAAGGACAGAAAACAAAATGATAATTTTTCAAATAAATTTATATAACGCTTCCTCCAAAAACCCTACGTATATCTCTTTACTTCCCCCCTTTATTTGTTTTACCTTTTTTTTCTCTTTTTCCTTTTCCCATATCATTTCTGTTGAGTTAACCGATTAAATAGGTCAATGTCTGATCCTTACCCACTTCCTTCCTCAATATTAAGTATTATAATAAAAATAAATATAAAAATAAATTTTAAAACTCTCCCTTCCCTCTCTAAACTCAACCATGTCTCTCACACCATCCCTCGCCACCCTCTATGTCAACTTATATAAGTTTAATACTGCCCGTCAAAAGTGTAAATTTTTAATTCATTTTTCGTTTCATCTTGTGAAAGTGAAGTCTGAAGATCCAGAGAAAAATAAAATTCTCTGGTGAAATAAATTATTACAAATGGAGCTTTAAAGTGGTCTGTTTTCTTTAAATTAAATTATTCGCTCTGACTTAACATTGAGGTCTCAGGATTTCAACCTCCTTGGAATTATCCATACGGATTACCAAGATTTTCGTTACTGATATATATATATATATATATATATATATATATATATATATATATAAAAGTGAACATAGAAGTCAACACTTAGAGGCGACAGTCTGTTTCATGCTAGACGCAATCTCCAGGCCACGAGTGCTGTTATTTTTCTAAGCCATTTATATATACGCGTCAGTGGTGCATTGTGGGTAGTTTAATTTGGCGGTTATTTTACCGGATCTCGTTTATTTGTTTATTTATTTATTTGGGTTAAATTATTTTGCTTGTTTTTATTTATTTTTATTTATTTTTTTTTTGTTTTTTATTTTTATTTCTTATCTTATATATTCATGTTTTCGAAAAATCGAAAACCGAAAAGAGTAAATAAAAATATACAGTATATTAAATAAATAATAAAAAACAAGTAAAATAAATTAATCTAAATTCATCCAAATAAATAAATAAACTGACAAACCGATCCCGATAAATTAACCGTTAAAAAAATAAATAAAGATAATCAATCCAAATAAATACATGAAGTAATAAACAAATTAAAAACTGCTCCCGCTAAAATAATAGTTAGAACAAACAACAATCAACCCCAAAATTGAATAAATAGCTTTATCTTCCCAAACCAAAACAAAACTATTAAATAAGCGATATAAGCAAATTTTTACTACGTTAATAAAAACACCGATTAAAATAAAATATATATATATAAGATAAGAAAGAAAAAAAAAAAGATAAAAACAAATAAAAACAAGCAAAATAATTTAACCCAAATAAATAAATAAACAAATAAACAACTTCCGGTAAAATAACCGCCAAAATAGACTACCTACAATGCATCACTGACCCGTATATATAAATATTCGAGAAAAATAACAGCACTCGTAGCCTGAAGATTGCGTCTAGCATGAAACAGACTGTCGCTTCTAAGTGTTGACTTCAATGTTCATTTTTATATTTACACACGCCCTATCTCTGATATTGAGCACTTTATCCCATAAATATAGCACACCTTAAGACTATATTTGTTCATATTTTTTAATTATATATATATATATATATATATATATATATATATATATATATATATATATATGGAGAAAGAGAGATAGAGAGAGATGGTAGAATTAACGCAGGACTGTGACACTCAGTTTCAAGCCTCAATGCGGTCTTCAGACTTCAGTATTGAAGTGTGAAACAAACAGTCACCATGCAGTGTTGATTCCTATTTCCACACTGTCTATATCTTTCAAAACTCTATCATTGAGTCTTTTGCTGTGAATATAGCAAATTGGTAATGTCCGTATCAATATTAGCCGTTTCCTTACAAAGAAACATTCGACATGCGCTGAGCGAGCGACCAGATTTAAATGATTTTTTTTAAATTGAATTTTTTTAAATTTTATATTTTAGAAATTCCAACAGAAAGCATCTTTCGGTTGAAATTTATAAAATATAAAAAATAAAAAATATAAAAAAAATTCAATTAAAAAAAATATCATCTAAAATTTTTTTTCCGCAAGTTTCTCAACTCCAGGAGATGTTCAGAATAGATGTGATAGCTGCTTTCATTCCAAATTCAAATTTCTTTTTTGGAAATTTTAAGTCCTATTTCTTGGAATAGTTAGTTATGTGCCATGCGTGATACACGCTTAAGCGATCATGTATCTTTCTATACATTTCTTTCTGAGGTAGACCAGTTGTCATCCAAGTCTATATAGAACCGAGAAGAAAGGATTCATACCAAAGGTATTAGCTCGTAAATGAATATAATGGATGCAACTGGAATTCGAACTCGACTCTCCGATTCCTCAATCCGAGCCGCTATCCATTGCTCCACTGTGCCTTCGAATACTTGGTAGAAAATAATATCCCAAGTATGAATACCTATGTCATTGACATATTCGACCTCTCCCTCATCAGTAGTACACTAGCCCCAGGAGGGGATGCTGGAACGCTGATTTTCTTTGGAATGTGTTATGGAATTTATAAATCGGGGGTGTCCAAATTTTTTTCTAAGAGGTCCAGATTTGATGAGGTGAATATGTGTGAGGGGGGGGAGGGCTAACCATTCTGCTTGACCTACTTTGAACCAATTCAATGAAATGCAAATGAACTATCTTTGATATGCCAAATGGCATATTTTCATTTCTTCCCATGAATGACAAATAAATTTAAACAGGTCTTACAGAAATTCATATCTGAAGCCCATATAAGTTGAAGTAAAAATATGTCTGAGAAAAACGAACTTACAGGAAACTATATCTCCGTTTGATCTTAAACATTACGTATTATTGGTAGCTAATGTTCTCTGTCAATTTTCAAGTTAAAAACATATGAATAAGAACATAACACTAACATTCATCTTATTAAGAAGCAGAAAACATAAAGCGACTGTAGTTTAAATAAGTCTGTATTGCTATGACGTCACTTGCTTTCTGAACACGTCACAACGTATATCCTGTTGACCATGTTCACCATAGTCTATGAATAAAGAATCCAGCGCAGTACGTAATCTGTTCAATGAAACGACGTTAAAGATTAACACTCACGAGTCAGACACTCTACTGAATCTGACTATATCGCCAATACCACCAGCAGCTGTTCCGTAATTCTTCAGTCTTCGTTATCAAAGGCTGGCTGTGAATATTCCGGAAAAAAACATGGCCGCCTTTATACACGTCTATTGAATATTTTGAGCTTTCTGATTGGTTAACTCTAATATTGGTGAAGTATAACATGAGTCAGCTCATTTTGGCTGGCTCACTAGTACACCAGGGTACCCAAAAACTCCAACATATCCGTCCTTCTCTTCTCACTGCTTCAGCCCTCTTTTATCAGGCCAACACTGCGGTCGACCAACCAATCAGCGTTCTTAGCTTTTATTCTCAGTTACCCAGGCAAATAGCCTCCTCCAGTTCGACCAATCAGCACACGACTTGCTATTGGTTGAAGCATGCCAAACTGTACAAGAACCCTCGTGACCGGACATACTGCTAGACGGGAGAGTAATGCCATTTTCACGGGGCAAACTTGCTGATGTTACGTGCCGCCCTTTTAAGGTAAGACCCTTATTTTCCTATGCACAGAGTGCAAGCCACTCGAGTCCGCTTGATTCTACGGGACCGTTCACCACAGCGACACAAGTCCAAGTGTCCAAATATATTTGACCAACACAAAACAACTTTAATTCAATGAGATTTTAGAATTTATTCGTCTCAGATGACCAAAACAAATAACTTGCCTGCACTAATATGCAGGATGATACTAAGATCTGGATTGAAATATGTAGGCCAGATCTGGTTCAAAGGCAGTGGTCTGTTTCAAAGGCAGTGATTTTAAAAATTTGCTGGAAAAGGTCAGAGTCACACAGCCAGTGGGCGGCAACACAGTGCTGCTGCCATCTTTGGTGAAATATGAAATTGCAATTCTTAGGGATATACTTTACATACTCCGATTGACAATACTGGCGAGCCGTAATTGATACATTCTCTGGAACCCTAACAGTTGCTACCACCCCGGTTCTGGGTGGACCTGGGAACACCAGCAGTTAAGAGGTGGTTCCATGCTCCTCAAAACCTCCTGATCAGAGGGCTTGCTGTTGGACGTAGTTTATCGTCTTACCCAGGACGCGGATGTAGTTTATTGTCATACCCAGGACGACCTCTCTAAAAGATAATGTATTCGTAAAAGATTTCAAGTTAAAGTAATATTTAAGCGTTTCTGTGTCTAAGTCAGGTAAGATTCCATCTGGAACCTCAATATTATTTAAGTGAGACAATTTTAATTTGTTATTAGAATGATGATAGTGTCTAGATAGAGTTTTTTTTCCGATTTTCTAAAGTTTGAAAACAGAAAAATGGCAATGAGTAACTGACTGAAATTGGAGCTTAAATATTTGATGAAAGTTAGTCAGATTTGATTTGACTCAAAGCAGTCGATTGTGAAACGCTTCAAGAAATATTGATGCACCCTTTTTTTGTATTCGTTTTGTTTAAGGCCACATATTCCAGTCTAGTTCAATCGAGAAAGTACCAAAAAGAAACGCTCCCTGGGTCAGACGATAAACTACATCCGCGTCCTGGGCAAGACAATAAACTACATCCGTGTCCTGGGTAAGACGATGAACTACATCCGACAGCAAGGCCTCTGAACAGGATATGTTGAGGAGCGTAGAACCACCTCTTAATTGCTGGTGTTCTCAGGTCCAGGCTGACTCGGGGTGGTAGCACTTGTTAGGGTCCCAGCTATGGGCAAATAGTTAACCCCGAAACTAGGTTCAAAACACTATGAAAATGTAAAAATAGGTTCTAATATATTTTTGGAGGAAAAATTATTACTAACAATGCTTATTACCAGGAATAGATTTATAAAGACAATAAATGTTACCAGCAATACATTTTTGTCAATAATTATTAATAGCGATACAGTTTAAAAATAAATATTACCAACAATATTGTCGGCATTAAATAACCCATTCAGGTTGATATACTGTAAAACAAAGGAATCCTAACCAAACCCAAAAAGAAACGATTGCTACGATTCGTCAATTGTAATAAACGTTTTTCCCATATTCCAAAACATATTTTAAGAAAAATTGTTTCTATGACTACAATCAGAATTTAAGTTTTGGTCAAGCATATACTGTTTCGCTCTTTGGGTTTGTAAAGCAGTTGGTTAGTCATGCAACCTCATAAAATATACATTTTGCTACTGAAACTGCAATTGTGTCACTTGCTATGGGGGCAACTTTATGCATTACAGGAAATAGACAAAGAAACTGGATTTTCTTGTCTATTTCCTGTGAAGCATATGTGTATAGTTACAAACCAAGGGAAATTCATTTGGCTTCGTATTTTTGTACCCAACCAAGTACTGACATTAAGTAAAATAAACGAGCTTGTTAAAAATTAGCGCACCTAACATTTCAAAATCCATTTTAATTTTTATGGTAACAGATGATCATGTGACCAAATATTTGGTTTTCTTGTAATAAAGTATCATCCGCTAGTCCCACGGGAGAGTGGAGTTCGTGCCTTCGTAAAAAAGAAACGATCCATTTTCGATATTTGCTGATGTTTATCGACTGCTGGAAAATTTATGATACAGCACAAAATAATCGATCACATATTATCAACACAATAATCGATCACATATTATCAACACAATAATCGATCATTTTTTATCAAAACAATAATCAATAAAATATTATCAACACAATAATCGATCATATATTATCAAAGCAATAATCAATTATATATTATCAACACAATAATGGATAAAATATTTTAAAAACAATAATCAGTCATATATTATCAACACAATAATCGATCTTATATTATCAACACAATAATCAATCATATATTAGCAACACAATAATCGATAATATATTATCAAAACAATAATCCATCATATATTATCAACACAATAATTGATCATGTATTATCAACACAATAATTGATCATATATTATCAACACAATAATTGATAATATATTATCAAAACAATAATCGATTTTATATTATCAAAGCAATAATCGATCATGTATTATCAACACAATAATCGATCATGTATTATCAACACAATAATCGACCATATATTATCAACGCAATAATCGATCACATTATCAAAGCAATAATCGATCATATATAATGAAAACAATGATCGATTATATATTATCAAAACTCCTCAAAGTAGAAATGACATTTGTTTTAATTCTTAAGACGCAAATCAAAGTTGATTGTATTTGAAACCAAAAACCAGAAATCTCGGACAGTCATTATTCAGAGGTAGTAACTACCTCCCCGTCCGAATTCCCAGACAAAATGACGGGTGTATTAGAACGTATTGACAATTGAAATAGTAAGAGACATCATTGTTATTTATCTGAACAAAACTGTCAATTTTCTCCACTTGAAAGAAAAAAAATGACATCTCTTTACACAAACATTTATTTTGTGTAAGAATAAATTTCTTTCAAAATGTTTTTTTAAAAATCCCGAAAAAAATTTCCCCAATTTTATATTCTTTGTAGTTCAATTAAAAATCTATTTTGATGTCCCCTTTGAGAAGTTGGTGGTGTTGGAAAATGTGTGCCGAGTTGGATCACATGGATAATTACACAATTAATTTTGTGGGCCATGGATCCTATTGCGAATTTGGGATTGTCTGTCGCACAACACACATCATATAATCCAGAATTGACATCACCGGACTTTCATCTGTTTGAATCGATGAAAGATGGACTACACGAGAAAAGTTTTCTTGGTTGAGTGATTTTGTTTAGCGACATATCAACATCTTTATGGGTTATTTAATGCCCAAATCTGAATATTTTGAACGCCATTTTATGGCTACAACTACAGATAAAATGTATTGTTGGTAATTCTATAAAATGTATTGTTGGTAATTTTACTATAAATATGCTTTATTGGTAATTATTTTATATAAAGAGTATTGCTGGTATTTTTACCATCAAAATTATACTTTTATAGTGTTTAGTTTTTGTTTGAGGTGTTCAGTATTTGCCTATAGTGGGGACCCTAACAGGCGCTACCACCCCGGGTCCGGGTGGACCTGGGAACAACAGCAATTAAGAGGTGGTTCCACGCTCCTCAAAACCTTCAATCTCCGGATCAGAGGTCAGACTACTGCCGGAACAATTTTTTTGGCAAGGGCGCCATATTTGCTGTTGTGAAAAATAGATCACTTCTGCCGGCGCAGATTTTTACGACCGTAGCATAATCAACGGAAATGACTTGAGGGATAAATAGTCTTTTGTAACAGAAAACTTGCTCTGTCCTACGGTGTTATTGTGCTCCTTTCATCGGTTGTAGTTTCCATAGAAATAAATAGAAGCTGTTACAGAACTTCATTCTTATCGTATCGTATCATATCATATCATATCATACAATATCATATCGTATCTATCTATCTATCTATCTATCTATCTATCTATCTATCTATCTATCTATCTATCGACCTAAGTCTCTTCATTATCCATCTGTCTATGACTCTTCATTATCTATCTATCTATCTATCTATCTATCTATCTATCTATCTATCTATCTATATTGCAATATGAGCACTGGTAAAAATGGTTGCTGAAAAAATTAGGTTTATAATACCCAAAAATTCACAGATGTCCTTAAGGAGACATGGCACAGTGGATAAAGGCGTTGGTTAGATCCAGTGACAGGACTCAAAGAGTGTGAGTTCAATACCCGGTTAAGGCAGTCGAATACTTTCAGAGGGAAATAAACAGGAGATAACTGCCATCCATTAAACATGGCACGTGGAACTAGAACAGTCTACCCCAGTGAGCGAAATAAAGGGTTCAGTTCGACATTCCAACCATCTTTCTTTCATGACACATTGACAATAGCAAAAAATTGGATTAATTATTATAAAAAAATTAAAACCTCTAATCTTATAGTTAAAAATAATAATTCACCTCCAAGAACAAAATTAAATAAGGCAAATATTATTTACGAATTTAAATGCCCATTAAGGAATTTTATTCCTCATCAATCAAAATTCGTAAATAATTATATACACCACACTACAACATGTTTGACACGCAGACTAACTCTACACCTTTCTGACAATAGCTCAATTAGATCTCATTTAAATATTCATGGAGACCTACCGGACATTATTCGTAACATACTTGTCGACAACACTAATATAATAGCATCATCTACATGCAAAAATAGGCTAAAAATAATGGAAGCCTTATTAATAAAAACAAACAAACCAACACTTAATAATATTAACTTTGAACATGGACACAATATCTAAACCGTGTTTTGAAAAATGAAAACATTTTATAAAACATACATACAATAAACTATTTCTTATTTAAAAAGTTAATATATCATCCTTAAAAATGGCTAAATGTATAGCCGAAAGCGCTCGGATAAAAAGAACATTCGGACAGTTTTTATATAATTTATCATCTGAAAAGAAAGAAATTATTAGATCGGATGAGAAATTGTATAAAAAGACTAAATAAAAACACCTTGTCTGTCGTTTTCAATGATATATATATATATATATATATATATATATATATATATATATATATATATGTAAAAGTGAACTTTGAAGTCAACACTCAGTGATGACAGGCTGTTTCATGCCTGACGCAATCGGCGGCCTGACGAATGCGTCTAGCATGAAACAGCCTGTCGCCTCTGAGTGTTGACTTCAATGTTCACTTTTATATTCATATTTACATACGCTCTATCACTGATATTGAGCACTTTATCCCATAAATATAGTACATTTTAAAAGTATATTTCTGTACATATATATATATATATATATATATATATATATATATATATATATATATATATATATATATATACATATTACATGAATCATTCATACAAAAATAGATTAGTAAAATTAATGATATAAATGGCGAAAAACATCTTCGCAAACAAATTTATTAAAGTTGCATTAACTTACGAATCCCTCGATGAATGTTATGATCCTTGATTTAATAACTTCAATTTGTATAAGGTCTTTTTTTTTATTCTGCTAGTACTTTCGGCTGTACATTCAGCCATCGTCAGGCATGGAAATTATTTTGGTTTTAGTAAATCCAGGTAGTAGCGGACACGAAAAATTAAATGCGAATCGAAATATGTTTTGTTTAGAAATGTTTTATTGTTAACGGATAAAAACGTATGGAGCGTGCAGTCGAAACGCTAAGGTTGAATTATTTTGAAAATTTAAGAGAGTGCGTTTTTCTTTTACTAATATCGTAATTTGAGAATTTTTTTTTATAGGAGTTTTTTTTTCAGTCAATGTGGCATGAACTAAATTGTTCAATAATGAGAGTAATGTCGCAGCCGAAAATTTTGCACGCCGGATCAATTTTTTTAAAATCAAATATGTGGTGCATATAAATTGAACTGCACCCCATATTTGATATATATATATATATATATATATATATATATATATATATATATATATATATATATATATAGATAGATAGATAGATAGATAGATAGAAAAAGAGAGAAAGAAAGACAGAGCGCTAAGTATGGAATTCTTTTTATCCGTAGATTAATATTTGGGTATGTACACTTGGAAATGATTGGTATATTGACTCAATCAGCAAATACTTATCTTGTTAATGAGTTTCGTATAAGAGGCTATTTTGAAGAGCACTTGTCGTGAAGCATTTCGCGTTAATCATACCGCCTTTGCTTGAGGATCTCTTACTGAGCGCTCAATGTGATTTTGTGTCAAAGTTGGCTTCACCAATCAAATATTATTATCAGTAAATATCGTTAGATGAACACAGAAACGCCCGAATCATGTGCTGCAGAGTCGCACAGAAGTTTGTAAATCGAGCTTCAAAATTTATAGATGTAATTGCTTCTGTTATTATGGTTGGTTACAGTTGAACCACAGCTCGACCCAAGGGAAGTGTTCTGTACTCTAATTAGTATATTTATGTATATGGTCATCAGTAAAAAGATGAGCCAGAAATGCGATTTGTAGATCGGGGATGCTAAAATCAAGCAGGTGAGGAAATTTAAATATCTGGGAAGTGTTCTGACAGAGGACGCTAAGTGTGACGCTGAGATCCGAAGACGTATTGGGATGGCCAAGGACACTTTTCAAAAGCTAGGCAGACTATTAAGATATAGGAGGATTTCTTTGATAACAAAGAAAAGAGAACTGAATTTGTACATGACATCTGTCCTCCGTTGCGACAGAAAATGTTGGACGATCTCCCCAAAGATGAAGAAAAGACTTGAGGCAGTGGAGGTATGGTTCTACAGAAGATATGCTAAGGATAACATTGACCGAGTGTGTGAGCAACGATGATGTTTTGGAGAGGATACAAACAAGGATGAAGCTTATAGTTAGCATCAGGAAGAGGCAGCTAAAATTTCTGGGACGCGTAATGAGAAAGGAGAGCTTAGAGAATCTGATACTCACAAGTCGAATAGAGGGAAAGAGAGACAAGGGAAACCAACGCATGATATACATAGCTGGCTTAAGCAAGTGGATAACAGAACATGGTAGGGGGAAGTAGCAAATGGACAAAACTTATTGAGAGCTAAAAGGGATAGGAAGAAGTGGCGATGCATGATCGCCTACGTCCTGAAGGGACACGGTACATAAAGGTCGAATAGAGGGAAAGAGAGACAAGGGAAAGCAACGCATGACACACCTAGCGTGCTTAAGCAATTGGATGACAAAACATGGCAGGGGGAAGTAGCAAATGGACAAAACTTATTGAGAGCTAAAAGGGATAGGAAGAAGTGGCGATGCATGATCGCCTACGTCCTGAAGGGACACGGTTCATAAAGCTCGAATAGTGGATCTAATACTTCGTCCCCAGCCCCTCAACCTCCGGCGTCTTCCTCTTTGGGTTGAGGTGTCCACTCGGTCCGGACCGAACGTACGCTCTCTGAGTACCCGTAGATTATTCCGACCGGTCAACTGGAAAAGTCTCGCTCGCTGCCCACGCTGTGTTAGTTTTTAGATTCAGTAAGCGGGGTGTTGTCCATACGTTCACGGTCGACTGGAGATGTGGACACGGCTGTGAGAGTTGGCGCTAGGAAGATTACATTGTGGTGAAATAAAACAAGAAATAATATCTGCAGAAGCCGGACAACAATGGGGGGAAATATTGACGTCGTTTATATAAGAAAATAACACCAGAACAGAGGTTACAGGGAGAATAAAAACATTTAACATAAATAAAAAAGAGAAAAAGACAAGATGCATCCAGCGATTTCCCAACAGAGAGAAGGTTTGTGTGGGATAAACGCGTATTGAATCGCCTGGGGTAGGTTTATGACTAATAGTCTAGTCTCATACAGACTTCTCAGAACAGGGGGCAGTCTTCTTTCTCTCCTCCAAAATTCTCCCGCAAATCTCTCGACTCACTGCGACGACAGTCTCGCGACTCCCTTGACGACAGTCTCTTTTCCCCCGACTCTTGCTTATTAGCAAAATCTCGAGTTAATATAGAAAAAGGATCAGCTGATCACAATTGACCCTCGGCCCGGCACGCAGCTACCACGAGCCTCAACTAATCCTGTGATTTCCAAAGTGCCAAAAACTATCCCTTGACATGTAAACCTATTCTCCAATTATTTACCTTATCTCAATCACGAGTTCTTCTCGCTTCACCAAAATTATACTTTGGGATATCTAAACATTGATTCAACCTTTTAATCAAAACAAATACTGTTAAACAAAACCAAGTATCTCACCCATCCCCATTCTTTACTAGTGACCCAGGTTTAAAACATCGCCTCCTGCCCTGAGATCGTGTTTCTCATTGGTAACCAAACATCTTAACTCAAATTGTACTTTGATATATACACACTATTTCCATTTCCAGTCAATAAAAGTTATATTTGCGTTGTGCATTCATGTGTGTGTGTGTGTGTGCGCGCGTGTGTGTGCCTCTCTCTGTTACAGGGAAAGAGAGACAAGCGAAGGCGTCTCATGACATACCTAGCGCGCTTAAGCAAGTGGAGGACAGAATTTGGTCTGGGGGAATTAGGAAATGCATAAAACATTGAGAGCTACAAGGAATAGGAAGAAGTGGAGAGCCTTGATCGCCTACGTCATGAAGGAACAAGGTACATAAAGGTCGAATAGAGGGAAAGAGAGACAAGCGAAAGCAACCCATGACATACCTAGGGGGCTTAAGCAAGTGGATGACAGAACATGGTCTGGGGGAATCAGGAAATGGACAAAACTTATTGAGAGCCTTCGAAGAATAGGAAGAAGTAGAGAGCCATGATCGCCAACGTCCTGAAGGGACACGGTATATAAAGGTCGAATAGAGGGAAGGAGAGACAAGCGAAAGCAAGCCATGACATACCTAGGGGGCTTAAGCAAGTGGATGGTCTGGGTGAATTAGGAAATGAACAAAACTTATTGAGAGCTATAAAGAATAGGAAGAAGTAGAGAGCCATGATCACCAACGTCCTGAAGGGACACGGTACATAAAGGTCGAACCGAGGGAAAGAGAGACAAGCGAAAGCAACGTATGACATACCTAGTGGGTTTAAGCAAGTGGATGACAGAACATGGTCTGGTGCAAGTATCAAATGTACAAAACGTATTGAGAGCTACAAGAGATAAGAAGAAGTGGAGAGCCATGATCACCTACATCCTGAATGACACATAAAAGAAAATAAGTAAAATATACATAATATCATGAGTATATATTTACACGGAAGATAAAGATGCGTATGCATTTTGAGGACAAGATTGAATTATGGAGACGATAAGAAACGATGGAGATGAAGTGGGTAGAAAGGGAACAAGGTAAGATGGGAAAGCGAGAAAAGGAAGGAGAAAATTGAGATTGAACGTTGGGGGGTGGGAAGAGAAGGACATGAGAAAGGAAGAGTAAAGAAATTGTAAAAGGTAAGAGAGGGTGGGCGGAAAGAAGAGTGATGAAAACAATATCAAAGACATCTTTCTGTGGAGTAGGGTGCAAGTTCGCTTTTATGTTGAGGCTATTTCTTGATGGCGACTTCCTAAATTTGAAAGGCTCATATTTATTTCGCTACCGTTAATTGAAAGAATTGATTACTGAAACATTTAAAAATAACTTCCATTCTTTCTTGGTATTGTTCATTCAAGGAATATTATCTTCGCCAAAGATCTTAATCGGACGATCACGAAATATAGCGAAGTAGCCAAGGTGAGGAAGTTAGAAGAAAGTAAGCGAAAGAAGATTGAATATCCATCAACATCTTCATTTTCAAGATGATAATGGCCGGCTATTCCCGTTTTTAGACCACCTGTAGTTTATACTGCAATTATGCTGAGCAGATCTTAGTTACACACAAACGCTCGGTCACGATGACTTATGAATTCGTGCTAGCACAACAAATCGACGGTTCCAAAGAGTTTAACCATTCTAACTCAGAGGACTTGGGTCAATCCGTGTTATAGTTTACACTTTTCACACGCCCATATATATATATATATATATATATATATATATATATATATATATATATATGTAGAAATATAGTTTTAAGTTGTGCTATATTTATGTAATAAAGTGCTCAATATAAGAGATAGATCGTATGTAAATATAAATATAAGAGTGAACCATGAAGTCAACACTCAGAAGCGGCAGTCTGTTTCATGCTGGACGCAATCGTCAGGCGGCCTGACGATTGTGTCCAGCATGAAACAGCCTGTCGCCTCTGACTGCTGACTTCAATGTTCACTCTTATACATATATATATATATATATTCAGTTGTATGAATACGAGTTTGTGATCCTAAGTTTCACGCTTTTGCGATCATCAGTTAATCTGGTTTATTTTTTAGGATTCGATCTCTTTATACTTGTTGGTGGAAGGGGGAATTTACTTCTGCTTTTGTTTGGGATGACAATCTCATGCACATAGACACACATACATACAGGTGTACACATTTTTAGTTCACACAAACAGACAGACACACACACACACACACACACACACACACACACACACACACACACACATATATATATATATATATATATATATATATATATATATATATATATACGATAAACTAAAGGATATATCTATCCCGGACCAACTGGAGGAAATTACGCATAGACGTCATGAGCTGCGGTGCGATTTTCACGAGCTTGTCGTTGCTTGGAAATCTTCCATGTAAACAGAAAGAGACTATCCTCACTTTCTTGTCCGTATATTGCTTAATATATTGTAATGTAATTGTCATCTTTGATAATGGCTTTTGTAAGCCGAAAGCTTAGATAGGATTAAAAAATATGTATCAATATTGTGATTTTCTTTCTTCGTTTAATTATAAGTTCATTAAGCTTATCAGACGATATGAAAATATATTACATTAAATAATTAGACATGTCAATATTATTTAATGAAACATGCATCAATATATATATATATATATATATATATATATATATATATATATATATATATATATATATTTATAGTAATTCATCAAGCTTAGAAGAATCCTCAACAGAATGCAGAAAGCACTGGACGGCCGTTTCGTCCTATTTGGGACTCATCAGCAGTGCGCATCCACTACCGAGAATCGAATCTGGACCGTTTCGATACAACGCGAACGCCATAGCAACTGTACCACGGGACTCGGTGACGAAGAAGACATAAACCAGACTCGATGTAGCGCCGAGGTTTCGAGGTTAATCGGTGACTCTGGATAACTCTGTATACTTGGATGGGTATCGGTGCGGAACGGAGTGAGTACGACAGTCTGTTTCATGCTAGATGCAAACGTCAGGCAGATTCGTTGCCCGACGATTGCATCTAGCATGAAACAGACTGTCTCTAAGTGTTGACTTCTATGTTCACTTATATACCAGGATATATATCAGTATATATACCAGGATATATATATATATATATATATATATATATATATATATATATATATATATATATAAAAGTGAACATTGAAGTCAACACTCAGAAGCGACAGGCTGTTTCATGCTAGACGCCATCGTCAGGCCGCGAATGTTGGATTTTTCCTCGACTATTAATTTATATGGGTCAGTGTTGCGTTGTGGTAATCTATTCTGGCGGTTATTTTTGTGGGAGTGGCTTGTTTATTTATTTCTTGGTTTAATTTATTTTACTTGTTTTTCATTTTCATTTTGTATTATTTATTCTTTTCGTTTTTTGATGTTTTATTAATGTAGTAAAAAAATTGGTTTGGGTTTGCTTAGGTCGCTTATTAAATAGTTTGTATAGTTTATTTTGATATTTACATACGTCCTATCTCTGATATTGAGCACTTTATCCCATAAATATAGCACACCTTAAAACTATATTTCTTCATATATATATATATATATATATATATATATATATATATATATATATATATATATATATATGTAAGTAAAACAAAGAATGCCATACTGACTCAATGCACATATATATACCGAAGTGTCTATGATGTCATTACTAAAATGGCTAAATAGGTACAAATAAAGGATTTTCGTTCAACAATTTCATCTTTTGGTTAAATTAAGTACAATTTTATTCAGTCGTAACTGATCTAGTGAGACACCAGGTCGAAATGCCCTAATGATTTTCTAAGCCTAGCTTAGATGTGGCACAAGGCTGAAAGTGTGGAGCACCGAGTGCGGATTGAACTGACTACCAAGTATTAATATGATCAAGCGAAACAGGCTAGCTAATAATTAGACCACGTATAAGGCGCACATACAGTTTTATTCATGCATTTATTTATTTTGTATATGATTCCTATTCGTCCTTCAACGTCACTGTCTGACGTCACGAAGAAGCAAACGAGTTGTACCATGAAAACGCCCGGATGTAGATTACTTACGCGGGAAGGCGCGTACGTGCAATTTTTATTGGTTTTGTCTACGCACGCGCGAAGTGAACTCGTAAACCCAGGATTATAATCTCCGTTCAACACAAACCTCACATTCTACTTGCATTAGCAGCAGCAGCAGCATTTATGAACAAAGAACGATAGATGTATATGTAAGCTCATAAACGCATTTGATTTATATGGGAATATAATATACCTAAATAGACGAGGTGGGCTGGAAAGTTATCGGCCAACACACTTATCTGACCAAATCACCAAAGTATTTTTTCGAACAGATTCTTGGCTGGTCCGAGAACTTTCCAGCAACCATCGAGTATATATATATATATATATATATATATATATATATATATATATATATATATATAAAAGTGAACATTGAAGTCAACACTTAGAGGCAACAGTCTGTTTCATGCTAGACGCAATCTTCAGGCCACGAGTGCTGTTAGTTTTCTTGGATATTTATATATACGGGTCAGTGGTGCATTTCTTTCTTTATTTATT
>OZ038498.1:11983338-12023338 GCA_964036315.1 Acanthosepion esculentum | reverse complement strand
CAAACAAGACCGATACATATATACAAACAAATATATATTATGGATAAACAAACATATTAATACACGAAGACATGAAAAGTTACAGAGTGTTTATATGGAGAAGTTATGTGTGTGTTTTGTGTTGAGTGTCCGTACGTACTTGTATTGTCCTTAGCGTGTTCCCAGAATATAGAAAAATGCTGTATGTGTGAGAGGTCACATATTGGTGTAAGTGAAAAAAGAGAAAGTTTTATACCTCGCCTCCGGACGATGTAGCGGCTCAAGGCCTGAGTCGAAAAGCAGATTTTATCTCATCTCCACGCGAGATGGCCGCCCGAGGCGTAAGTCGGAAAAGAGAGAGAGAGAGAGAGAGAGAGAGAGAGATAGAGAGAGAGAGAGAGAGAGAGAGAGAGAGAGAGAGAGAAGGTCAGCCAGTATTTATACTCGTGGAAGAGAGACCCCTGTTGAAGGATTAAGGAAATGAGGAGTAGCTAATTCCGACATATATATATATATATATATATATATATATATATATATATATATATATATATATATATATTATTATTATTATTATTATTATTATTATTATTACCGTTAAATCTTACTTTCTCTTTAAATAATTTATAATTAGATTATCTGCAGATAAGTAAAATTTCCAATCTTACAATTAAGATTGGAAATTTTACTTATCTGCAGATAATCTCAATTTAAATTGATCATTTAGATTTAAATTAAAATATGTTACTCCTTAACTATTATTCATGATGTTAAAAATATTAAAATGAAATATATTTTTTGAAATTTAAGCACTTAATTCACCACGTAACGTTAACTGTAAAATTTAAGGTAAAAATTTAAATAGGTATAAATATGAATGTGTATGGAGATATGTAAATGTATGTGTAGGTATTTGTATATGTATATACATATATACCGGTGTATATCGATACACGTGTATGTGGTTATATGTGTAATTGCATATGTACATGAACGTATGTATATGTGATTTTTTCGTAAATGTGTATGTGGTGTATCTATAAAAAAAAGAAATTATTTTACTAATACCTTCAAATGTTACTCCGTCTTGATTTGAAACCTAAACTTTGAGTAAGAAATATTACCCATCTGAAAATAGCTACAAATTAAATTCATGAATTAGACTCTAACGGATAAAGATTTTACCTTAACAGTCATTCACAATATTAAAATATTACTATTAGTAAATTTTTATTTTTTTTTATTATTGTTGTTTATTAATATAGTATTCAACTTATATTACATCCCTAATTTATTTGTAGAAAAGTTGAATATTTAAATTGCTAACAAGTATTAAATTAATTTCTTTGTGGAGTTTTTAAAACATTTAAATTACTATCAAACGTTAAAATCTGTTTTTATCTAATTTGATGAAGCTACACCACACCTCTTCTTCCTCCCAAAACCCTACATGCATCTCTTTTCCCTTTACTGCCCCCTTTTTTCTTTTTCCCTTTTTTCTTCTCTCCTTCCACATATCATTTCCGTTGAGTTGACCGATTAAATAGCTCAATGTCTGATCCTTACCCACCTTCCTTTCTCAATATTAAGTATTATAAATTCTCCCTTCCCTGTCTAAACTCGACCATGTCTCTCACACCATTCCTCGCTACCTTCTATGTTAACTTATATAAGCTTAATACTGCCTGTCAGAAGTGTAAATTTTAATTTCATTTTTCGTTTCAACTTTTTGATATCGGAAGATCCAGGGAAAAATAAAAGTCTCTGGTGAAATAATCTATTACAATGGAGTTAAAATTTACACTTCTGACAGGCAGTATTAAGCTTATATAAGTTAACATAGAAGGTAGCGAGGAATGGTGTGAGAGACATGGTCGAGTTTAGACAGGCAAATGGAGAATTTTAAAATTTATTTTTATATTTCTTTATAATACTTAATATTGAGGAAGGAAGGGGGGTAAGGATCAGACATTGACCTATTTAATCGGTCAACTCAACGGAAATGATATGTAGAATGGGAGAAGAAAAAAGGGAAAAAGAAAAAAGGGAGAAGTAAAGAGAAAAGAGATGCACGTAGGGTTTTGGGAGGAAGAAGAGGGGTGGTATAGCTTTAGCAATTTAGAGAAAAACGGATTTTAACGTTTTATAGTAATTTAAATGATTAAAAAATCCATGAAGAAATTAATTTAATACTTGTTAGCAATTTAAATATTCAACTTCTCTACAAATAAATTAGGGATTTAATATGAGTTGAAAACTATATTAATAAACAACAATAATGAAAAAAATATATAAAAGTTTACTAATAGTAATATTTTAATATTGTGAATGACTGTTAAGGTAACATCTTTATCAGTTTGAGTCTAATTCATGAATGTAATTTGTAGCTATTTTTAGATGGGTAATATTTCTTACTCAAAGTTTAGCTTTCAAATCAAGATGGAGTAAGATTTGAAGGTAATAGTAAAAAAATTTCGTTTCTTCATATATATACCACATACATATTTATGCAAGAATCACCTATACATACGTTCATGTACATATACACACACACACATGTATCGATAAACACCGGCATATATGTATATTCATATACAAATAACTACACATACATTTACAAATTTCCACACACATTCATATTTATACCTATTTAAATTTTTTTCTTTAATTTTTCATTTAACGTTAGGTGGTGAATTAAGTGTTTCAAATTTCAAAAAATCTATTTAATTTTAATATTTTTAACATCAAGTCTAATAGTTAAGGAGTAACATATTTTAATTTAAATCTAAATAATCAATTTAAAATGAGATTATCTCCAGATAAGTAAAATTTCCAAACTTACAATTCTAATTAGAAATTATTTAAGGAGAAAGTAAAAATAAACGTTAATAAAAGAATTTTATGGCCTTCCATTAGAATTCTCTGTATATATATATATATATATATAAAGAAAAACCTACATCCATTTATACCTATACATGCATATACCTGCATGCCACTATATCCCACACATATATTCACACATATCACATATATGAACTCATAAATACTTATATATATACATATACATATACAAACACATATACACATCCACAGACTGTTTCACTGTATCACAGCTCTTATTAAATGATTTTTTTAAAGAATTTTTTGTAGCTGTGCATAATACGCACCCCTGATTTTGCTTTTTTTTTTTTTTTTTTTTTTTTTAGAAAAAATGCGTATTATACATGGGGAATTACGGTATATATATATATTGTTTTGAATAGATTATTTATCCACCATTATTTCTCATTGCCATAAAAGCTATTTTTAGTGCGTAATCGTCTTCCAGTTGCTATCCCTGTTTTTTTTTTATATTATTATTTTACTAAACACTGAAATTATTAATAACTCGGCTAAGATTGAAAAGACCTACTAAAGAAAGATAGTGTCTCCGACAGGAATTGAATCTGTACCCCATTTCCCGTAATGTGAACCGCTTCTATTGTCGGAACGTGCTTTTACTAATTCAGCAAAAGATCCCGAAAATAAGTTTGTCTTTTTAGGGCGAATGGAGAGTTTTAACGGCTTCCTTATTATCGGCCCTGGAATCGAAGACTCGTAATAAATATTACCATTCTGTTCTTTAGCTCTTCTGAGTATTGTCTCCATCAGACTTCATACTTTGTCAAATTATATCTTTGATAATATCATCTATACTAACTGCTTTCTTTTATGCACTCACCAGATGTTCACCGCAGCAGCTATTAAGCATATCTCTCCCGCCCAACTGGAGTTATTAATGCTCAGTCGACAAGCATTTTGACTCTTGTTGTTTCCTCCAGCCGGAAGTTGTCTTCCCGTTTAGAGGAGGTGAATGGATGTAATCATTTCCGGTAAATACTTCCGTTTTAGAGCACTGCGCTTGCGCATAGTACAGGACATCGACAATGGCAGGCACACCGAGGTGTAAGCAGGAAATTAAAAGGTTCTTTTCGGAAACATTGCTTTCCATGTTTCCAAATATGAAATCACAAACGCAAATAATCGTAACAGACCAGCGTCTGTTTCTTTAAATGATCGAAAGATGAAATAGCTCCCATCGGAGTAACTATATTAGGCACCATGGAAAAATAAATATTACTCCTTGCCTCGAATATTGCTGCCACACATCGTTCGGTAATCCTGCTTTATACTTAGGGATTCTTGATATAATCTAAAAAAGAATCAGCAATATTATTGGTCCTGACCTAGCGTCTCGGCTTCAGTCACTTTCCCACCACCGTAAAATTGTTTCCCTCTGCCTTTTCTATAAATACTTCCATGGCAACTGCTCGCATGAACTCTTCACTATGATGCCTAGTCTTTGTAAATTAAAGCGCAGTACTAGACTGGCAATGAGGTCTCATCAATTTACAGTTGAGTTGATTAGATGTAATCGTAAGTTCTATGCTAATGATTTATTCTCACACACTTCTTCCATTCGTCCATGCTTAGAATATTGCTGCCTTGTATGGTCCAGTGCCCTTGAGCTTCTTGATAAGATCCAAAGAAGAATCAGCAATATTATTGGTCCTGATCTAGCGGCTCGGCTTCAGTCACTTTCCCACCGCCATGAGTTTGCCTCTCTGTGCCGTTTTTTTAATAAATACTTTTATGGTAATTGTTCAGATGAACTCTTCACTATGATACCAAATCTTTAGGAATTTCAGCGCAGTACTAGATTGGCAATGAGGTCTCACCAATTTACAGTTGAATTGACCAGATGGAACCGCACTTCTCACTAGCTGAACTTTCTTCCGGTTCCATGCTTTCCAGCCACAACTGAACAAAAATTACAATGCAATGCCAATCTTTATCTACTGTCTTCCAGATTACTCTTCCATTGTTCTCACTCCTTAATAATGTTTCTCTTCTTTCTTATTCTTTCACACTCAGTAACTCCTTGTGTCTTAGTGGCTTTACTGCCTTGCATGGGGTGAAATGATTAAAAAAAGTTTTATTTTTTGAATGAACAGAAATTGAGTCCACAACGCCACATTGCAACTAATTGCGAACCCCCGAACCTTGTTACCGGCTGTATATAGGCTGCTACTTGCTATGGCTACATACAATTTTGAAATCAGTCTTGTCCTTTCCTTAGAATGATTGATAACCGAGATTTAACAGCCCTACACTGCTATTTAAAAATGCAAACCATTTTTTTTAATAGATTCTTGAAAAAATCCAAGGAAGAATCAGCAATATTATTAGTCCTGACTTGGCGTATCGGCTTCAGTCACTTCCCATCGCCGTAATGTGTCATTTCAATAAATATTTTCATGGTAGTAGATTGACAACAATGTCCCATCAATTTCCAGTTGAATTGACTAAATGAAACCGTAAGTTCTATGCTAAAAGTTTCTTTTCGCACACTCCTCTCTTTTGGAAATCTCTCCCGGCTTCTTGCTTTCCAGACAACTTTAATCTAGACAAAGTTGATCTTCAAAAATTTAAATGCAATGTCAATCGTTACCTAATGTCCTCATGATTATTTTTCTTTGTTCTTGCTCCTCAATAATTCTTTTGTTTTCTAATTCTCTCACGTCTAGTAAACCTTTGTGTCTTAGTGGCTTTACTTCCTTATTTGGAGTGAATTAGATTTAAAATAGTCATATTCAATGTTTTCAGGGATACCCAAGAGATATTCTCTTTATATTTCTGTTTATGCGGGAGTTTTACAAAGCTGGGAGGGTGGGAATAAATATTCGTACACATACAAATCTTTAATTTATTGTATTTCCTGCTAATGAGTAAAAATAATTTATTTTTTCTTTTTATGCAACGTAGGCGATCATGGCTCTCCACTTCCACCCTATCCCTTGTAACTCAATAAGTTTCGACCTTCTGTCACCTCCCCGAGACGACGTTCTGTGATTCACTTGCTTATGCCCGCCAGGTATGTCATGCGGTTCTTTCCCCTGTCTCTTTTTTCCTCTATTCGACCTGTGAGTATCAGATTCTCCAGGCCCTCCTTCCTAATTATGTGTGCCAGAAATTTCAGCTGCCTCTTCCTGATGTTAAGTATAAGCCTTCTCCTTGTTTTCATCCTCTGCGAGGCCTCATCGTTGCTCCCTCGGCCCATGATATCCTCAGCATCCTTCTGTAGAACCGCATCTCCGTCGCCTCAAGTCTCTTGTTCATCTTTGAGGAGACCGTCCAACCTTCGCTGCCGTAAAGGAGGACAGATGTCACGTAATAGCTCAGTACTCTTTTCTTTGTTACCAAAGAAATCCTCCTGCCTCGCAATACTCTGCCCAGCTTTTGGAATGCGTCCTTGACTATCACAATACGTCTACGGATCTCAGTGTAACACTTACCGTGCTGTGTATGTGTGCATATATATATACGAATGTGCATATATATATATATATATATATATGTGTGTGTGTGTGTGTGTGTGTGTGTGTGTGCAGGTATGCAGAAAAATAGGAAAGAACACGTTAGGTAAATAATCCGGAGTTCTTTAATATTTTTGTTTTTATTATTAAAAAGACAGTGCTCCATACAGAAGTAGAGCTTATATTATAATATTAAAAAAAATGATTCCTTCGCTACATAAGAGTTCTCATGTTTCAAAAACGAGAGCCGAAACCCACATTATAATATCTTAGGATGAAATGGGACTCGATACCTTGATTCAACTTAATTTCAATAAATATGTTGAGGGTTTCGGCTCTCGTTTTTGAAACATGAGAACTCTTATGTAGCGAAGGAATCATATTTAAAAAAAACATTATAATATATATATATATATATATGAATACTGCTGGGATATTCAGTATGACAACAATCTAAACGCACTGGTAGTTCACTGTGATACATCTGACCACAATTTAGATTTTTAAAATACCAGTTTCTTCAAGAGAGAGCAGAATTCGCTTTAAAGGAAATCCATTGAGAGTGCGCTAATCCCGCAATTCTCTACAGTGAATCTTAGACTGGGGTCTTACGTTATTTCACCGATCACTGCAAAGACAATAATAGCACAATGCTGTAAACGAAATGGTGGTCAAGGACTTACTTGGAGTCGGCTAATTAAAAAATCTACAGATTCCGATGCCTATAATATGTATGTATATGTGTATGCGTATATACGTATGTGCATATATATATATATATATATATATATATATATATATATATATATATATATATATATATATATATATTTCAACGACATGAAAACGACAGACAAGGTGCTTTTATTTAGTTCTTTTATACAATTTCTGATGCGATCTAATAATCTTTTTCTTTTCGGATGATAAATTATATAAAAACTGCCCGAATGTTCTTTTTATCCGAGCGCTTTCGGCTATACATTTAGCCATTTTCAAGGATTATATTTTAACTGTTAAAATAAGAAATAGTTTGTCGTATGTATGTTTTATTTCGTAAATAATTATATAGGCCACACTACAACATGTTTGACACGCAGACTCACACTACACCTTTCTGACAATAGCTCAGTTAGATCTCATTTAAATATTCATGGAGACCTACCGGACACTATTCGGAACATACTTGTTGACAACATTAATATAATAGCATCATCCACATGCAAAAAAGGCTAAAAATAATGGAAGCCTTATTAATAAAAACAAACAATCCAACACTTAATAATATTAATTTTGAACATGGACATATTTTGACCGTGTTTTGAAAAATGAAAACATTCTATAAAACATACATACAACAAACTATTTCTTATTTTAAGTACACACACACACACACACAAACACACACACACACACACACATATATATACATATATATATATATATATATATATATATATATATATATATATATATATATATATAAAAGCCTCTATGATATGTATGTGTGTGTGTATGCACAAGTAGATATCCATGGGCATTTATATGTATATATGTATTTATATGTATATATATGTATATGTATATTTATATGTATACATGTATGTACAAGTATTAACAATAAAAAGAGCTCTAATACATTGTCTTGGTGGATTTAGATGTATGTATGTAAGAGTGTATGTACATATGTATGTATGTATGTATGCATGTTTGCGCGTATGTATGTATATATGTTGTCCGGATGATAGAATTCCAAAACAATGTCTGGAGAATTAGAAATGGGAAAAAGAACTCAGCACAAGCCGAAACCTCGTTGCAAAAATTGCCTTAAAGAGTCACTATACAAGTGCAATATTGGTCTGGATAACTGGGAGACTCTAGATTGAAGACTGGGTTTCTTGGAAAGCTGGTATTGCTGATGGCGTAAAGATCTTCCACGAGGCATCAAAAAATTATGTAAAACTGAAGAGAGAAGTTCGGAAGGGATCCCTTAATTGCCACGAGGTGCCAACCTGGCAATGTGTCCAATGCAATCAGATATGTCTGTCCAGGGCAGGTCTGCTCAGTCACCAGAAATCACACCAACGTATATGACGATTTCGTAATGGCATATCGATGGCTGGCTTATATATATATATATATATATATATATATATATATATATATATATATATATATATATATTATTGTCATACAGAATATCCCAGCGGTATTCATATATATATATATATATATATATATATATATATATATATATATATATATATATATATATATATATTATAATGTTTTTTAAAATATGATTCCTTCGCTACATAAGAGTTCTCATGTTTCAAAAACGAGAGCCGAAACCCTCAACATATTTATTGAAATTAAGTTGAATCAAGGTATCGAGTCCCGTTTCATCCTAAGATATTATAATGAGGGTTTCGGATCTCGTTTTTGAAACATGAGAACTCTTATGTAGCGAAGGAATCTTTTTTTTTTAATATTATAATATAAGCTCTAATTTTGTATGGAGCACTGTCTTTTTAATAATAAAAACAAAAATACTAAAGAACTCCGGATTATTTACCTAACGTGTTCTTTCCTATTTTTCTGCATAGCTGCACACACACACACACACACACACACACACACACACACACACACACACACACACATATATATATATATATATATATATATGAGCGTATGTGTGTTTGTGTAGGTATATATGTGTATATAGAAAAATAATAAGAATATAATCAAATGTCCCTGAATACAGATATACATGGGTTAGACAAGCACAGAGGCACTTCAAGTCTCAAGTCAGGAAGTGATAAGCTATGGTAATTAATTTGATTTACGACACCAACTTATCCTAAGAGATCCCAAGACATTTTCCTAACACATAGTTTCGTTTTTCTCTTAGTCAATCTGATGATGCCAAAGAGAGTATAAACGTCTTTGGTGAAGAAATGTTCTACTTCGGATTGGAATTTCCCACTGAACCCTTTATAACGTCCTCCAGAATAGGTACGGCACGTGAAACTAGCACAATCTACCCCGGTGAACGAAATAAAGTGTTCAGTTCGAAATTCCAATCACCTGCAGAAGACCGGAGATTACAACGGCCGAAACGTCGTGAGTATGGCAACGAAGATGGAGGACAACAGTCCGAACAATGTGAATAGTGTAAGTAATTGAGAAATTTCTCAAAAACCAACCAAAGCGAAACCGGAATCATTCTTTTACCCTAGAATATATGATTTCATTGAAACTTGAGGTCATAGAAAGACTGAATAACGACAACATGAATAATAGATTCTTTTTAAATGCTGGAGACTTTCCCATCAACCTAATGTAGTATATTATTCAATAAACTTCGTACTCACTGCCCTTGAAAGAAGCCAGCTGTATCGACGGGTTGGCCTGAGAGATGGCTTCCTACTTACAAAATGCAGATTTGTGCTTTATAAGATGTCAGTGGCTGATTCCGCCAGGTAGACACGTGGTCAACCCAGCTCAGATGTGGACGCGTGAGTCAAACCCTATGAAAGCTAAATATAAAGGGTGTTTCATTAAGACGGATTATATAGAAAGGGTGTTTCGTTTAGACGGATCAAAGTCAGCAGTAAATAAATCAGTGTTATTAGTGAAAATTTATTTATTTCTCTATTGGATCATGTTATTTAAGTCGTCATGGCAATTATGTGGGAAAAATAATATCGCCCAAATGTCCACCAAGGCTTCGGCGGCACACCTCTACTCGATGATCAAACTTTTTGATGACGTCTCTATATAGTTGCTCCTCGATCTCATCACTATGCCTTATTATCTCATCCTTCAGCTGTTGAATTGTTGTTGGCTTGTTGGCATAGTCCTTACTTTTGAGATAACCCCAAAGGAAGAAATCTAAAGGCGTCAAGTCGCACGATCGTGGTGGCCAAATGACTTCGCCTGTTTCGAGAGATGATGCTACTTAGGAGCTTCTCATTGCATTTCTGTTTGAACGTCCATCTTCGTAATAGGCTTCGATAACTTTAACACGTTGTTTGGTTGTTAATCTTTTCATGGTTGAAATTGTTGAAGTTGTTAAATGTGGAAGAAAAAGAAAAAAAATCGTTAGACACTTAAACTTAATTCACATTTAAAATCAGTCCAAGTTATTGGAACACCTTTTATAATTTGTAACAGCTACATAACCTATTTATCTATTACGTCACATAAACGCTATATTATCTGAATTAATTGGTACAAAAGTAGAATTGGACGAAATCCTCCAGTGTACTGCTCTTTCCTATTGTTTAGTATTTACATGTGCATGTGGGCAAGTGCTCCAAAGAAAAGGGAAAGAATGTGAAAAACACCAAATGAATCAAAAGTTTGTCAGGTAATTTCTAATAGCAAATTCAAAATCCATAATTAAGAGTACATTATTGAGAAGGAAAAGGAATAGAAAATTAAATAGTAAATAAAATAAATAATAAACATTATAATTTAAAAAATAAATAATTTTCATTTCCCATAATGCAAATGGAAACCCAAAAAAAGGACTTCCGGTCATGTATAAAATTTGTGACCACACTTCCGGAAAGGAGATCATCTAGTGTCTGGATACTTTCGAATCATTGGATTCGGACATGTTTTGCAGTGGTCCTAAAGGAAAGGAGATTCAGTCAGCCTCTCTCAACGTTATGTTGACTTGAGGTCGACCATTCTCTTACTTCCGAGTTTAGTATCAGAAGATGGTTAGGATATTGGACTACAATAAATAACACAAAAACTTGGTTGGAAAAATTAAGGGTCAAACAACCACCCTAGAGAAAGAGTGTCTCTTGTTTTCACAGGTTCACGTTCGAAGAGGGCTTGGGACAACACATACACTAGCCAATGGCACTTGACGAATTCTAGAATTGAATAAAATAGAATGCTACCAGTGAGACATTAAATCTTGTGTTTTCCTTTATAATGTACGACGATAATGTAGTCTTAATATATACTTTTTTGTAGCTAGCTTCTTTGAATATTAAATTAATTTTACACTTGCAAAATGTTGCCATTCTTATAAGATGAAATTAACATAGTTAATTATGTCCTGGTCCTATGACAAAAGTACGCAAGTGTCGGCTTTAAGAAAGCTTTATTCAACTGAGAACACAAGGTTCGCGTATAGTGTCCTTTTATAGTCCCAGTAAATAGAAATGACTCTCTCAAAGAGGGGGATAACAAAACAAGGGGAGACCTCACTTGATTATCATAACACAGGTATTTCATAGAAAATTGTTTATCTATCTCGATTTTATATTTGTAATGAATTATTCCAAGAAGGGCGTTGTTGGTTACTACCCCACCATACTTATATGAACGTCTAGGGTGGCGCAACGGTTCTAAGCATGATAAAGGAGATGGGTATAACAATTTCAAATTCTCGAAGAGACTTTCCACATGTTTACTTGAAAAGGTTTTTTTTTCTTATACTCTTTTAACGTGATGTTTAGTACTCTCGACTCGCAGATCAATGGCCAGCATCATCTCAGAGACCAACTTGGCAGATTTACGTTTCTATGGTCATCTACCCAAATGACATTCTTAAATATGAAAAATACAACATCTGCTTCTGTGTTCTGTAAATAAGTGATTGACTGATGCAAAAGCTTATTATTGGTATTGAGCGAGTAAATATTTTGAAATATTGAGACAAGACGAAAAGGCTTTTGAAAAAGAAGAAATTGAATAGTGCAAAAGAGAAGAACTTGAATAGGAAAACTTCAAAAAAGAAGAAATTTAAAAGAGAAAAACTTGAAAAGCGAACTTCAAAAAAGAACTTCGAAAAATAAATGTCTACCGATAAGAATTTCGAAAGAGAAGAACTTGAATAGGAAAACTTAAAAAAAAAAGAATTTCCAAAGAGAACTTCACGAACCTGCTTCTGCTCTTGTAACATTCTCGTCTGTGTATCTGAAGATTCCTCGGAGAAAATTGAACACATTAACTATTTCTATCCTTGGGATCAAACATCGATTACCCAGAATCAATTTAATATTTCATTTCCATATCACTAAATATCGTGAATGGAATTTTCCCATATATTCGTCCCTCCCCGAAATTCCAGTGTATTTAAAGATTTCTTTTGATATTTTAATTGCAACAAAAATGATATTATATTTTTTTCCAGCCCTTCAGGATTTCTGTAACTCCCGCTCTAAAGAAATCCACCAATAAAAATGTCAGTCAATTCCTGCTTAAAAGCAACACCGTGAACGCTCGAAGCAGATTGATTATATCAATTGTTCTCATTTTATCAACAAACACGAGGGTGGATCAATAAGTCGGTAGCCTGACTCATAGTTTATAGCTGAATTTTGATCTGAAAATTTCACTTTATATCGGTCAATTCCTGTCCGTAATATTGATCACTGAATTACGTAAATTAATAAGGAACGACGTTATGCTGAATGGTAAATATTTGTTGTATAAAAAAAAAATGGCTTTTTCATTATTAGGTTACGAACTTATTGATTTACCTAAATAGTTTTGTGCAATGCGAGCGACATAATAAAAAAAAATAACTCAGTTCCTAAGCGTGACGATATATTTTGTTTTGACATCGGCCTTCAGAGTTTAAAATGTTGAAACTTGTAAAACTGGATCTGATTACCGACCGGTTTTACAATCGAAGCATGCAAAGTCATCGATTCCCGATCGATCGGCGAATCGAATAAATAGTGAATACAGTCCACCTTCAATGAGGAACAGTGACACACACCCACGCAGAGAGAAAGCTAGTTAATATCATTGAGAGACATCAAAATAGATGTTACGTAATTCGTTACTAAATCAATATAGATGTGTGCCATAATTGAACTATATAAAAACTTCTAGGATCCCTGTACCCTTATTACTAGTGAAGACCATCGAACAGTAAAATAGGTCGGGTGTCATGCAGTGGACTGTTAAATTGGCCATCAAATGTCGATGTAATGTCATACGTAAAAGAGTTGTTTTTTTTTAATTTTCTAAACTGCTTTGTTGGCACAAAACAACATAAGTTGAACAGAAAGACTCATCCGCAAAGCATTCATTCGTTCATCTGCAAAATTTATTTATTAGTTTCAATATTCCTCCGCTCATCGTATTTTCTAGTCTCTTTCTTTTTTCTGTTTCCGTGGGCGAAGACTGTCGTTTTCCTTTCTACATTACAATTGGTTGGTTAACACATGCAGCCAGTCGCCTGTTGGTTGTTTGTGAGGCGGTGAATTTTAGCTGTTTCCGTCTGGTAACAGACAATGTTGTTACACGAATGCTTATGCTCAAACTACCATCATTAATGAAAGACTGATGCAATACATTCTTACTACCACCAGTTTATGCCTTATTAAATTAAATTTAGCAAATATCATTGTATAGTATATTTTTGTTTATGAGTAACCTATTTTAGTCTGTTCATATCTCTTTAGCTAGCTACGTAACGCTGCTTAAAGCTATCTAACTGTCCTAGTTCATATCTCTTTGGCTTCAGAGGTCAAAACATAAAAGTTTTCAATGAGAACATTTTTCTAATTATAACACCAAAGTGTTGTTTTTAATAGAACACCAAGCACTTTCAACAAAAATTAAAAGCTTTGTTTTTTCTGGTACAATATCCCAAAGTATGCCGACATCAAACAAAAGAATGGATTTTATCAAAAGTTAAGAAAGTATGTATGTTTTTTTTTTGTTGCTTTTTTTTTTGCATCAAAGGGAGATAATTTTTCTCGCTTGTTTCCTACCTGCAATAAATCAACACTGATTATAAATATGTTCTTGTGAGTTGCCTCAATTAATTAGTCTTTGCTCTTACAGTGTTCCTTCCGATATTTTACTAATTTTTTCTTCTGTTGTCACCTTATGTATTTTACAAATGTTTTTCACTGCAATAAATGTTCGGAAATTAATGTCGCATTTTCAAGGGGGAGATTAAACGGAGTTCAAAATGTCATTAAATTGATTTGTATTAATCAATTAACAATCGCTGGTCATGATTCGGTTAATAAAATATAAGTACAAAACGGAAAAACTGGACATGATTCGGTTAAACAAATATAAGTTGTTATACACCGTACCTATGAACATAATGGGCATGTCCCAATCCTCATAAATACTATTGTAAGTGAGGGTAATCTGCTGTCTAAGTAGTTCACCACAAACAGCGGTTTACCTACTTCACGCCGCTGGCGAGTATCGTATTTTGTTAATGTTATAAAGATTACCATTTCCAACCTCCGTTTTGCTTATTCCTCATTCAGTAAACCTTTTTAGATTACAACATAAGTAAAAAAAACGGAAAAACTGGTCATGATTCGGTTAGGTAAAAAAAAAAGAAATAAAAAGAGAAATGGTTTTGTTTAAAGAATGTAAATAAAAAAGAGAAAAATATTTCGGTTAAACAAAATGCAAGTAATAAATAAAAGAAAGTACAATGGGAGAAAAAAATCCTAATATCGTCCAAACTATTTTAACGTTTTTCCTGTTTTTTTTCTAGTTGATTTAATTCAACTGGCTCTAAAGTTGGGTGTCGATTTACAATATAAGAGTCAAATTTTGCAGATATTTACACTGTTCAATTGAACATCGTTAAAACCTAGTCACGGACGTACCGCAGCCTTCACTTTGGGCAAATTGTCCTAAGCTCGTGAATTTTGTTTGATTTTTTAACGATAAATATCTGCGATGTAAAATAAATGTATTTTGAATTATTATTAGCCCAGCCATGGGTTACATAGCTGAACAGACTGGGCCCTATAGCCTTGGTTGTTAACCAGTCTACTGAGGAAATTCATCTACCAAGTCAATCATGAATCAAAAAGAGACACAGTCGCCCAACCGAACATCACTCATAACACCTAAGAAAGTATAAGAATTTGTCGATGTATCTACGAATATATTGGGTCTGAACAAAAACTTGTTTCTTTTAAGTGAATTTCAAAGACAATATTCATAGATTTGTTCATAGATTTGTTCAATTACATATGTGCCATTTTTCTCCCATTAGATTTTTTCATCTACGGAGCAGCTTCAAGATTTCATTCTCACAGAACTTGGCATTTTTCTGAGGGATGAACTAATCTAAGTGGTTTTTTTTTTCAGGCTTCCAGAGCATTGAAGTTCTTCTCATTAAGAGAATTTTGTGTGGAACGAAATAAGTGCTAGATTAAAGGTGCAAGGCCAGGTGTGTAATGGTGTGGTTATAGTAGAACATCCCAGCGTAGCTCTACCAATTCCTACCGAGTCTTCAAAGAGACATGAGATCTGCTGTTGTCTTGATGTAAGACGAAACCCTTTCAACTGGCTAATTCCGGACCCATTTTATTCAGTGCTGCCTTTAATTGGTCCTTTTGGGAACAGTATTTACCAAAATTCAGTGTCTGTTTTTGCAAAAGGAGTTAGTAATGTACAATGCTTCTTTCAACCGCATCAAATACGCAGCATCGCTTTCGGATACAGATCAGTTTTTAGAGTGGTTTTCGGTGGCTCGTTTTGTTTTTTTCCAGAACCTTAAACTTAACCTGAAGGCAGGCTAGATCTAAAGCTCCAAGTTCATCACCACGGGACAATTACATAGTGGACCAAATTATAGGGTTCGTGAATTTGTTGACATAGTAACAGTTACACTATTTACATTATTCGGACTGTTGTCCTCATCTTTGTCGCCGTATTTATTACAACAGCCACTGACATCTTATAAAGCACAAATCTGCACTTTGTAAGTAGGAAGTCATCTCTCAGGCCAACCCGTCGATACAGCTGGCTTCTTTCAAGGGCAGTGAGTACGAAGTTTATTGAATAATATACTACATTAGGTTGATGTGAAAGTTTCCAGCATTTAAAAAGAATCTATTATTCATGTTGTCGTTATTCAGTCTTTCTATGACCTCAAGTTTCAATGAAATCATATATTCTAGGGTAAAAGAATGATTCCGGTTTCGCTTTGGTTGGTTTTTGAGAAATTTCTCAATTACTTACACTATTCACATTGTTCGGACTGTTGTCCTCCATCTTCGTTGCCATACTCACGACGTTTCGGCCGTTGTATGCTCCGACCTTCTTCAGGTGGTTGGTATGTCGAACTGAACCCTTTATTTCGCTCACTGGGGTAGACTGTTCTAGTTCTACGTGCCATGTTTAATGGATGTCAGTTATCTCCTGTTAATTAGCCTCTCCAAGTTCTCCACTGCCTTAACCAGGTATTGAACTCCCACACTTTGGGTTCTGTCACTGGATCTAACCAACGCCTTTATCCACTGTGCCATGTGTCCTTGTAATTAATATGTCGACAAAGATGAGGATAATAGTCCGAATAATGTAAATAGTGTACATAATACCTCATCTCAGAAATATAGACAGATAGTAACTGTGAGTTCAATCCCTGCACTAGGCAGTGAGTACTCACTGGAAACGGGGAGAGCAATAACTGAGCAGGAAGTAGATATGCTTAGCGTATCGACAACAAGTTACCTCTTGTAAAGGGTTCAGGTTTAAATTCCCTGAAGGTTACCTGAAAGATCGACCTGATGAAGGCCGAAGAGTACAATACTTTGTGATAATAACAATAACGATGGGGACAATAGTCAGCAGGCAAATAATGTAAATAATGATGACTTCAGATTGAAATCATTTGATTGGTTAATTAACCTGTATGAATAACACGCAATATGTCCTCTACTATGAGCATATTGTACTGAATGTTTTGAAAGGGTTAAAAGGAAAACATGAATTTCCACGGTATAGAGGAGGGTATTAACGCACAGCTGTGGGTCCTAGATGGGCCGGGGAACGATAACCGAGATTTCGAACAATGAGTATTTTGACAAACCCGTTGACGGCGGATCAAAAGTTGAGATTTGTCAGAACTATCACATCGTTGGGACCACAATCAAGACATGATAAATGAATGAGTGCAGGAAAAGGGGAAGCCCCAAATTGTGTGTGTGTGTTTTCCGAACTGAGTAGGTCACAGGCGTGGAGCAGGACAGTCTCCGGGAAAGCATGTAGTCGGTAAACTACATCTGGAGAATTACGTGGTCAAAATTTATCAGTCGGGCTGAATAGATGGATATCATGTCTAGGAGCAGCATTTGACAGAATCTTCTATTTAGATGCGCGAAACCGCTTTGGCTGTCGTCAGAAGAAATCGCCAGTCCGAGTTCCAGAATGCAGACCCCTTTTTGTCAGATTCTTAGCGGCTCCCCAGCACTTCGCTAGACAGAAGTACAGAGAACTTATCTGAATCAGTGGTCCCATATTATTGTAGCTAATATCTGCCCACGCACCATCAAATTAAACAAAGTTGTTATTGCTTATATGAATAGAGTTGACTTATTATTTTTAGCAGAATTTATTTATTATATTGCTGTAATCTGATTGGTGCGTCCAAATCCATCTTGTTCCAGAGGTACAGTGGATTTGTCGGGTACATCCATTTCAGGATTTAAATAACAAAACATGGGCTGGGAAAGATCGATAGAAGATTGCCGAATTAACTATTTGCTGAAACAAAAACGTAACGAATTAACCAACCAGAAGCGACGACCAGTAGTGATTAGTGATTTTCCAAGCGTAGCTTAGATGTGGCCCAATGCCGAAAGTATGGGGCACCCAGTGAGGATCGAACTCACTACTCATTCGTAATTGTTCTAGCGAGACAAGCTTGCTAACCATTACACCGTCTCGGGATGCCTCAACGCCCTGCAATGATTAAGAGCCTAGCGACCGTGCTTCGGGAACGAAGTGGTATTACACACCAAAAGCAAACTCAGGCAGATCTTTTTTTCTTTTATCCCAATGAAAAAGAAAGCAGCGTTAAGTTAATTAGCCAAGGGAGTAAGTGTCGATCAGAAGCAATAAAATTTTCTAACCTCCGTTTTCAACGCCATGACGTTTGTTTTAATCCAAAAGAATATCACAAACAGAGACAAAATAACAATATTCCTTTGAAATTTATTATATTGCTGTAATCTGACTAGTGCGAAACAAAGACGTAACGAGTTAAGCAACCAGAAGCGACGGCCAGTAGTTATTAGTGATTTTACAAGCGTAGCTTAGATGTGGCCCACTGCCGAAAGTATGAGGCGCCCAGTGATAATCGAACTCACTACTCATTCGTAATTGTTCTAGCGAGACAAGCTTTCTAATCATTACACCACTTCGAGGTGCCCGGGAGTGATTAAGAACCTAGCGATCGTGCTTAGCGGAGGAAGTAGTATTACACGCCAAAAGCAAACTCAAGTAAAGCAGATCTTTTTTGCTTCTAAGAAACCAGACGCGGCTGTTAATTTTTTTTTTAAATCTCTTGGGTCTCTTTTATATTTAACTTTGATTTTGCAATCATTGGCTGCTTCCAAAGCAAAGTTAATTTTTACAAATAACCAGATGTTAATGAACTGCAATTCATTGATTGTATCTACTTATAATAAAATACATAATTCCTATGCTTATTTTCTGAACCTCTTTCTGCATAATTACTTGTAATTGTGTAAATGACTTTATAGCAATTCGGCCGTTTTCATCTCGAAGCAGGTCATGTGTTGGCGTATGAGATCGCTCGTTTCAAAATAACTGATGTTCAAAATCTCTTCTTCGCTTTAATGATCAAAGAGAATTCACTGTTGAAATATCGGGAAGTTGGCTTTTTTTCTCGGAGAAAATGAGAACAGTGAATTAATCGGCCCGTCCTTCGCCATCGGGAAAAGTAGGAAAACAGAATGCTGACAACAATGAAGTTTTTGACCTAAACTTTCTAAATATAGATTTTTGTAAAGCATTTCACCCCAAGCAAGGCGGGAGTGCCACTAGAACGCAAGGGGTTACAGAGAGTGAGAGCAAGAGTAAAGAGGGGTGATAGAGGAAATGATAAAGAGAAGGACGGAGATCAGGATCAAGGCATCAGAAGATATCAATTGACATTACATTTGAATATTTGAAGATTATATCTATCAGGGAAGAAAGTAGGAGGAAGGGAGTTCCCATCTCTGTCCCATAATGATTGTTCCATTTACGTACAAATTTCATAGACTAAATGGAACAATCATTATGGGACAGAGGTAGAATAATATAGAAGAATGGCGACTTTAGTAATCAGATTAAATTGAAAGAGGAAACATTTTTTAAGCATTTCACCCCAAGCAAGGCGGGAGTGCCACTGGCACGCAAGGGGTTACAGAGATTGAGAGCAAGAGTAAAGAGGGGTGTTTGAGGAAAGGATATAGAGAAGGACGGAGGTCAAGATCAAGGCATCAGAAGATGTCGATTGACATTACATTTGAATATTTGAAGATTATAGCTATCAGGGAATCAAGTAAGAGAAAAGGACTTCCACTGTCGGGAAGTGCGCGAGGAGAAGCTGTTGGTGTAGAAGAAGTGGTTACATTTAACTTTTTCGACAGTGAAAGTGTGGGACCGAGATGCCAACGCTTAAATTCATGCAGTTGGGGTACCAGGGAAAGTATCTCGTCAGAACAGTTGCCATGAAAATATTTGTAGAAAAGACAGAGGGAGTCCACATCACGTCTCTGAGAAAATGACTGTAGACGAGATGCCAGATCAGAACCTATCACATTGCATATTTGTTTCAAAATTCATACAGTGTTTTTTTTTATATTAAATTAATGTTATTTTTTCTAGTCTTGTTTTTTTTTTTTGTTTTTTGTTTTTCATATTTTCAAATAAAATTAAAACTAATTTACATTGTTCAAACTTTATTTAGAATAATAAAATTAATAATTTACAAAGAAAAATAATATGAATTATTTTTAGCTTTCCGGTACCTTCTGAATAGAGCGTCCTGGATATGACGATAAACTACGTCCGCGCCCTGGGTATGACAATAAACTGCATCCGCGTCCTGGGTATGACGATAAACTACATCCACGTCCTGGGTATGACGATAAACTACACCCACGTCCTGGGTATGACAATAAACTGCATCCACGTCCTGGGTATGACGATAAACTACATCCACGTCCTGGGTATGACGATAAACTACATCCACGTCCTGGGTATGACAATAAACTACATCCGCATCCTGGGTATGACGATAAACTACATCAACGTCCTGGGTATGACGATAAACTACGTCCAACAGCAAGGCCTCTTATAATACGTTTTTGAAAAAATAATGTTGCCAGCTGTACGTTTTTTGAAAAAAAATATTATTACTAGCTAAACGTATTTGAAAAAAATTATTAGCAGCTATACGTTTAAAAAAAAAAAAAATTAGCAGCTATGCGTTTTTGAAAAATATTATCAGCTATACATTAAAAAAAAATAATATTACCAGCTATACGTTTTTGAAAAAATAATATTACCACCTATACGTATTCGAAAAAATATTATTATCAACTATAAGTTTTTGAGAAAAAATAATTTTAACAGAAAAGGATTCTTGACAAAACAAAAATATTACCAGAAAAAAAAAGTTATCGACATTAAATGACCCATTGAGGTTGATATACCGTAAAACAAAACAAATCAAACCTTTCTGAATAGAAAAGAAAATGCTATGAAAGTATAAAAATAGATTTTTATACTAAAAATATCAGCGATTTTTTATATATATAAAAATTACCAGAACTACCTATTTATCGCAGAATTACCAACAATACATTTTATCTATAATTGAAGACACACAATTGCGTTCGGAATATTTAGATTCAGGCATTAAATAACTTATAGAGGTGTTGATATGCCGCTAAACAAAATCAACCAGCAACGAAACTCTAGCGTCGAGGTACTGAATATTATATCAATCAGCTCAGTGACAAATTTATTCGTATTAATCCTATGTATATATATATATTTATTTACATATCTATCTATTTATATATCGAGAATGGAAGAGAGAGTATGATATCTTACGAAATATTATTATTTTACACAGATTGTGTGATATTTGATAAAAAGATTCATTGATAAAAACATTGACATTTACTCAATTTACTTTTTGTGTTTAATAGACGGGGTGTGAAGAGACGTTTATTTTTTAAAATAAATTTTCCAAACCCACCGAGCATATTAAAATATCGCCGTTTCCAAATTAAACGCTTAGTTCGAATAATGTAAATAATGTACATAATACCTCATCTCAGAAATATAGACAGATACGTCCGGTTGCAAATTTCACGCTTTTTCACAATTTAAAAGATTTTCCAAATCACCCTTTTATTAAGCCCACTCCCGTTTATTGTATATTGAGAAAAACCCGACCCGGTACAGAAGAGGCCTATGATGATGTCAGAAGTAATTATTACTTCAAAAAACTTCGTACATGATTTACAGATTTTTTAAAGAGAGGGGGTGCTCGTTTGGCAAACCAAAGACGAATAGAGAATGTTATCGAAAAGTCCGGGCAAGGATCATAAAAATAAATAAATAAACAAAACATCTATTTTAGCGCCCCATTTATTCCCTCCATTTCAAAATCTCTTACTGTTCTTACACTAGCTTACAAGATACTGTTCGTAAAGGGTAGCAGAAAAATACACATTATATTCGGTTTTTGTCAAATTTTCTTAAACTCTTGGATAACTCCAGGTATTCATATTGCTAATCTCCAAGACTTTACAGAATAGGCTTAAGATTAAATATTTTAAAAATACATATTTCGATTATTTTTTGATAATCCAATTATTTTAAAATTTATCGTATTTAAGCAGCATTTATACGCAGAACTGAATTTTCGATTCTCTCGGAAAATACCGAAATTCCTCTCTTTCATTATTCTTAAGTTTGGTAATCCATTTTGTAAATTTATCGCATCTGACCCAGACCGGATATACATATTTGATCAAATCTAACCCATTAAGATTTGACTGATATTATAAATCAGCAGATGAAAAAATACATGACTCTTCATTTTCTCTGAATTTCAAACAAATCTCAGACAGACGAAAAGAGTTTTCTGTAACAGATTATGGATGGAATCTGTATCGATTCATTTTAGAATGAAGCTTGTATTTAAAGTGATGACAAAATGCAAACAAATATTCAAGTTTATTGAGAATCCAGCCAGATAACTGAATATTTCTAACATTACTTTTTGCCAACATGCACAGAATGTTAAAATAGTGAACAATTTCGGCGATTTTCATTTTACTTAGGGATTTTCTAGGCAGCATTCCTCCAGATTAATGAATAATTTAGGCTTAAGTGACCTTCTTGAAACTGGGATGAAATACTGTCATCTATATTTTGTTTCATAAGAGAATGTCGAGGGAAATCAGCAAACTAACATGTGGACATGAAAACTTCTGGTAGATCTTTTAATGCTGCTACCGTCCAAAAGGATCTGCGTCCTGGGTATGACGATAAACTACATCCGGGTCCTGTGTAAGACGGTAAACTAAGTCCAACAGCAAGGCCTCTGATCAGGAGGTATTGAGGAGCGTGGAACCACCTCTTAATTGCTGGTGTTCCCAGGTCCACACTGACTCGGGGTGGTAGGACCTGTTAGGGTCCCAGCTATGGGAAAATAGTTAACACTCAGACTACATTCGCGTCCTGGGTATGAGGATAAACTACATCCGCGTCCTGGGTATGACGATAAACTACGTCCAACAGCAAGGCCTGTGATAATACGTTTTTGAAAAAATAATATTACCAGCTATACGTTTTTGAAAAAATAATATTACCAGCTATACGTTTTTGAAAAATAATATTACCAGCTATACGTTTTTGAAAAAATAATATTACCAGTTATACATTTTTTAGGAAAAAAATATTAACAGAAATAGATTTTTGACAAAGCAAAAATATTACCAGAAAAAACAAACAGTTGTCGGCATTAAATGACCTATTGAGGTCGATATACCGTAAAACAAAGCAAAACAAACCAAACCAAAAGGATCTGTGTGAGCGCAAAGAGAATTAGATACGATCAAATGTATCATTCCAAGTCAAGTCCGAATGAGGATTTGAGAATAGCAAATTCTGCAATTGAAAATAAAATGCCTCGTCTTAAGAAATATGAAGTCGAAGAGCTGGATGGATTTAAGAATTTGAAGAATATCGAAAGTCATCCGCCCGATGGAAACTTAAGACATGATTGCAACTATTAAAAGAAGAACGAACAGAAAAATACAGAACTGTGAAATTATGGATAACTCACGTTGATTATGTAAACATTGTGAAATTACTGAAAGATCAGGAGACCATTGCAACAGCTATTCCATAGACGTCAGCTTTAAGTTGAATCTATTTACAGCAACTAAGCTTTTTAATTACACCAAATACTGGTCAACTTGACCCGCAATACACGCAATAGTTACCTGAAACAAATCTATAACGATATGAGCAATTTAGTAAAAATGGATATCACACTGGGCATCACAGTAATCGATAATGGGCAGCGTTCTCTACCGACTTGGTCCTAGAAAATGGCATGATGTGATCAATTAAAATCAGAGAAAGTTTTACTAGAAGATTCACAGAAACAGTACGACTCATGTGGATTTTGCGCATGCGTAAATGTGTGGAAGTACTGTTGAGACGTTTATAGGACTGACAGACATATAACTAGTTAGCATCATTTAGAGATGGGCGTAAGTGGAATCCTACGAGATAATATTAATATTCAGTAACCCATGTCGTAGAGGACCATGAATGATCCATTCTATCAAAACGGGCAGTTCAGTTATGAGCCATGCGTGATACACACTTACACGATCATCTATCTTTCGAAGCATGACTGACGAGACAGATTTTTTCCCCGCAGTATGTTGCCATTTCTTTCTGCAATAGACCAGTTGCCATCCAAGGCTATAGAACCCTGTCTGTCCTGCTATTTACCTATAGCTGGGGGGGGGAGAAGTAGAGGATTCATACCTTTCCCAAGGGTATTAGCACGTAAGTGAATATCAGTTCAGTTATGTGCCATGCGTGATACACGCTTAGGCGATCATGTATCTTTCGATACATGACTGACGTGGCAATTTTTTTTCCGCTGTAGGTTGCCTTTCCTTTCTGCAGTAGACCAGTTGCCATCCAAGGCTACATAACCCGGTCTGTCCTGCTATTTACCCATAGCTGGTGGGGAGAAGAGGATTTATAATTTTCTCAAGGGTATTATCACGTAAGTGAATGTGATGGATCTGACTGGAATTCGAACTCGGATCTCCGATTTCTCAATCCGAGCCTCTATCCATTATTCTACTGTAAATCTCTAAGCACAATTACATCAACAAAATGCAAAAGATGTCAGCTGGAACAACGCAGAAGAGATTGGAGTATTTGTCCCCCGCAAAAAATATACTTAGTGCTGTTGAATTTTGATCTACCAAGAAAGATGAAAAAAAAGCAAAATTATCTCACTGACAGATCTTGAGAAAGGCATAAGAATTTATAAAAAAAATTGTACATGTAGACTAATTAACATTATTTTCTAGTCTTATTATTGCATTTGATCGATCAGAAAACAAAGAAAAAACTTTTCATTGTGAACTCAGACCATAACCTATTTCATTCTTCAAAACCATATTCATGCCAAAGGATGATATGTTTGTATTAGCAAAAATGCTGATATCATTTACCAGAAACCAAATAGCCAGAATTTGCCAAACGCGCTTTTGATGGCCGTACACAGTTACATCGCATAAAATGGCTGCCAAATACACCTTATGGTCTCACTACGAAGCAATACGAAACTTACATCAACAGCTAGTATGGATTTTCCTGTTATATCGTATTCGATGGGAACGAAGGTTCTCAATCAATAAAATACTATAAACACGAGAGAAGGCAAACTGGTTTAAACTTGTGCGAATATCAACATAATTTCAGTTATTGAATCACATCCTGACAAAGTAGCTTTGCTGGAAAATGAAAAAAAACAGCATTTTATCTGCCTGCTAAGCAATCATCGAAAAGAGGTTGGTCATATATTGGGAGAATCACCGATGTTGGGGCAAGAACACACTTGTTCCGTTTGGGGCAATGTGTTGACAAATTGGGCAAAAATGTCTTGTAAATGCAAACGCCTAGCGGCCACATTTATTTAAACATCTTTGAACTCTGAACACTTCTGGAGTTTATGGAACAGTTGTGCTCACCGCAGCCATTTTTGCTGTAAGTGGTATGATGTGTCCTAGCAATGATCAAGATGACTAGATAAAACAGAAGAGATGAAAGTGTCCCCTTTTTATATTTATTATAGGAGATAAACTCTATGCGTATAAATTTGGTGCAATATTTTGAAGGCGTTGTAGCCACCTCCTTCATCGGGCGTTGAACATAACGACCATTTGTAGTCTTTCACGCCAAATTGTCAAATTTGTACATACGAAGGAATTTTAAAATCATGGGTGTTTTATTAGGATCCCTAATGTGGCATTGTGGTACATGTTGGATTGGATGGAGAAGAATGACTTCTGGTGTTGTGTGAGGAAATATTTTGAGTGAATGGGTCGTGAGCTGGATTAGTAAGGTGTAGGATAAAGAGTGTTGACCAGCCTTTTCACGCTTCGACTTCGGCCTTGTGCCACAAATTAAACAAATACTTCAAATTGAGCATACAAATAGTATATTGGTCATGAGCTTACTAATTGTGAGGTTATCATGGCGTCACTATGATATCATAAAAAGCATAAAAATGACGTCATGATTCATGAAAAAGTATTTAGCCGTGATATATATATATATATATATATATATATATATATATATATATATATATATATATATATGTATATATTTGTGAAAATACACAAAATGTAGCACAAGGCCAAAAGGGGCGAATTGGGAAAAGGACGGTCTTTTTCTGTCTTAATGTTAAACTTAGCTAGCCACAAATACTGACTAAAACATATAACAATATTCCTAACACCACAACAACGCATTCTTACTTACCTTTCTTACTACATCCACCATAATAATTCATTAAAGTCGTCCTGGGTATGACGATAAACTACATCTGCGTCCTGGGTAAGACGATAAACTACGTCCAAAAGCAAGGCCTCTGATCAGGAGGTTTTGAGGAGCGTGAAACCACCTCTTAATTGCTGGTGTTCCCAGGTTCACCCTGACCTAGGGTGGTAGCACCTGTTAGGGTCCCAGCTATGGGCAAATAGTTAACACCCAAACTTATGTGAAAATAGGTTTTAATGCCAGAAATACTTCGTAATAAAAAAAAATATTACCAGCAATAATTTTTGAAGGAAAAATTATATCAGCAATACTTTAAAAAATGCCAGCATTACAATCAGCTATACATTCTTTGAAAAAAATATGACCAGCTATAGATTTCTTGAAGGAAAAATATTCCCAGAAATAGATTTCCTGAAGGAAAAATATGACCAGCTATAGATTTCTTCAAGGAAAAATATTCCCAGAAATAGATTTTTGAAGAAAAACATATTACCAGCAATAAAAATTTTGTCGGCATTAAATAACTCATTGAGGTTGATATGCCGTAAATCAAACCAAACCAAACTTCATTTAAGTACTAATTAGTCTCCTTATATATAATTTATTGTCCGTGTGTGTGTGTGGGGGGGACAACAATTTAAAAAGAGCCCGAATGAATATTTACAATATGACAAAACTACACTATTTACATTGCTCGGACTATCATCCTCATATATGTTGCCATATTTATCACAACGTTTCGGCCGTTGGACGCTCTGGCCTTCTTCAGGTGGTTGGAATGTCGAACTGAACCCTTCACTTTGCACGCTGGGGTAGACTGTTCTAGTTCCACGTGCCATGTCTAATGAATGTCAGTTATCAGTTATCTCCTGTTAATTCCCCTCTCCAAGTTCTCCACCGCCTTAACCAGATATTGAACTCACACTATTTGGGTCCTGTCACTGGATCTAGCTAACGCCATTATCCACTGTGTCATGTGTTCTTGAGGACATCTGTGTATGAATTTCTGGGTATTATAAACCTAATGGCTTCAGCAAACATTTTTTACCAGTGCTCATATCGCAATTTTTGCTGTTATCAGGAGGGAATTAACGGCAGATAACTGATAACTGACATCCATTAAACATGGCACGTGGAACTAGAACTGTCTACCCCAGTGAGCGAAATAAAGAGTTCAGTTCGACATTCCAATTTTGGTTGCACGCTCTCGAAGTTTTCGGTGAAAGTGCTCCCAAACGTGATCTATTGGATCCATGTCAGAAGTTTGGGCCACCCATCGCAGTGACTTAATTCCTTGCGATTCCTTCCAGGCCTTTGCTGCTTTGCTCGTACGACATGGCACTTGAAAAAGGTAGGAATTCTTGTCAATCTGATTGGTTTCAAATAGTGCGAGTAGTCCTTTCTCTAATATTGGACCGTATTTTGGACCATTCAACCACACGTCAACAAGAATCAGCTCAGATTTCCCTCCAAACCAGACAGCGCCCCACACCATTACTCCAATCTCTCCATGTTTCACGGTTACCTGCAAGCATTCAGTTTTCCAAGTCTCATTCTGTTTTCTCCAAAAATAAACTCATCTCGAATTAGAATATTGGCAGAACTTTTATCTGACCAAATTACAGACTGCCAAAATTCAGTCTTTGCTCTTGAATTCTCTTGCCCAGTTCATGCGAAGTTTCCTGTTAACCTCTGAAATCAAGGGCTTCTTTCTTGCAATTTTTCTTTGATAGCCTAGCTCTTTCAAAGTCTTTCTCACCGCATATGGTGGCATTTCCATGCTGTTGGCGACATATTTGACGCTCTGATGACGGTTTCTGATGACTTCCCTCTTCAGCGGCATTTTTGTTCACTCAGACACGATGCTTGGTCTTCCTGGACGTTGTTCCACACGACAATGGCCTTCTACATTAAATTTATTGACAATAATATTAACCGTTTGATGATTAACCTGGAAAAACCTAGCAATTTCTCTATTTGATTTGCCACACTGATGCTATCCTATTATTTGCCTTTGTTGAAATTCACTAATTTCCTTACTTCCACGAACTTTCATTGCAAGATATAAGTCAACTATTGTTCATAGATGAGAGTAGATTGATACTAACACGGTATTGTCTGAAAAAAAGAAAACAGAGTTATTAAACAAGCCAAAATTGCAGTAATTAAGGGTGGCTAAAAACTTATAGCCCACTGTATGTAACGTTGTTTTGAAATAAGAATGTAAAAGCCCCAATAATGATTTAAAGAATCGATCTTACTCGACTCCATATACATCCTTGTGCAAATTAATTATAACAACCGCTTTAATTTCCTTTCTTTCACCATACGGTCAGCTTTAGACCCCCTGGAGTGACAGGGTGTAATCGATTTCTATTTTTCCTCAGATTAGGTCATTTTCAGTGGGGTGCAGTAATATTAATCTATTTTCGAGGTATATGATGAACTTTGTTTGGCCTTGAAAAATATTGCGTCATCCAATTTTATCACATCCAAACACTATTGTCTCGATTGTCGATCATCATGATAACACTAGCATTAAGATATCATAACAGATATTTTGGGCTGAGTGCTATTTTACTATACACTGGAAGTCCCTTTGATGACAGAGGGGACACAGCTCCCTATATTAAGAAATATATTTGACTTATGTGACAAGCCAACCGAAAAGATTAGGCAAAAAGGCTTTAGTAGTTAATGCAAGAACATTTTTTTTTTATTAATTAATAATTGATCTTTTGGCAAAGTTTAATATTTCTACTCGCAAAGAAATGGTCTGTCAAAAGGATCTTTTTTTTTCACTTGATGCCGCTAATACTGTATACTTGCTGGCAATTGTTATTGTTTAAAAAAATATTTTTAGAATTATATTAAAACCTACACAATTGTGCAAATTAATTGAAATAACTGCTTTAATTTCTTTACTTTCACCATATGATCAAATTTAGACCCACTGGAGTGGCAGAGTGTAATCAATTTCTATTTTCCTTACATTAGGTCATTTGCAGTGGTGCGCAGTAATATGAATCTATTTTTGGGGTGTATGATGAAATCCTTTGGCCTTGAAAAATACTGCATCATCCGTGATTGCATAAGTTTTTTACCACGCCCACTATTGTCTCGACTGTCGATTAGTTATCCTTGTCTGCGATGGAAGTTACTCCAAGGAAGCGTACGAAAATTCTAACACTGCATGGACACACTGGCAAGCCTTACCAGTGAGCAAATCAAATTGCTATCGACTGACTCGGAAATTTTCCTGATTTAAATCCAACCGATAATCTGTGGTCAATATGCAAGGAAAGACTTCGTGGAAGTGGAAGTACTAACATGTGCACTGAACCATGTTTCAGTGAAAAAACACATAAAAAAGTAAGTAATAACGGAATTATTCGTTTTGTTTCAATTAATTTGAACAAGATTTTATACTATCGTAAAATCGTAGTGTGGCACAAGGTCACGATCTAGCATCACTAAGTGAGAAGTAAACTAACTCGAAAACTGCTTCATTAGAGAAGCATGTAATGCACCAATGAAAGTGATTACAGGTTATATAAAACTTTGTAAAAGAGTAAATCTGGACTAACATTGACATTAAATGTAAGTCAATTATCACGAGACTAAAATTGGCTTATTTTCGGTAAAAACTCTTTTGGGGGTGGGGCCGGTCCTCATTAACACCTGGGCCTGGTCACTAATCAAATGACTACATCTTTTAGATGATGATCGATATAAAGTTCGCGAGACCCAAGTAGCACATACGATAATCAATAAAATGACCGTAAAATGCAGTGGAAATTGTTTCCCCCGTCCACGCAATAAGCACCTTGCTTTCTGTTCAGAGTAAAACATCAATATTGAATGCACATGAACGCCTCTTCATATGACGTTATGTTGCTAATGTGTGTCGATCAATATCCTCAATATTTTATACAAATATTAATGTTTTGGCAATAACCCGCTTACGGAAGAAACACATAAGCAAATGAAAGTCATGATTAAAAGTTTTACTTCACAGAGCACGCGTACAAACCAATGTTGTATGGATGTGGTTCATTCATGCATTACAGACCCCCAATAAAAACAAACAAAAAAAAGCAAAAAAAACAAAAACAGAACGAAACAAGTAGGAATAAACTTAAAGGAAAAAAAGCGATCGATTTCTGTCAGAAACTTCATCAGAAAGATCCTCATTAAAAAAGTATGAAAACTAAAAGAATTGGTAGATATGATATAATGTAAAAAGAAAATGTAAAAAGCCATATGGAGAACAATAATTAAATACTAATTAAAAAAAAGAATTTTCTGGCTAAAAAGTATGGGGCTATAATCTATAACAGATATTTTTTGTGGTATCCCCACAATGCAAAATGTCGGTTGAAATATTGAAGAATGAACTGAATAGAAATGAAGGAAAAAGATGAGAATAAGTTTATTTTCAAAAACAAAACCCATTTGCAACGACCAGAAATTCAAATTCAAAAAGAAAAAAAAAGGTGGATGAATATAAATTTTCAAATAAAAAACGTTTTTACAGAAGTTTCCATGGATTCTGCTTTATATTTCTTTTATTTTTATGTATTTCACTTCATCAAGAACAGAATAGATTGTGTTGAATGTATTTTATATGAAAAATAGATATTCAGTCTTTATTACAATAATTCTATGGGCCCTCGTCTCTCGACGAATCGACGGCATAACGGGTTCTGTGAGATCCAAATCACTTGGAAATACAAATTACATTGTATTCCGTGTGAACATCATTTTGAAATGAGAAAATCTTTCTCGGATTTTTTTTTTTAACGAAGATTACCTTTTAAGTGTGTATGGGGCAAACATAGCCAGCAAAGATGAAATTCAAAAATGCCAATAGATTAAAACAAATCTTCTTACAGGAAATGGTAACTATATTACTTTGCAATCCTTAGGTGATCAGGATCAAGACGGGGATCGGGTTATCATAAGGAATTCTCGAAAACATTTATATGGCAACTTCATCAGTATCTGCCTTTGTTGAGGACCCAATGGTTGAAATGATCTGTTCATATTTGGTCGTGCAGAGGAAAATGGTCAATAGACGAACGGTTAGAAGTATCTTTTTTTTTGTTTCCTTTCGATATAGTTATTTTAGTTATTATCCTTTCTTTTTAGACGCGTAGCTTAAAAATAATTATACAATAAACGAAACGGGGACTCTTCAATTAAAATATTCATATTGTACGGAACAGAAACTAAGTAAATCCCTTCTTCTTAGAAATCGAGTGATTTTTTTCCCTCCATATTTTTGCAACGGCTGATTTTAATGTATTCTAATAATAATAGCGCTTATAACTTCATCCGGGTCTGACGTGTACTTCCTGCCCACGAGGTTCATTTTCAGTACAAATAAAAACTAGTCTTGCAACCGGGTACCTCCACTCGCTTGGAGATAAGCGTTCTCGCTTTCTCTGTAAGTGGTTTTATGTCGATGCGAATTGGCAGGCGTGGATTAAATTTCGAGATCAATTTTTTGTTTGTTTGTTTTTGAATCTGTTGTTTAAGAGACATATTTTGTGTCATACCGAAACCTTTGGTTTTTCCGCCATCTTTTATTTCATTGATTTATGGAGATTTGAAAACGTTGTCTGCTGCTCGTGGTTTTTTGAAAGGAAGGCACCCGAGAAGCGGGAATTTTTTCACATAATTTCTATGTCCTCGTTGACATTTTAAGGGCTTGATTAAGCCCGCTTCATGGGATTCCTCAGAACAATCGAAATTTCTGTCTAAAGCGTTTTCCTTATTTACATTCATACTTATGTCCCGATCTTTGTTGTTATCACAATGTTTCGACCGTTGTGGCATCCGGCCTTCTTTAGGAATCTGACAATCCGGGTAACCGTCAGATAATTTCAACCTGGATAATTAATTTAATATACAGGTGTAGATTGTTCTCTTATCACTGTCCATATCTAGGGATATCGGGTCTTGTTCTTTAGAGTATAGTTCAGTTACTGACTCACCTTATTTTCACGGAGTCTAAGTCTGTACAATCCAAATTTGCGCTCAGTGTAAACCAGAGCATCAAAGGAGCCATCTGCATCAGCAGTTTAACCTGGAAAATGTCCTCCTGGCCACTAGCATTCGCGTCGTCACTCGATATTCACTCGACCCAGGATTTGTACAAACAGGTAGATATATAAGCAGCCACCAAAGAGGGGAATGAGATAAAGAGTCTTTCATATTAACGGTTGGAAAAAAAACCCAAAGCCACAAATCCACTTACCGATATTAACTGACGAAATTCCGGTGTTGAATAAACAATAAATTTAACGCATGAGAAATTTACTCTCACGTTCTTATTACTCTGTGCAATATTAACATTAACAAGTGTCACAGCTGGAGTTTGAACTCGGCTTGTCGATTTCATTTCAGCTAAAATGAGCACAACAAATGTGTTTCGAATAAAAGCAATATATTGACGAATGGGTGTCACAGAAACTGGATTCAGAATTAGATTTACCTTCGTGCCACTAACACTTTAAAGCGGCCGTTACGTTGTGGAAATGGGTTTCAACGGCTGTTGTGATGCGTCTAGTGTGGTAGTCTGTTATGGTAGTGCATGTCGCTTCTCTCTTTCAGCTACCGACGCTGGCTAGCAGCAATGCGAAAAGGGTAGCCGAGTGCGTAAGTCTTCCTCTGCCAGTATATAGCCTCTCCATCAGCAAGCCCTATGTAGTGCCCCCTCGTGGCGACACATGGCAACGTAACACCTTGCGGACAGGCTAAACTACAGGGGACGGAAGAGGAGTTTGCCCCCCTTAACATGCGGCATGCAGGCCCACCGGTGTGTGGACATGCGCTGGTGACCATGAAACAAATCCCAGCAAAGGGGTAAACCCTACACAAATCCGGAGTGGAGACCCTAAGGCGGATGGACGGCACTCAGTGCTACCTTCCCGCAACTCCTTCAGCCGCGCTGGTACCAAACTATATCCTTTCCTTTGGACTCTGATAGCAAGGCCGAGAGGGGAAGTAGACGTCCCAGCAGCCCTAGTTCTCCATACATCCCGCCAAGGCTCGTAGCGCACTGGAGAGGATGCGAAGTAACTCCATCGCCTAGCACCTACAGCGCTACTCCATCGTCTCACGAGGCGGACGGATGCCGACGACGACGTTGTGGAAAATCAGCTCCAATATTTATGCATGTGGGGGAGAGAGAGGGGGGATTTTCTTCGTTAGACATCGTGACATGCTAATGACAAGACCTATATTGCAGAAAGAAGTTTGTTATATAGGAATAAAACAGTTGCTGCCGACACTGCGTTTGATCATAGATCGTCAGTGAGTCAAGATGGAAGTCGCGTGAGTTGGAAGTCGCGTGTCGTCAAATTAATCACTCATTTCTGTCCTATCTCCTATATTATACGGATATACATTTCTACTCCATCGTCTATTAATATACGGACCACTATTCACTATACTAATTCGCATTTGGGATCATTATACGGATTGCTTCCGAGTGTGCTGGTCAAAATTTATGCCTCCGAGTAGAGAGGGTCCCAGACACGGCTATGTCGAAGGGAAAAAGTCTCGTCTCGGGAGACAGTAACCCGACTCCGTTTTTTACGGGGTCGATGGGGAATTTATGTCAGCCTACTGGCTCGGATAGTACACAATGAATTTGGCCCTATACCGCATCCGACCGAATTTTTATTCTATCCTTGATACTATACGGATCTACATTTCTACTCTATTACTATACGGACCGCTATTCTCTACTCTATTCACTATACTATTTCCCTATTCAGATCACTATACGGATCTACATTTCTACTCTATTACTATACGGACCGCTATTCTCTACTCTATTCACTATACTATTTCCCTATTCAGATCACTATACGGATCTACATTTCTACTCTATTACTATACGGACCGCTATTCTCTACTCTATTCACTATACTATTTCCCTATTCAGATCACTATACGGATCTACATTTCTACTGTATTACTATAAGAAACGCTATTCTCTACTCTATTCACTATACTATTTCCCTATGCTAATCACTATTCAGACCTACATTTTACCCTATTAATATACGGACCGCTATTCTCTACTCTATTCACTATACTATTTCCCTATTCAGATCACTATACGGATCTACATTTCTACTCTATTAATATACGGACCGCTATTCTCTACTCTATTCACTATACTATTTCCCTATTCAGATCACTATACGGATCTACATTTCTACTCTATTACTATACGGACCGCTATTCTCTACTCTATTCACTATACTATTTCCCTATGCTAATCACTATTCAGACCTACATTTCTACCCTATTAATATACGGACCGCTATTCTCTACTCTATTCACTATACTATTTCCCTATTCAGATCACTATACGAATCTACATTTCTACTCTACTACTATACGGACCGTTATTCTCCACTCTATTCACTATACTATTTCCCTATTTAGATCACTATACGAATCTACATTTCTACTCTATTACTATACGAACCACTGTTCTCTACTATGTCCACTTTACTATTTCTCTATAGGGATTACTACTCGATGGCTGCTGTTCGAGAGAGTATTATCGAGCAAGTACTATTAGTGCGAGTGATATTCGAAGGCGTCTGACACCAATATTGTTCAACGGCATTACTATAGATGTATCTGCGATTACACAGTCTCTACTACAACGAGCATTACAAATTGACGACAAGTGTTCGTTGGCATCACGAAAGTGGCATTCATGTTTTTCTTAAGATCGCAAGTGTGGGAGGGGAATATCAAGTGTTCCAGATTGAATTTGAACTCATTCTGCCGCCACAATTCGTCATACCATAATCGTCTGAATCGAAACCCAAATAATGAAACCTTCACGTCACAAGAGAAACACCGCGATTTTCACCTTTTTAAACTGTAAAACATCTCAGATATTACAATCTAAACTTAGCCTTCTCTTTTCTGTTTTCTTCTTGCTTTGTTCTTTTGAGAAGAGAAATAAATTTAATTTAATCTCCACGAAATCAATATTGAACAAAAAAGAAAACCTGCATAAGTCAATTTGTAAAAATCGAACCGGTTTTCAATCTTGCTATCTACCTCGTTAAATCGCTTAGATTTGAAAACGCAATCGATTATTCCTTGCCTTGTAAAATTTAGCTTTTTAGCTCGTTTTTCATTACGACCCTTCTTCGTGCGACCCTTTTTGCGGCACGTAGACATATTTTTACACGGATTCATGATTTTAAATTATTGTATTATCCTCACATCTCTTCCACGTTTTCTGGAAAATGGTGAAGACTTGTTCCATTTATAGTGACAGGGACATTGCAATGTTCAGGAAAAAAATCATTACCATGATCAGAATCAGCAGCATGTTTACCTGATTCAAAGACCTCTTTTTCTTTCTTTCTTTCCAATTTTAAAATCAATCGCTTCAGTATCAACATATTGATCCTTTTGCCTCAAAACATTCGATCAACCATTCTTAACTAACCATTTCGAAATGAACTCCCCTCAAAAGCATGTAGTAGATGTTTCTCCCTCGGGTTTGCTGCAGCTTTTACAAGTATTAAACAATTAAGATTAAATAAATTCTTTTTCCCCCTCTTGTAATCATATCAATAACCTGCCAGACTCACCCACATGAAGTCAATTGCTCCAGTTTTATTTAACGTAAGAATTTGCTATTCATTTCACCCCACTTTGCCCGTCAAAGAGTTTTGGAGAGCTGTCTTCCTGAGATCGTTCTGATTGGTAGATATTATTACTCTGGGAAATCGTGACTGCAAAGAATTGGTTAAGAAGTAGATAGAATTTCATCTGGTACCATCAGATGTTTTGGGAACCATTATTTCCAAAGAAATATTCCAACAGTTGAAAATGAAATTTGCGAGAACTCAGACGTTTTGTTTTGTGGATTTATTCCCGGGACTCATTTTTGCAAAGTAAGAAACAAAAAAAAAAGAATAGAAAAGAAGAAAGGAAGACGCAGTGGAACCATTTTTTTTCGAAGGGAATTTTGAAAACACCAATTAAGGTACTTCAGGTGCATATTCTATAATTAAAATATAATTCAGTATGTAGTGTGTATTTCTGAAAATGTGACTTTTGTTAAAATCTATTCCTCCCCGTATATTACTGTTAGTGTAGCAAACAAAACCTTTCTTTCAAAGTCATGATGATCTTACATTGTCACTTATTAACGTAAATTCAGTGGCAAAGAAAAAAAGAGAAAGACACACACATATATATTATATATAGTACAACCTATTTGATTATATATATATTGCAATATATTATATATAGTACAACCTATTTGATTATATATATATATATTGTAATATATTATATATAGTACAACCTATTTGATTATATATATATTGCAATATATTATATATAGTACAACCTATTAGATTATATATATATATATTGTAATATATTATATATAGTACAACCTATTTGATTATATATATATTGCAATATATTATATATAGTACAACCTATTTGATTATATATATTGCAATATATTATATATAGTACAACCTATTTGATTATATATATCATGTCATCCTATAAGTTCTGTCTGAATTTTGAATTTTGAAACAAGTGACCAAATGTTACATTTAATTACAGATTCAATCAACAATGTATTTTCCCTGATTATCTATGACTTCCTTCCATCTATTAACAAGCTTACTAATTCCATTACTGTAAAATTCTTTTGGCTTTGATTCGAAGCAGGATTTTCTTCAAGGGCTGCTTCAAGAAGCTTTTCATCAAACTCAAGTGGATGTCCAGTTCGATCTTCATCTTCAAGGGTGAAATCTCCACCTCTGAATTTTGCAAACCATCTTCTGCAAGTTCTTTCATTCACACATTCCTCTGCATAAACTGAGTGAATGTTTCTAGCCACTTCGGCTGCTGAATTTCCTTTCTTGAACTCATAAAGCATTATGTGCCTCAAATGATTCTTGGGTACTTCCATGTTAGCAGGGTCTTAATCAAACAAATTAATTTTATTGTTCTCTGAAATAAAATTTGATCAGTTTAAATGCATCTAAACATAAAAATAATGTTCAGCTTCATTAGACATTATAAAATACTCTTTAAATTTCGTTCAATTTAACAAAAAGTTAAAATTCGGACAGAACTTATGGGATGACCTAATATATTGCAATATATTATATATAGTACAACCTATTTGAATATATATATATTGCAATATATTATATATAGTACAACCAATTTGACTCTATATATATTGCAATATATTATATATAGTACAACCAATTTGACTCTATATATATTGCAATATATTATATATAGTACAACCTATTTGATTATATATATATTGCAATATATTATATATAGTACAACATATTTGATTATATATATATTGCAATATATTATATATAGTACAACCTATTTGAAAAAAAAAATTATTATATTATGATTATATATATATATATATATATATATATATATATATATGAAGAAATATACTCTTAAGGTTTGCTATATTTATGGGATAAAGTGCTCAATATTAGAGATAGAGCGTGTGTAAATGTCCTGACGATTGCGTCTAGCATGAAACAGCCTGTCATCCTTAAGTGTTGACTTCAATGTTCACTTAGGGAGAGAGAGAGATGATATTCACTATTTGCATTATTCGGACTATTGTCTTCATCTTTGTTGCCATATTTATTACAAGGTTTCGGCCGTTGTACGCTCCGGCCTTCTTCAGTGGTTGGAATGTCGAACTGAACCCTTAATTTCGCTCACTCGGGTAGACTGTTCTAGTTGCACGTGCCATGTCTAATGAATGTCAGTTATCAGTTATCTCCTTCACCTCTCCAAGTTCAACACTGCCTTAACCAGATATTGAACTCACAATTCTTCGGGTCCTGTCACTGGATCTAACCAACGCCTTTATCCACTGTGTCAAGTATCCTTAAGCTAGCGAAATAAAGGGTTCAGTACGACATTCCAACCACCGGCCAGAGCATATGGACAATTCCAAAGAGTATATAAATCCAAAGGGAGCTCAGTGTAAGAACAAAGCAAATGATAATTATGAAAGTGTAGTATATATATATATATATATATATATATATATATATATATATATATATATATGAACAGATATACTCTTAAGGTGTGCTATATGTATGGGATAAAGTGCAAGATATCAGAGATAGAGCGTGTGTAAATATAAAAGTGAACATTGAAGTCAACACTTAGAGGCGACAGGCTGTTTCATGCTAGACGCAATCGTCAGGCCACGAGTGTTGTTTTTTTTTCTCGGCTATTTATATATACGGGTCAGTGGTGCATTGTGGGTAGTCTATTTTGGCGGTTATTTTGCCGGAAGTCGTTTATTTATTTATTTGGGTTAAATTATTTTGCTTGTTTTTATTTATTTTTATTTTTTCATTTTTTATTTCTATTTCTTGTCTTCTTGTCTATTTATTTTAATTTTAATCGGTGTTTTATTAACGTAGTAAAAATTGGTTTGTATCGCTTATTTAATAGTTTGGTTTTGGTTTGAGAAGATAATTAAAGCTATTTATTCAATTTTGGGGTTGATTGCTGTAGTTTATTCTAACTATTAATTAGGCGGAAGCATTTTTTAATTTGTTTATTACTTCATGTATTTATTTGGATTGATTATCTTTATTTGTTTTTTCTAACGGTTAATTTATCGGGATCGGTTATATATAGATATATATGCAGGGTGTGATGGATAAATTGTCGTCTACATTACACAAAAATTAAAATAACAATTACATCACATTTTAACATATATATTTGCCAAAATTACACAAAAATATCTTGAAATACTAAACAGTAGATTTATTCAATAAAATCACCATTGGTTTCAACCACGGCCTCCAGACAACTTCGGAATCTCCTGGAACTCTTCTGGGCGGACTCCTTGTTTAAGTTGGTGAATGCTGCCATAATCCTTACCTTCAGTTCATCTTGGTGTTACAAAGAGTTTTGTGGGGTCTCTTTTTCAACTGCACCCCACACATAATAATCAACAGTTTGCAGTCTGGTGATTTTGGTGTCCAGATGTACGGGGTGACGTGGCGCATAAGCTGTATGATAGCCATGACCTGGTTCTCATGCTTGTATGGCATGGTGAAGAGACCAGTTGCCAGGCATAGTATCTTCCAGTAACCACCCATTTGACCCAGGACAGCACAACACTACCTTTTCAAGGAATTTGACCTAGGCTTCCGTGTTGAGTCTGATGCCCCCACCGACTAAGTGGTGAGTTCTTTTCTTATCAGAACGTCAGGGTGAGTTTGCCGACTTACCGTGCCTTCGAAATCACCATAAGACTCATCCAACTCTTTCCAAATATATATATATATATATATATATATATATATATATATATATATATATATATAAGTAGACGTTGAATTCAACACCCAGAGGCGACAGCCTGTTTCATGCTTAATTATAATCGTCAAGCCACTTTTATATTTATATTTTACATATTTTATATATATATTTAACATATTATATATATATATTATATATATGTATATTTTATATATTATTATATATATATTATTATATATATATTATATATATATTATATATATATTATATATATATTATATATTATTTTATATATATTATATACATATTATAGATTTATATTATATATATATATATTATATATTATATATATATTATATACATATATATTTTATATATTATATATATATTATATATGTATTATATATATATTATATTTTATTTTATATATA
>OZ038498.1:11970838-11980838 GCA_964036315.1 Acanthosepion esculentum | reverse complement strand
CATATATATATGTATGTATGTATATGAAAGGCATATATATATGTATGTATGTATATGAAAGGCATATATATATATATATGTATGTATGTATATGAAAGGCATATATATATATATGTATGTATGTATATGAAAGGCATATATATATATGTATGTATGTATATGAAAGGCATATATATATATGTATGTATGTATATGAAAGGTATATATATATATATATATGTATGTATGTATATGAAAGGCATATATATATATGTATGTATGTATATGAAAGGTATATATATATATATATGTATGTATGTATATGAAAGGTATATATATATATATATATATATATATATATATATATATATATATATATATATATATGAGAGGTGTATAAAATACGATTTATCTATTTAGGATTAATGATCAATAGTCAGGTTTTCTAGGGATTTGCTTGTGTTTAGATATCCACATAACAGTTTTAAAGCATGAGGTATAAATGTTACTCCGAAAAACATTTTTACAAATAATTATTGACTCTTAAATGTGCAACTTTCGTGTCTCCCAATCAGAAAGTTGCACTCAATGAGAGCAAGTAGATAGTTAACACTGACATTTCGTTGGATTATGTATGAAATAACTTTACAATACACGCAGAGCAACCAAGGCTAATCACCCAGACAACGTGATCAGAGACCACAAAAACAGAGAATGTGCTTTCTTATTGACCTGGCAATCCCTGCTGATTGTAATATATATTTGAAGATCTCGGCAAAAGATATCAGGATCTTGAAGTGGAACATGAGGATATCAGTACTTCCAGTTGTAGTTGGAGCATTCGGATTGATTGGAAAAGTGTCTGACAGACTCTTTGAATGGATTCCTCGTAGACCATGTCTTAAAGAAATACAAAGCTTTGTACTCACAAGTACAACTCACACTTTACGAAGGACTTTATCTATGTAACCATGGCTCTCATGGTTTCGCTTCTTAATTGACTCGTGTAAATTCTTTTGTCTTGGTGACTTATGATTGGCTTGAAAGTAAATATATCCCACCCAATACGATAGATTAACTTGTCAGTTATCTGACTTTAACCAGTTGGGTATGTCACTTTGTTGGTGTTGTGCTCTCTGAAATATTAATCTTAATAATGACACAAAAGACTGCAAGCAACATTATGAAAAAAAAAATGTTCGGAATACACTGGGCAGTGTGGCCTCGAGTGAACTAGTATCAGTAGCCGAGTGATTTAACTGACAGGCACTTGGAGAGCAATCGCCCAGATATCACAGTTGTACACAAGATCAGCCATAGATGGATCTTGAAAAAACATTGCAGTGCCTTGGGATAAGAACAACCTTAGGACGGAGCATGCGAAAATAAATACCAAGAATTAGCAATCTAAATTGGATTAATTTATTAAGCAGTTGTCCAAAATGTATCTAGCACAAGTGGTTTCTTTTGTGACTGGCATACTTGGGGTTATTAGCAGGAATCATATTCCCTGGCAAAACACCTTGGAGACACCTAGCATCATCTGGAGTGCTTAGGTAGAAGCGCTGCTACCCAAGACGGTCTTCTGTAGAGAGGCTGTAATTAGGAGCTGAGATATGACCTTCATTACCAGGCCGAAAAATCTAACAGTCGGAAAGGATCTTAAATCAATAATAATAATAATAATTAATAATAATTTTTGGTTGATTCTCAAGAGCAAATTGTGGTTGTTGTTTTAACAGTTTTTGTTTTAAAATATCATCGCCAGAAAATATGTTTATGAATATCGCAATATTTTTAGATGACCAAGTAATCTAATTGTTGTGTCCTAGTTTGGGCCAAAAATAAAAACACATGAGAGAAATTAGGTAAAACAAATATATTAACAGAAACAGTAATACAAACATATACAAACGAGAGTGTTACAGCAAAAATATTCGGCCCGACTGTCAGAGCTGACTGCTGGAAACTACACCCCTCTAAAAGGCAGTACCTGCTCCTATTTATATCTAGGAGAGTCCACGCGTGCATGGGTAAATTACCATAACACTAATCTATCTATCTATCTATCTATCTATCTATCTATCTATCTATCTATCTATCTATCTATCTCATTCGGTTCATATTTATCTATCTAGTCCAAACTCTTATCTATCTATCTATCTATCTATCTATCTGTCTGTCTGTCTGTTTTGAGCACGTTGCCAAATAGTAAGAACGTTAGCAATTCGACCATGAATTTAACCCTGTTCGATTTCTTAACGAGACGACTCGATAATATCATTTGGTGTAGGTGATCTCGGCATCCGGCCCCGTTGGAAAATAACTGCAAACCCTACGACCGGTTTTTCCAAATCTTGTAAGTGAAGTTGTGTAGTTGGAAACTCTTCGAAAGTTATCAATGGTTGTGTTAGCACAAGTAATCATGACCGAGGGTATGAGCGTACATTTGTTTTTTCAAACCGTTGATCACGCCAGATTATGCGTTATCTCCCAGAAACTCTAAGGTCATTTTGAGCATAAATCATAGGTTGCTTCTGTGGCTGTTGAAGACAAACAAATGTCTCCGGTCCGGTCTTTTTTTTTAGCAAGGATTAGCTAGTCATTCAAGCATCCTTGGAAATGCATTCAGTCTATCTATCTATCTAGCTAGCTAGCTATATAACTTTCGTAATCTGTTCATTTCTATCCATCTATGTACCATATTCTGTTCCCGTCTATCTATTTATCTGTCATAAACTGTCCGTTTCTATCTATCTATATATCTATCATATTCTGTTCACATCTATCTATCTATCTATCTATCTATCTATCTATCATATTCTGTTCGCATCTATCTATCTATCTATATATCTATCTATCATATTTTGATCGCATCTATCTATCTATCATATTCTGTTCGCATCTATCTATCTATCTATCTATCTATCTATCTATCTATCACACTCCTTTCATGTTTCTCTATGTGCCTATCTATCTCCAGTACTGCACCTGTCAGTTATGGTATCCTTGGACTTAGCTCTAACCGTTCAATGGTAGAAAAACTGGTTTGTAATTTTCAATAACTGACATCAAGCTAAACATCATTTTATCATAACCAATTAGAACTTCTTTTCCGTCACAATCAACAGTTGACCTCCCAATGAGTCTCCTTGCTTTGAGCGTCTCGTCGGTCTCAAGTTCGGTGTAGAGTTCAAGCAGAACTTGTTTATACGATACATCGCTAAAAATGCTGTACCGCTTTTGCTACGCCTTATCTTTACAAGAATTCGCTTAGGCCAAAAATATTGCTGCCATATCTGCGCTGAAGCCTCAAAATCGTTTACAGGGTCTTAGAGAGGATGACTTATTTTTCCACTCTTCAATCACTTCTCACTGGAGGACAGTAGATAGCGATTGCAGTTAAATATCTGCAGATTAAAGTTGGCTGGAAAGAATAGAGCCGGAAGTTCCACAAGCGAGAAGTGCGAGAAATAAAACTGTTAGATTAGGATTTACGATTAAATCTAGCCAGCTCAACTGTAAACTGGTGTGATATGGATGCCAATCTAGTATTGCACTTAAATTTAATAAAAAGTTTAGATACAATAGCGAAGAGCTCATCCGAAAAATTGCCATGAAAGTATTTATAGAAAAGACACAGAAAGATAACCTTACGGCGGCAGGAAAATGGCTGAATCTGGGCCGCCAGATCAGGACCAATAATATTGCTGTTTCTTTTGTGAATTTTAGCAAAAAGCTCAAAGTACATAGCAAGGTCACCAGACCATATATCTGGCAATGTTCTAAGCATGGGCGACTGGTAGACTTATAAATATGTAAAATAGATTCTGGCAAGAAAAATTGTCTAGCACGACACAGTGAACCAACTTTTCTAGCAGCAGACCTAGCAAGTGATTCAATAATCTTGCCATTTCATATCAGCAGAAAACATTAACCTGACACATTGTAAGGAGTCACTTTGCTAGCCACTGCCACCGAACGGACAGGGAAATCATCTCATCCTTACTCCCATGATATCCTTCTAGAAGTGTCTTCTCCCAAAAATTGACTTTCCCAGACACCATAGCTCGGGACTCAGGGGACAGCAACAGAGGATCGAACAGTGTGGAAAGGGATTGTCAATGGAGTTCTCACTGATCATAGGAAGGTCGAATGATGATGATGATGATGATGATGATGATGATGATGATGATGATGATGATGATGATGATGAAAGAGTCACTTTCCTGGAGGTTATCATCAGCCAAGCAAAAAAAAATGTTCTCTCAGACGATTAAAAGGGGAGCAGTTTTTTTGGTGTTAAAATTAAAAAGCCATTTCTTGTCCCAGTTAATAGATTGAAGATCACAACGGCCAAAACATGATAACACCACCAAAGATGAGGACAACAGACCATATGTCTGGCAGCAATGTTCTAAGCATGGACGAATGGTAGACTTATAAATATGTATGATAGATTCTGGCAGGAAAAATTTCCTCGCACGACACAGTGAACCAACTTTTCTAGCAGCTGACCTAGCAATGGATTCAATTATAGTCTTTCCACTTCATGTCAGTTGAGAACGTGGTAGCTTAGATGTGGCACAAGTCCAAAGGTATGGGGCACCACGTGATTATCGGCCTCACTATTCAATAACTGATCGAGTGAGACTGGCTTGCTAAGCAATACACATCGTCTAATTGCTCATAGAGACAGATAGATATGAACAATACATGTGTAATGTTCATAAACATTATTTTCAGTATATAACATGTGTGTATGTGTGCGCGCACGTGTGTGTGTATGTATTTGTGCGTGTGTGTGTGTGCGTGTGCGTGTGTATGTATTTGTGTGTGTGTGTGTGCGCGTGTGTGTGTATGTATTTGTGTGTGTGTGTGCGTGTGTGTGTGTATGTATTTGTGTGTGTGTGTATGTGTGTGCGTGTGTGTGTGTGTGTGTGCGTGTGTGTGTGTGTGTGTGTGTGTGTGTGTGCATAACGCAGTATTGACAAAAGTTATCAGTCTGAGAAGCTCTTCAAACAGAAAAGTCTGATGTTTGGTCATTTGTTCAGAGTTTGAGAATTGGAGTGGAACTTTTCAATCATCTTCTTGGAACCGTTTCCTTCGGGACACGAGCGATCATAGCTCTCCCCAACTAGTAAGATTTGTCTTTTCGTTATCTCTCCAACACCCTGTTCTGCCATCCTTTTACCCAAGCTGATTTCCACCCCCCGTCTTCAGTATGTCATGTGAGTGTCAGATTCTCCAAGCCTTCTTTCCTCATTATGCATTCTAGAAAATTGAACTGACTCTTTTTGATCCTAATTATGTGCCTCCGTTCTGTCTCCATTTTGCTGAAAATTTCCTCATTACTCACATGTTCTGTCTAAGGAATTCTTAGCTGTATTCTGTAAAATAAGATTTATTTGGCTTCAAGACTATAAAAAATAAAAAATAAATAATAAATAATAAATCGAAGAAAACAGTCGGTAAATTTTTGATGTTGCTTTGTTTCCAGTTTCCTTAATAATTTGGATCTTTGAATTCAATTGATTTCAAATCGAATCCAAATGCAATTTGAAATTCGAATTCTCAGATTCAGTACCCAATCAATTATTACGACTCGTCCATTCAACGTTCAGCTTTTGCCAGCGGTCAGTGTTCGCATCATTATTAACATTTTGAATACTGATTTTCAAGGCAAGCCGGGCTACTTCATTTGGAAGATGGCTGCAAAGTAATGTTTTTTGATGCATTATTTCTTGTTGTCTACTTGATTTAGAAAAGGCCCAGGCTTTCTGAGAATTCTTTACACGACCAAGATCTTTGCTTCTGCTGCAAGATTGGTTTCAACGACGGCATCAAACATTTCGTCCGATTGCAATGCTGTTACGATACCCCCGTAGCTCTATGCATGGCATTTACGGTCGCATTTTCCATCAGCCGCTTTTCAACAACTGTATTTTTCTCTTTATCTTATTCCACCTACATTGTAATACCCTTTCTCTCTCCATCATATACACACGCTCTCTTTCACTGTCATATTTCCATCATCATCTCTTTTTCTTCATTTCACTCTCCTTTTTCCATTCTCATTCTTCTTTCTCCCTCTTTCTTCCTCTTTACTCTATTCTCTCTCATTCCTTTACTATCATTCTATTTTTTTCTTCTTTTCTCTTCTCTCACATTTTCTTCTCGCACTCATTTCTTCCTTTCTTTTCATTCATTCTCTCCATTTTTTCTTCTCATCTTATTTCTCTCTCGTTCCTTCTTATTTTCGTTCTTCTATCTTTCTCCTGTCCGTCTTTCACCTTTCTCTATCTCTCTTTCTCTGTGATGGCCTCTCATCTGTTGCCGACATGACGCCCTATCTTTGCTACTTTCCATTCGATACACGCCATTCAGAATCACAGTCTTTCATTTTCTCCCTTTCTTTTTCTCTGTAGAGAAACCCCAGATGCCATGCGCCTCATTTCAAACCGCTTCCTCACAGCTGTCGTCGTAGTCTATAAATTTACTACTACTAATAATACTAATACTCTATTTATTGATATACGTCTTTCTAATATGAATGCTAGCAATACTATGACGACGACGACAGATAGATAATACTAACAGGCAGCAGAAATTACTACAAGAACAACAGAAACTGTTGCAGCAATAGCAGCAGCATAGCAAGTAGTAGTAGTAGTAGTAGTAATTATATCATTAGAAATGCCATAGAACCACAACGACGACTACGATGATGATGATGATGGTGCTGCTGCTGCCGCTGATGATGATACCCGTGGCTTGGTGCTGATTATTGGAATAGAGCAAGGGTGATGGTTGTCGTTGCCGTCGCGAAAAATGATCTTCTTGACTAAAAAAACATGGGGATAGTAGTCTAAACGGGATGATGATTACGATGATGATGATGATGATGATGATGATGGGGAAGAGGGCGATTATTTTATCGATCCTTTATCGATATTAGCCACAGAAAACATAGAGCCGATCTCTCTGGTGATTTTTAGTGAAGGCGATCATAGTCGCCGATGAAAATGATAATGATAAATTTTCCAATCACCATAACTGGCGAGATGTCGCTTCTGTTCATTGCTTCTGATAGATGACTATTATTATTATTATTATTATTATTATTATTATTATTATTATTATTATTATTATTTATTGTAATTATTAAATGGATTGAGATGATGATGATGTTAACAGTAGCCGCGGTGAAGCAACAACAACAGCAACAAATAATAATGATGATGATGACGATGATGATGATGATGATGCTATGGCAATATTGTAGCGTGCATTACCATTATTATGATTGCCATTAATGTCTAGATTAGCGTTACTAATATCACTTCAACGACATCCGTGACAATGTCCCTCAGAGCTTTGCCGATGTCAGTGTTGTCGGCTCCATAACGACATTTCAAATTGGCCTTTCCTTTTCATTCTCTTCATCCCTATCATCCCCTCGCAAAATAATTCTGTCCCTAAATTTTGCTTTCCGAATCTGACTCCCTCGTTCCTCTCACTCACGCTTGTCATATCACTCTATCTCTTTCGCGTTCTTTTCCCTTAACTTTTTTCTTAAACTTAACACACACACTCTCTCTCTCTCTCTCTCTTTCTCTCTCTCTCTCTTTTACGAATATTTCTCTCTTTAGCTTCTTTCTTTTGTTTCTAATATTGTCATACGTTCTTTTTTTCCCCCATGAAGGCTTCTTCCTTATTCTCTTCAGTTTCACACCTTTCCGTACTTCTTTTTCTCGCGTACATTCCCCATGTCATTAAAAACACCCCCTCTTTATAACATTAATGTCTTTACCTCCTCTCCCTCACAACTGATTTTTCTTTCTATTCGCTCTCTTTCTTTCTTTCTTTCTTTCTTTCTTTCTTTCTTTCTTTCTTTTTTTTCTTTCTTTCTTTCTTTCTTTCTTTCTTTCTTTCTTTCCTTTCTTCCTTCCTGCTTTCTTTCTTTCTTTCCTTCCTGCTTTCTTCCTTCCTTTCTTCCTCCCTTCCTTCCTTCCTTCCTTCCTTTCTTCCTCCCTTCCTTCCTTCCTTCCTGCCTTCCTGTCTTTCTTTCTTTCTTTCTGCTTCATCTTTTTTCATCCTGAATTCATCGAGTGTCTTTCTCTTCTACATTTCTTCATCAGCACTTGGCTCTTTCGCCTCCATTACCGTAGGCATACACACGTACAGGCACACACGCACACGCACACACGCACACGCACACACGCACACGCGCACGCACACGCGCACGCACGCGCGCGTGAGAGCACCTACATATTTATCCAAGAAAGAACTGGTTAATGTCGTTGGTGCAAGCACCAGACACTATTAGCGCTATGATTGCTACTACTACTACTACTACTGCTGCTATCCTCTGACTATTGCTAAATCCTCCACTACGTCTTTACGACTGTAATTATGATTCTTACTACTACTACTACTACTACTACTACTACTACCACTACCACCATTACTACTACTACCTTTTTCAATACCACCTACTACTAATAATACTACTAGTGGGGTTTCTACTACAGCCGCTACATATACTGTTGCTGTTAGTCTTATCACCACTACTACTGCTACCACTGTAATTGGCGCTACCGGAGGAGATTCTCACAACGCTCGGTTGAAGCGGTATTTGGAGAGCTTACAGTGGACAGGTAACTCAACTAAAACATTTCGATAAAAGGTAGAAAACGCACACACACATACACATGCACACACATACAAACACTCATTTATATATCTAGTTTCACTTAAATAGGTATATATATATATTATATATATATATATATATATATATGAAACAGTATACTTAAATTTATATATATATATATATATATAAATATATATATATATATATATATGTATGTATGTATGTATATATATATATACGTATCTACGGTTATAGACAAGTAGAAAAGTTATAAATCCTGTTTCATGCAACAGGAAAATCCTAAAAAGCAGCTACTGGAAAAATGTAAGGCTTAGCAGTGAATGGCAACTCCAGGAAATTCTCTTCAGAAATAGACGGACAAAATTTCAAACCGAAATATACCGAATGAGAGAGAGAGAGAGAGAGAGAGAGAGAGGGAGAGAGAAGGAGAGAGAGAGAGAGAAAATTGTATATTCACAGATAAACGGATGGTCGGAGACACGGTTGGCTGGTCGGTGTAATTAAGACACATTTGAAAGGCGTATAATCAAAGGATTTTAAATTGCAAACGAAAAGAATTGCGAAAAGTTAAAAACGGAATCCAACTAGAGATGGAAGAAAGTCTTGAAATAAAGGAATAGCAGATTTTATTTGGACACAAGAATAGGCGGGGGGAGAATCACGTTGAATTAAAATGGATCGATAAATTGACGATGTAATCGGTGGGGATTGATAAAAAAAAAAAAAGACAAAAGAAAAAGTAAAGAAATGCAAAAAAGTTAATTGCATTTTTCAAAGCGAGAGAAAAACGGATTAAAAAAAATAAAAGAGCAAAAAAAAACAAAAAAACAAAAAAACAAACAACGATCCCCCCCAAAAAACAAAGAATTCAAAAGTCGAATCGTCACTAAAAAAAAAAAAGGCTATGTCGAAAGACCGAGGAAGAAATAGCTTCAAATAAAAACACGGAAAAAAAAAATTTATAACAACAAGAAATTGGTTTTTCCAAAGAAAATGCAAGTAACACTCTGCTAGGAAGAGACATAAAGAGAAGAAACTATCGGATTGTTGATGAAGGAATTTACCATGTAGCAATCTGAAAAAGAAGAACAAGAAAGATAAAACGAGATAGAGAGAGGCTCGCATCATTTGAGAGCTTTTTTTCGTATGTCTCATTTGTCCAAATATTTACACTCCCTGGCCTTCTCCACTCCCTAAAAAAAAAAGAAAAATCAACAACTGATTGCTTATCTTTCCTCTTCGATATCCTTTTCTTTTTCTCTTATTACCTTTAACAACAACAATAACAACAAAGAAAAAAAAAAAAAAAAAAGGGAATCGAAAATTGAAACGTGATTGATAAAA
>OZ038498.1:11768338-11963338 GCA_964036315.1 Acanthosepion esculentum | reverse complement strand
CCAGAATTATGGTTATGATTAAAGAGATTGGGCTCCTTATTCATGTTATGGTTAAAGAGTTCTAGTTGCCAGTGGCAGGAAATATAACTTATAGAAAAAACAGCATTTTGCATGTATACTCGTATCACCCATTAGCCAAACGTTTAAGAAACACATACACACACAGAAACGTGTGTGCGTTTGTCGAAGCAATTGAAAGTATAGAATAGGCTGCATGTTTATATTTTGCGTCCCTATTATTTGTGTCCCTATTATTTGTGTCCCTATTATTTCATCACAGTTTCACCCAAATACTTTTGAGAAAGTCATGAAGCCAAAAGTTCATTGCTTTTTTTCTGTTTTACTGCCAGACATGCGTCCAAATTTTTTTTTGGTGTGTGTGTGTGTGTGAGTGTGTGTGTGTGTGTGTGTGTGTGTGTGTGTGTGTGTGTGTGTGTGTGTGTTTGCCGGTAAGTCACAAACAAATACCCGAACGGTCTTATGATCTACTTGCACGCGTAAACAATCGCCGCCCCTCATCGCCGCCGGAGTCGACTAAATTTTCCTAAATGAATACTGATGATGACAACGACACTTGATAATTTTCTTATTTACGAGCGAGGCAAATACAGCTCACTCCTTAGGATCCTGCATATATTAAAATGTCCTTGATCCGTAATCCAGTTGACGCAGAGAATCATTTTTTCAAACATTTATTTAGTATTTTCAACAACAACAAAAAATCTACTTAATTCCTAACTCCGGTGTTCATGGTGGTTGTCCATATTCTTTTCTTTTAAAGACAATCGGAACATTCACGCATAGTCCTCTGCCAACATGGCCATTTTGAAAGGGCCACCAAACCATAATCTCTGTTTATTTAAACTAAAGTCAGTAAAATAACGAATTTTCCTAAAAGAAAACTGTACCATAAGCTGAATGCACAAAGAGGAAAGCTATATAATGTCTAATTCATTAATCTTAAACCAAACTAAGTTATATTTATGTTCGTAAACCAGAAAATTATCCCAGAATTTTAAAAAATTCACACACTAAAAAAAAATTAAATTTAACAACTCGCTTTGTTATCCTGACAAAAGGGTAGGAATTAATTTATAGACAGGTAAATTGTTTTGTTTTTTGGGGGTTTTTTTGTTCCTATCCCTTAAGACATCTTCGTTATTTTTCGTTCAATTATATTAGTTGAATCTAATGAACGCCACGCCTGGGTTGACTGAGGCAAAGGGCCGTAGCTTTAGCATTTGCCAGTAATAAAGAAAAAAACATCCACTAGGAAAGGCAAAGATGTAGAACTGATTCTGTGTGAAAGAATTGTCCGTGTCACTCTCACTCGTCATACACTTTATGTTATAGAAGCGAAAAGTTTGACAGCAGTGGGAAGGGGGGATGAGAAAGGACATTACTGCCACGACCAATATCCCTCTTATTGACTATTGTTACCTTTACAACCGCCATCGCTGAGACGGCTACACTAACTAAAACCAACAAGTTCTAAGGCTACTACGACTAATGATTCCACTCCCCAACGCGTACAATGTCTAAACCAAAATTATTATTACTATTACTACTACTACAACAAAATGAATGTTTTTACGGCTTTCGCTATGACTACTTCCGTTATGGCTTCGTAGGCAAACCTGACTACAATATTTAGGTACAATGTTGAATACTGAGTTTTTTTTTTCTTTTTAAAGTCTTTTGTTCAATCTTTGTAGATAGCAACCTATCATTTAGAAAAAAAAAGGAGTAATTCTGGAATAAAATCAGTTTCAGTACTCTCGAAAGGAGTGATACTACTTGCATGAAGGAGAGTTTTGCATGTTTCTCTCCAGGGTGGAGACTGATAAGCAAAATTAAGAAGTTGGATTTCAAAAGCTGTTTTCAAGTAGGTAGGTCGTTGTCATTAACTGGAAGCTTGTTGCTTCACAATCTTTTTAACCCACTTCTTCTTCTTCTTCTTCTTCTTCTTCTTCTTCTTCTTCTTCTTCTTATTATTATTATTATTATTATTATTATTATTATTATTATATGGAAAACACAATATTCCTAGAGTAAATTGTAAAATCCATGGTATCTGCGCGGAATACCTATTTAAAGGAGTAACAGCTTGTAGAGCAATTGAGACTATCTATTACAACTAATGCCACTGAAGCCACTCTACAATTAGTGCTAGTGATAAAACACTTATAAATATATCTAATTTAACAAAGCTGTCATTAGTGCCATTGGCGTTACTTTAAAAGCCTATCGTTAAGACAAACATATGGATAATGATAATGTATATTGCCAACATGACAACTTCCGCTAAAATGCTTTAAAGTGGTTAACAAACAAACCTTTCGTCTAACGATAAAATAGAAATATATATATATATATATATATATATATATATATATATATATATATATATATATATATATATATATATATATATATGAATAAACTGCTAAGTACAGGTATTTAACCCGCCATGACTACAATATTAGTTAATTCAATCTATTTTTGTTTCCAATAATAGTAAAAGCTACGATTGCTATTCGGTTAAGTCATTGGTTTTTCAAGCTACTGTTATTAAAACAATACTGTTTTCTTGTTTTATTATTAACGTATTTTTTTTTAATTATCTATACCAGTAAATAGGACTAAGATAATAGATATTTGTGGTATAGTGATGGTTAACAAGCTGGTCCAGTAGTGAATAATAATTGCGCCAGATAAAAGTGATTAAACCGGTGTGTCTAAAATTATACGGGTGATAATTGCCCTCAGATCACAAGTTAATATTTATGCAAAACCTTTAGCGATCAAAAAGTTAAAGAAGAAAAATAAATCTGAAAACGAGGCTTGTAGATAATATTTTATTAACAAACAAGCGTTTGTTAGTATTACGATATTTGTTACATCATATATATATATATATATATATATATATATATATATATATATATATATATATATTGAGATGTTAGTATTACGATATTTTGTTACATAATCGTCAGAACATGAATTATTTCTACATTTCTTTCTGCAATATATTTTCTAATTCTTGTTATTTCTTTAATGTCATTTTTATTTCATTCGAGTTTATTTTCTCGTTTTATAAGGCAAGGTACATTTTATAAATTTCTCTTTATAAATCGAATATTGATTATCTATAAGTAAGTATAGTTGCAAGGCTACCTTCATGACTCGTACGTTAATATTCCTGACTATTGTTTCTTGTTAAACATAATCAGTATTGTTAATTGTTGCTTTGACTGGGTTATTTAATATTCAGCTTCTGTCTTATCGACACATACTCGCCTACTCACACGGTTTTATCGGCATCGCGTTGCCATCACAATGAAAAATGATTTACTTGCTTAAGGATCTTCAAATCTTAACTTCGCTGTCGGATCCTAGTGTAATGACGTTCAGTTATTTAATATTTAAATATGAGAGAAAAATGGTTTATTTTTCCTTAGTAACCAAAAGTTTGTACGAATCCAGCATTATATAAAATGTCCCAGCATATAATGCGCATTTCCTGCCATATAATGTGAATTGCCCTCCCCACACAAAAAAGAAAATATCCAAATGTCACCTTGCGTCCGAGGTTAAGATTACGGAGAGTAAGATTATTCATACTAGACTAACATGTAAATATCCCTGTTTGACACACCTGTCAATTGATGACACCATCTTTATATATATATATATATATATATATATATATTAAATATCTATCTATCTATCTATCCATCGATCTATCTATATATATATGTATATATATATATATACACACACACACACACATATATATATATATATATATATATATATAGAGAGAGAGAGAGAGATAGATAGATAATATCAGTGGTCAATATATATATATATATATATACAAAATATATAAATATATATATATATATATATATTAAAATACATAAATAAATTTCCAAGAGGATAGAATCCAGGTAGATTATATTTTTTTATTATATATATATATATATATATATATATATATATATATATATGTAATCATTTATTCGAAAATTATAACATAAAGATGTTATAAAATCACTACAAAAATAGCCATTTTGTTTCAACATTCGGGTGTCTTAGACACACGAATGTTGAAGCAAAATGGCTATTTTTGTAGTGATTTTTTAACATCTTTATGTTATAATTTTCGAATAAATGATTATATTTGCTCTACTCTGTATTGAGCACTCTTTTAAGAATAGTATTTGTTGGTTATTGGAATTTATTCCGTATAAACCAATTCTATACTTGTATATATATATATATATATATATATATATATATATATATATATATATATATATAGGTTGTCCATAAAGTTCGTGTGCACTTTAAAAAATTTTTAACTTTATTTGTATTTGACACAGAAATAATTTGTTAAAAGGATTAGAAAGAAGTAAATCTATATTTTTTAAGGTTTTATTGAAATTTTATTTTAGTTTCCACATGTCCTCCATCATTAGCAATACAAAGGGTAATACGATTTTGCAGTTCACGGAAAACATTTGCCAACTGATTTACACTAATGTCTGAAGTCACATTAGTTATTTTAGCTACACTTAAAACTAGGTTCATTAAACTTTATAATATTTTTTACAGATATATATATGTATATATGGATATATGTTCGTCTAGTATGAATAATCCTACTTTCCGTATATATATATAAATATATATATATATATATATGTTTTAATTATGAATTTATTATTATAAATCAAAATAGTGTTAAAGTAAAAATTATATATATATATATATATATATATATATATATATATATATATATATATATATATGATAAAATATAGTTTTAAGGGCTGGTATATAATAATGGGTTAAAGTACTCAATATCAATATGAAAGTGGACATTGAAGACAACACTCAGAGGCGACAGTCTGTTTCACGCATTAAAGTAATTGAAGATGATAGACTCTGCTACATCTAAACATGATGCTGTTTTTGCTCCGTTCAAATTGAACGCTTTTTCTGATCGACCAGCTGGGTATAGCTGCTAGTATGCTATAATATCAAATAGATACTCATAATGCATTATTAGCCAGTATATATAAGCTATGAAACATTGTATCTTAGAAATGATTAAAGATATGTTACTGGAATTCTTCGAGGTTTTTATAAAACTATTGGACTCTACATTGAGCAATAAGAATGTATAATTACTCTCCAAGCTTAACAGAAAAATCGTGATGAAATCGATCATAAACGAAAATGATATGTTCATCATTAATTAATCATAGCTAAGGATCCAGGATCTTTTTCCAGCTTATTCAAGATGATCTCCGCCCTCTTTACCTTTCTAAATTTCTGTCCTGGAGTAACGTGGTGTCTCACGTACGATTTCATTTTCAAGTTTTGTTTTCACTGCTCTTTGGGCTGTCATAGGTTAAACCCCAGTCTCACGTTCCAGACATCTTATGAACTGAGTTGGGTCTTTTCTAATTGATCTTTTCAGCTTTAAGTTGAACTGATATCTTTTCCTGTTTCCTCTCTACTCTTCCCTCTTTTGTAAACTTATTCACCGATCTCTTGATGGTTATTGAATGGAGTTTAAAGATGGAAGTCCGACTATGAATGCTGGTAACATTACTGAACGCTCTAATGATCTTTTTTCTCTCACCATTGCTCAGTTGGGAAGACAGAAAAAACAGTTTTAACCTGCTCTCTTTTTAGTTGAATAACTCAAAGAGTTTCTCGGCGATTCTTACGACAAATGGTCTTATTTAAAGACCTGAAAAAAGAAACCGAGTTTAGTGGGTATTTTTTGTTAGATAGTAAACATTTTGTGGGGTGGATAATTACGCTGTTACACGATTGGAACAATTTCGCTGTTACACCACGTTCATTCGGCTCCCAGTCGTGTCCGAGTATCGGGTTCCGTCATGAGTCCTATACGACAGAATGCCAATCGCTGAGAATATTGTGTTTAAGTGGTCGTGGCTGTGCGACGGCCACGCACAATTTTTGGAGGGGCGAATACAGGGACCTGGTGCACTGAGTGCCACAAGGTCTCCAAACGACCCTCCCCAGGTTTTGAATTCAGAGTTGTCCTTCTCCTAGACCAGTTGCCAACCAAGGCTATAGAACCCAGTCTGTCCTGCTATTTACCCATCGTTGGAGGGAGAAGAAGAGGATTCACACCTTTCCCAAGGGTGTTAGCACGTAAATGAATGTAATGGATTCGACTGGAATTCGAACTCGGCTCTCCGATTCCTCAATCCAAGCCGTTATCCACCGTGCCTCCTATACCACGTTCATATATATGAATGAATCAACATATGAATATTATTAGTTTAAATATTCCTCGCTAAATTCTAGTTGCATATTGTATACTGCTGCGCGTTATACATAAGAAAACCGTTATCTTTTGATAACAGCTCATAACTGCTAGAACCGCAAAGTATGATAATATTATGATCCTAAGTACAGCCGTACCGGGTATGACTATAAACTACATCAGTGTCCTAGGTAAGACGATAAACTACATTTGGCAGCAAGGCCTCTGATCAGGAGGTTTTGAGGAGTATGGAACCACTTTTTAATTGCTGGTGTTCTCATGTTCAGCCTTACCTGGGGTGGTATCACCTTTTGGGGTCCCAGTTATGGGCAAATAGTTAACCCCAAACTGTGCTCAAAACATTATGAAAGTGTAAAAATAGATTTTAATACCAGAAATAATTTATAAAAAATTATTACCAGCAATAAATTTTTGAAGTAAAAAAAATATTACCAGCAATACATTTTTGATGAAAAAATGTTACCAGCAATAAAAATCTCGTCGGCATTAGATAACCCATTGAGGATTTAATATGCCGTAAAACAAACCAAACCAAACCTAAGTCCAGATTACGTCATTACTGTTACACTTATAGCAAGTTTGTTTATACTAAAAGCATCAGTAATAATGCTTATTCCCGAAGTGACGTACAATGGCAGATACGTCTGTAGGTGTGAATTTTTGTATTCGCGTTAGTATTTTACTTGTAAGAATTTGTTAACGTTGTTGATGGAAATGATAATTTCTCAAAAAATTATCATTACTCAAAATGTCTTGAAAAATATAATTACTTTTAATCTACAAAACTGTTTCTTTTGAAACAGAGATATTTGATGTATTTCCGAAAGGCTCCGGCAAAAAAACATCTATTTTTTGAGTGCTGATTTTAAAAGTTGACACATTGTCTCTTATTGATGTTAAGCGCAAAAAAGAAAATCCTCTCTATCCAGAGAGACAAATCTTTATTATTCTATCCCCGATAAAGAGCTGTCCTGCTAATCTGTTATTAGCATGGCGGAAGTACCCCGTACATATCTGGATCAGTCTTTTGGGATATATACGGAACTCTACAATACTCAATGAATGATGAGGTCGTTGATTAACGATAAAAGACATCTTGAATATTTGAGGCTTTCACTTCTGAGAGATGACAAAGACAATAATCGTCTCTTGCAGATTGGAATTCAACCGACGAATTGAGAAGGAAACTTCGAACAACGGCCGAGCTACTGATTTGTTTAGGGTCGCTGAGAGCAAATGCTAAAAGAGTCCGCTACTGCAGGAATGAAGAATTTTTCCTAGAATTAAAAGTAAGAAAAAAAATCGGTATCATATTTTGAACATGTATCAACGATATGATTAATTATCGATTGATCGACTTGAGTCACGCAGGAGCATCTATCTATTAGATCAGTCTGTTTCCTTCTATCTATCTACCTCATTCTATTCATCTATCTATCTATCTATCTATCTATCTATCTATCTATCTCAGTCTGTTTCCTTCTATCTATCTATCTATCTATCTCATTCTGCTTATTACCTATCTATCGATCTATCTATCTATCTATCTATCTCAGTCTGTTTCCTTCTATCTATCTATCTATCTATCTATCTATCTGTCTGTCTATCTATCTCAGTCTGTTTCCTTCTATCTATCTATCTATCTATCTATCTATCTATCTCAGTCTGTTTCCTTCTATCTATCTATCTATCTATCTATTTATCTCATTCTGCTTATTACCTATCTATCGATCGATATATCTATCTATCTATCTATCTATCTCAGTCTGTTTCCTTCTATCTATCTATCTATCTCATTCTGCTTATTACCTATCTATCGATCTATCTATCTATCTATCTATCTCAGTCTGTTTCCTTCTATCTATCTATCTATCTATCTATCTATCTATCTATCTATCTATCTATCTATCTGTCTGTCTATCTATCTCAGTCTGTTTCCTTCTATCTATCTATCTATCTATCTATCTATCTATCTATTTATCTCATTCTGCTTATTACCTATCTATCGATCGATATATCTATCTATCTATCTATCTCAGTTTGTTTCCTTCTATCTATCTATCTATCTATCTATCTATCTATCTAATTCTGCTCATTATCTATCTATCTATCTAATTCTGCTCATTATCTATCTATCTATCTATCTATCTATCTATCTATCTATCTATCTCATTCTGTCTATTATCTATCTATCTATCTATCTAGCTAGCTAGCTAGCTAGTTAGCTATCTTTATCGATTTTAATCTATTATATTCATATCTATGTTCCTATTTGACTTTTGTTAGGCAGGTACATATCATTTACCTTTCCCTCTTTGTGTCTTTATAAAGAATCTCTATTGTTGCCTCAGTCTGTCTGTTTTCCTGTCAGTATACTACCGTATGCACTTCCTTGTACAAAATAATTATTAGTAGATTCAGACAATCTTTCTGTCGTGTTTTTGTTGCTGCTTGTTGAACAGAAAGGAAAATATTTTTGATTCTCAATAAAGCTTATATAGAAAGAAGCTGAAATTTCAAAGTTACAAATGTCTAAAGCTTTTGTCAGACCTTAGCATGCGTCTCCCGATTGGCCGATGTAAGCTTTTGGGAAAATCCTTTTTCTTACGGATATGAAAATTGATAATAGTTTTTTGGAGTTTCGAAAAGTTAAAGCACATTTGTACACTTCATTAGTCGAACCCAGTCAGTCCTTAGAAAGGGGCGGGACTTCTTTTCTACACTGCTCGATCAATAGCAATCCCCGAAGACAGTTTTATCGCAAAATAAGGTTCCGATAAAATCTACGTCAAGGCTCTAAATCTTCGACAACGTCATGTTGTGTGACGGCTTCTTTCAGGTGCACGTGCCGTGGCGCATTACATACGGTCGTTAGCTATTCTTGCATCACTACCCATATGATTGATGGATGTCGGTAAGCAGGGGTGTGTCTCTCCGTCTAAAGAAAGTTTGTCATGCAACCTGTTCTCTGTTGAAACATCAGATAAAAGAACTGAAAACGATTCAGAAGCAATGAAACTTTTCTCGAATCGGACAAAAAAATATTTAAATATACAATCGTAATGAACAAATAAAAAATCATAACTTTTTAAAGAGTTTCTTAGAACATTTTCGTTTCTATCGCATCTTTTAGCATCATTACATTTCATCTTGTGATCGTTCCCCTGTCGAGGAAAATTAAAAAGATGGTTAAAGTAAATACAATATACAACGACTTTGGTCATGGTTGTGATGAGCATAGTGAGATACAACGTCAATATAAGAGTCACAATACACACACACACACACACACACACACACATATATATATATATATATATATATATATATATATATATATGTTTAAATAAGTTTTTCGTGGTACAGAATTTAATAATAGCTAGGAAAAGACAAACTTTATAAGGCATTTTTTATAAAAAAAAAAAGCTAAAAAAAAACAAAAAAAAAAAACAACCGGTTTCGTCCCAGGACTTATCAAGTTTTTTTTTTTTTTCTGGGAATAGAATACTTATAAAAGCGTGTAAATTAAATTAACGAATAGAATGGAATGGAAGAGGGGGAAAAAAGAATTTCAAGAATCTAGAGTCCAATAACATTCAGAACCAGTAAGCATTCCCCCTGTTTACAAAGGGAAGGCCCACGGGATCTGATATACAAGGACTCTAGAACCTTGAGGTGATATGAGGAGTGGGACCTAGATAAAATCAAAAAACGGTCCGCACTAAAATTAACCACACATTTCATACTATATATATATATATATATATATATATATATATATATATATATATATATATATATATATATATATAGGGTGTCCATAAAGTTCGTGTGCACGTTAAAAAATTTATAACTTTATTTGTATTTGCGATAGAAATAATTTGTAAAAAGGATTAGAAAGAAGTAAATCTATATTTTTTTAAGGTTTTATTGAAATTTTATTTAAGTTTCCACATGTCCTCCATCATTAGCAATACAAAGGAGTTTGCAGTTCACGGAAAACCTTTGCCAACTGATTTACAGTAATGCCTGAAATCACATTAGTTATTTTAGCTATACTTAAAACTAGGTACATTAAACTTTATAACATTTATTTTTGAGTAGATATCACTTTGTTTTTTTAAACAATGAATTAAATGTCTATTAATGTCTATCGGCCTACATATACAAAGTGTTACCGCAAATTTAGGGTAATTTGAACATGAAAAAAGTACTTACATTTTCCACCATTTCCTTCGAAGTAGTACCATTGGCCTTCTATACAGCGAGCTAACTCAACTCGTACTGCTCATAAAGGGTAACGGCAAAAGCATGTAGTAGTTACCTAATTTTGGTGTTTCATGTCATGCTTACATAAATATATTGTTATTGACAATATAGTCTTCGTACTGAATTTTGTTCGAAATATTATGCTACTGGCGTTCATAAAAATTCAGGCTCAAATGTAAGACATTATCAGAGTTTAGATTTTGGTTTGGTTTGTTTTATGGCATATCAACACCGCAATGGGTCATTTAATGCCGAAAAATTTTGTATTTCTGGTAATATTTTTTCTTCAAGAACGTATAGTTGGTAACATCTTTTTCCCTCAAAAATGTATAGCTGATATCATTTTTCCAAAACGTATAGCTGGTAATATTTTTTCAAAAACGTATAGCTGGTAATATTATTTTTCCAAAACGTATAGCTGGTAATATTTTTTTTTCAAAAATGTATAGCTGGTAATATTATTTTCCCCAAAACATATAGCTGGTAATATTTTTTCAAAAAACGTATAGCTGGTAATATTTTTAGAATACGTATAGCCGGCAACACTATTCTTTCTAACTTCTAGCAAGTCCTCATTCTGGGGGACGTTGGTGTTGTGTATATATGTATTTCTAGAAAGAAATGGAACATTCACCCTTGTAATTGAACAAAACGAATAATTCCGTTATTATTTACTTTTTTCGTATTTTTCCAATGAAACATGACCCAGTGCACATGTTAGTACTTCGTAGGTACATTCCACGAAGTCATTCCTTGTAGATTGACCACAGATTCTCGATTAAATTTAAATCAGGAGAGTTTCCGGGCCAGTCTAAAATAATTCGATTTGCTTACTGGTAAGGCTTGCCATAGTTGGAGGGAGAAGAAGAGGATTCACACCTTTCCCAAGGGCGTTAGCACGTAAGTGAATGTAATGGATTCGACTGGAATTCGAACTCGGCTTCCCGATTCCTCAATCCAAGCCGTTATCCATTACTCCACCGTGCCTCCTACAGCTATTAAAACCCACTCATCTCCTGGTCCCAACAGTAAATCTCATATGCTGTCAGTCAATCTGGGGTAGATTTGCTACCAGAGGTAAATTTCAATGAATCTCGGTTTGTATACACCCTTGTGCCAATTCATTGAAACAAGATGAATAATTCCGTTATTATTTACTTTTTTCGTATTTTTCCACTGAAACATGATCCAGTGCACATGATAGTTCTTCGTATGTCCATTCCACAAAGTCGTTCCTTGCCGATTGACCACAGACTCTCAATTGGATTTAAATTAGGAGAGTTTCTAGGTAAGTTTATAGTACTTTGATTTGCTCACTGGTAATGGCTTGCCAGTGTGTTTGTGCAGCGTTACAATTTTCGTAGGGTTCCTTGGAGTAAAGTCCATCGCAGACAATGGCCATAGGACAACTAATTGACAGTCGAGACAGTACTGTCTGCGCGTGTTAAAAATCTGATGCAATCACGGATGACGCAGTATTTTTCAAGGTCAAACAAATTTTATCCCACACCCCGAAAACAGATTCATATTACTACACACCACTGCAAATGACCTAATCTGAGGAAATAACAGAAATCGATTACACCCTGTCACTCCAGGGGGTCTGAAACTGACCGTGTGGTGGAAGAAAGGTAATTAAAGCGTTTGTTTCAATTAATTTGCACAAGGGTGTATAAGAAACGATAACTTTCTCGTGCTATACCTTCAGTTTCAATAGGAAAAATTAGGAAAACTGTGGAATTCCCACCGTTCCCTTTCTGCATGATTAAAGGAAACAGTTGTCATAAAAACCTATTTGAAAAAATGATTTTGACACAATGTGCTCTGTGTGACTGGATGGGTATTTAATGAATGGTTACAATTCATCTCCCTTAAAATGAAAAGTCAATATGTCAAGAATCAATCAATCAACTGTAGAATTTCTATGGGTCAGGCTACCTCCTCCTCTTCTTCTTCTTCTTCTTCTTCTTCTTCTTCTTCTTCTCATTATTATTATTATTATTATTATTATTATTATTATTATTATTATTATTATTATTATTTCGTTGGATTTCTATTGTATACACATTTCCTTCCGGGTCCCAACCAGGTACCTAAGATCAGAAATAGCTTCATGACATTTACCACTGATCAATTTTGCAAAAGAAAAAATATTATTAATATTATCATTATTATTATTATTATTATTATTGTTTTATTTCCTTTGATTTCTGGTGTGTACTCAGGTCTTTCCGGGTCCCACCCAGAGACCTAAGGTCAGAAATGGTATCATGACATTTTCCACCGAGCAATTAAATTATCGGCTGACACAATATTTTAGTATGTATGCTTGATAATTCCTAGTTAACAAGCATTGGTCCCGTGCAGCAAGGATAAAACCTTCAGTTTCAGCTTTCAACCCTGCACTACGTAGCCACTGATGGGTACGGGTTTTGTCTACGTCAGCTTGTTTGGTACGGGCAGAGTATTGACCGTGAAGCGGTTTATCTTGCCATTGTTTCTGTATCCGGTCCGTTGCATTTGTCGTTGCTGTCTTTTTGCAGCTTCAGTTGGTGCATTGTGCTTTACTTGTATTTCTACACCCATTTGAAACTCTATTTTGAACTTGTTGGCTTCCTTTAATCGATTATTATTATTATTATTATTATTATTTACTGTTCGAACGATTATCGTTATATTTGTAGTTTTGATTATTGCTCTTTATAATCTTCGACTATGCGCTTATTTTCTGAAATCTCAAAAATAAATTATTTCTAATATTCCATGATTTATTGCAATTTCTATCATTATCTTGGTTGTTTTGATGACAAAATTCCGGCTGTTTACACTGTTTACATTAGGATTGTTCTCATCTATGTTGTTGATGAAGGCCGGTGCGCACAACGGCCGAAACGTTGTGGCAACAACAAAGATGAGGATAATCATCTGAATGTAAATAGTGTAAAAAGTAACACCTCATCCGAGAAATTCAGACAAAATTATTCAGGTTGACGCGTTCTCTGGCCTTCTTTAAATTGTTTAAAGTCTTAGAGCAAAGCCTTGTTATTATGTCGTAAATTTCCAAGACTAATATCTTCATCTTTGTTATTTTAATCACTACACTTTTTCCCATGCAATCCCCGAACAGTATAGTTTTAAGTTTGGAGCTGCAGAATTATTGATGGATTTTTGTAAATAATATTCTCATTTTTTGTAACTACTTTTAGCCCAGTATACTTTCCGACCTTCATGAGGTATATGTTAAAGGTGATAATTTCGCTGCGAAATATTGAAGATCTGTTATAAAAAAAAACAGAAATCTGAAGACCGTAGATTTCCTTTTGTCAGTGACAGTTAAGGAAACAAGAGAGGTTTTAAAGTTTCTTGATGGATAGACACCTAGGAATATAGCGCTCATGTACTCAAATTCAATGAGCAAATCGATGCAAGTCTGAATTATTAGTAGTATAATGGGATTCCATTTTAGAATTCCAGAGAAGTCACCCGGAGCGATAAACAATGTTTCCAAAATCTCAAACAAGCCAATCAATCCTAGATTCACTATTTACATTATTCGGACTATTGTCCTCATCTTTTTCGCCATATTTATTACAACGTTTCGGCTGTTGTACGCTCCGGCCTTCTTCAGGTGGTTGAAATCACGAACTGAACACTTTATTTCGCTCACTGGGGTAGACTGTTCTAGTTCCACATGCCATGTTTAATGGATGTCAGTTATCAGTTATCACCTGTTAATTTTCCCTCTGAAAGTTCTCCACTGCCTTAACCGGGTATTGAACGCACACTCTTTGGGTCCTGTCACTGGATCTAACCAACGCCTTTATCCACTCTGCCATGTGTCCTTGAGGACATCTGTGTATGAAAGCCTAGATTTTTATCAAGATTTGTTGTAATTGAAGAAGATGAGACATTTTAACTGATAATACTACAATTTCATTTTACAATTAGGTTTCATACGCGTATTTCCCCTTGAACTATTAGATCGTTGGGTAGCCATTGTCCGTAGCAATTCTTTTTTCTTCACACTTCTTAGGACAATTGAGTTTCATCTCCAAGTAATATGCGACATGTTTTATTGGGTTATAGGGTTCCAGCAACAAGGATCTTTCTCCTCATTAACGAACGAATGGGTGCAATTGTTCTACTAATAATTCCTAGCTTGAGGAAGGGTGAGGGAGTGGTGGAAGAGGGGGCAACATACGAATGAAAAGGAAACTGCCTCAAACGGGGATTAATCACAGTTTGCTGATTTCATTCTCCGGAACTTTATCCTTTAGACCATATTAGATTTCACACGAGTAAACTCTAGAGAGTTACGCATGACGGAACACTTCCGTGCATCTAATTACTTTCATAAGGCTTAGGTCAACCCGTGGCATGTTTTTCCAGACATTTTCCAATGGTGCCGCACGCTGGGTTCGTCCCCCCAATGCAAATATTATCAATAAATCACCTACTTGCCATATAGACCATGTTGAGATTTAAAACTCGATCTCATTGTCGGAACGCTAATGTTGTAACCACTCGGCTACTCGCCTATATTGGGAACCAACACTTAATAATTACTCATAATCGTCGTCGTTTCTGTGAAAATAACTCAAGATGGAAGAAACGAATCATCAGTAAAACAAAAAAAAATCTTTTTTAGATACATAAAATGTTTCTACTTGATGGTTTTAAGAGAAGCGTCGATATGCCTCTTACACCCAGGTTTGCGACCAGCTAATACCATCCGCGAAAGGACGCTGAGCCAACGTGCGACATGCGTTCCTGTCACGTCAGTCCTACTACTGCCTCTTAGAATCCAAGATGCAAGCGTTAATAAAATGAATATCAAAAGTAAACGACCTTTTTCGTTGATACCGTTTTTATTAATAGCGTGGATCCAGGGATCCAAAGACGGCACAAAATGCAACAAAGTACATGGTTACGAAAGATTTGTTCAAAGCTAAAAAGGATCACTCACAAAACCGGACAACAAAATAATTCCAGTGATCAGTTGTAAATCAGATGGACATTTTAGAATAATATCTGGTTGTTTTTAGAATTCTGGAAACAAAAATATAAGATATGATTGAATATTTCGTTTATATGCAACATTTCAATATGGCACCTTGTGTTTCGGTCTTCTGCGAGCATAAACACCTGCCGACTGTTTGGATGATGAAGCTGTGGAATTATTTGGGTTAGCAGGAAAACGGTTACTGTCAAAGAATGGTATCGCGTAAAAAACAATTAAAGATAGAAAGAAAGATAAAAAGGAAAGAAGAAAGAAGACCAGAGAAGACAAAAATGAGAATAAAATAAGAAAGGGTGAAATAGAAAAATAAAGAAGGAAAAACAAGAAAAAAATAGAATAAACGAAAGAAAATGAAAGAAAGGGTAATAAAGAAAAGGCAATGAAAAGAAGAAGGATAAAAGAAGACAGAAAGCAAACAAAATGCGTAAATTCACGGCACTTAGTGAGGATCGAACTCAATTAATGGTCAACCTGAGTAGTTATCGATTCATGATAAAATACCTCTATTCTCATTTTCTTGTTGAAAATCTCTTCACTTGTGATTAAATGACTCGATATTCTTTGACCTCGTACATCATCCTTGGTTCTCCATAGCGTTCCTTTAATCATCTAGAATATTTTGCCATATATACAAGTAACTTCCGGCAATCTGCATGACATCAGTGTTGCATTATTATTCCATGCATTAGTCAAGTTTCAACAATGGCGACGAGGATGAGATCCATTGTTGAAACTTGACTAATGCATGGAATAATAATGCAACACAAAATGTACGTAGAACAAAATGTATTGAAACAAGAAAGTGTACACAATATTTACATATAGTCTTTTGTATATTCCTGGGAAGACCGTTCCTGGAGAATGTGTTGACTGAGTCGCAGTCGGGCAGAGTCTCTGGTTGAATCTCTTGATTCGTTCCCCTCTCTTCCCGGTACCAACCATATTTATATGGTCGGTACTCCACTATGCAAATTAGGTGGATCCTACCACAACAATAATGTAACAATAAAATCATAAAATTATTTAAAAAAGATTAATACTAATCAGTTAGATAAGCGACCATTGACATTAATGCTACTAGTATGAGGACATGACTATTATCCTAACAAAATCCTGAATTCCTTTCTTACTGCGCTCTGTACTATCAGCAGATACATTGAGAATGTATCTTATAAAGATTGGTCAAGCAAGTCACTCTTTTCATTAGTAGAATTAGTTAACATTAGTACCAAAATAATTGTTGTCCTCATAGTCAAACTTGATAAGACCATTCTACTTTTAATACTACCATATTATAATTCTGCTGGTTAGATACGCGATTTGGTCCTTCCTGGGTTGAACAGAGGCAACCCGTCCCGATATTAGGCTAGTTTAGGTTTAGTTTGAATCTTTAGTTTCCTGTTTCCAGTTAACTTAGCTAGGGTATGTATGCTCATTGGCCCCTTTTTATTTCTGTCCCTATTTTTCTTTAGTTTAATTCCCCATCCCCCCCACCCTTGTTAGGTGGTCAGTGATGTCAGTTCTCTGGTTGATGCGGGATGCCTTTCGTTTCGCGCGTGTGTTTTTCGTATTTGTTGTATCTGAATGATTGCGTGTTTGTGTGAGCGCTTGGGATGAATGAATGTTTTTATACTATTATAATCCCGCATTTTTTCGTCCAGTTAACTAACGTTTCTGCCACATTTAGGGATTGTGTTTTTTTTTAATACTAACCTAATTTTGTTTGTTTTCTTGTACATAGTATTAATTCATATTGTAAATAATCATTGGGGCTTTTTTTAAATTGTTGTTTTTATTCTCCTCTCCCCACAGTCTTTGAAATGTACATATGGGGACTAGTTAGGATTTCATAGAGACACTGAGGTATTATGGTGGATGTAGTAAGAAAGGTAGTAGAGAATGTGTTGTTTTGGTGATAGGACTAATGTTGGTATGTTTGGGTCAGTGTTTGTGGCTAGCTAAGTTTAGAATTAAGACAGAAGACCGTACTTTTCCCCAATCCCCCTTTTTGGCCCTGTGCCACATTTTGTACTATTGTACGAATAAATATTATTCATTAGTTAATTAGTATATATGTTACGTCCTGCCATTGTCTTACATAAATAATGGACTATTCCATTTTGATTGCGAGGAAAGACGAAAGAAATTGTTATACCATTGACGCTAATTGGGTTTCGTGAGAAAAGGGGAAAAGAAAGGAGGCTTTCTCTTCCTCTTCCTTTCTTGTCGGATTCTCTGGTCTTAGGACAACTAATTGACAGTCGAGACAATAGTGTATGGGCGTGATAAAAACGGGAGAGGAACCCAAACGAAGCTATGCCAAAGGGCAGTCTCTCGTTTGGGGAGGTAAACAAACCCGACCCCGTGTGTACGGGGTCTACGGGCAATTTTTGCCCGAACCTACCGGCTCAGAAGGTTCCACGTTAAAAAATTACCTTGTTCCTCATCTTGCCTTGTGGCGAGGTTGGAAAATACAAAGAAAGAAAGAAAGAAAGAAAGAAAGAAAGAAAGAAGGCAATATGGCTCCCACGTGTTTAACGTCTGCTCCAGAGAAATTAAAAAAAAACATGTCAATTTTTAAAATTTTCATTTCATTATGCCTCAATTCTTTGGGGAACACAGGGCCGCAACAACACCTCCCCAGCAGATGCGGTTCCGGGCTATCCTCTTCAGCTCGGCCCATGTCGTGTCGACTGCCTTCCTGGGGGATTTTCACTAGCAAGCGTTTCTGTAACTAGCTGGTTTTTAAGTGAGTAGGTTGCTAGCCTACTGCACAACACCCAACCTGGAGGTCCAGAGTGTGTCTTTCGTCTGGCTCCTACCCCACAGACCTGTTGAGCTTGGTTGGACCTGCTAAGGGACGAAGCACCCGCCCACATAGCTCTGGTAGTCGTTGAATCACGAAAGCAGTCCGACCACGTTAAGGCGACACACGATCAGGGTGGAATCGTTTCATTTACTCTTACTAATTTAAATATGTTGTTGGAGTTTTTGGGTACCCTGGTGTACTAGTGAGTCAGCCAAAATGAGCTCGTGAGTGTTAATCTTTAACGTTGTTTCATTGAACAGATTACGTACTGCGCTGGATTCTATATTCATAGACTATGGTGAACATGGTCAACATATGTCCTGTATTCATATTTATGATTGCTATTGTAATATTTTGTCCAAGTTGGTGAATGCGAGAATTTCAACGCTTTTTTTATAGTCATGGAACTTGCAAGAAGTTTATTCAGTCTTTAAATTAAGGATTAAGATTTATCAGAAAATTCAAACAGAAAAGCGTGAAATTTTTCCGGGTACTGCTAGTTAATGATTAATATTTTCCTTTTATCTCCTTTTAGTTAATTGCATTGACGATTATGTATCACGTTTTAATCACTGAAAAAACAACCATTTAATATACTAGACATCATAAGAAAAAGTCATTTATTATGACATCAATCATATGCTTCACGAAATCAATACTGAACGAAAAAGAAAACCCGAATATGTCAATTTGTAAAAATCGAACGGGTTTTCAATCTTGCTATCCACCTCGTTAAATCGCTTAGATTTGAACGCAATCGATTATTCTTTGCCTTGTAAAATTTCGCTTTGCCTTTTGTCTTTTGAGCTCGTTTTTCATTAGGACCCTTCTTCATGCGCGCCTTTTCGTGGCACGCAGACAATATCAAATATATAAAATTGCACCAGCTTGGATTTGTATTTCAATGGTTAATTTAGAGTTAAACGTATAAGTTTCTGAACACTAATCTCAAAATGGACAGTTTCTATTCAATTGAATTACTACTTCAACACGATCTTCCTATATTAATTTTGGTCCGTTAGTTATCTTATAAGACAGACTAAACTAAGCTTAGAAAATCTTATATTTCTAGAAAGTTTCCATTAAGACGACACATGATTCCACTCCGAAATCAAAATGGGAAAATAAAAAATTAATCGTATTGATACACCTTTGTGCAAATTAATTGAAACGTCAGCTGTAGTTTCCTTTGTTTTACCATACTGTCACTTTAGACCCCCTGGAGTGACAGGGTGTAATCGATTTCTATTTTTTCTCAAATTAGGTCATTTGCAGTGGTGTGCAGTAATATGAATCTATTTTCTGGGTGTATGATGAAATTTGTATGGCCTTGAAAAATATTGCATCATCCGTGATTGCATCAGATTTTATCACCCCCCATACACTATTGTCTCGACTGTCGATAAGTTGTCCTACAGCCATTGTCTGCGATGGACGTTACTCCAAGGAAGCGTACGAAAATTTTAACGCTGCACGAACACAATGGTAAGCCTTACCAGTGAAAAAAATCAAAGTAATATCGACTGTCTCTGATTTAAATCCAATCGAGAATCTGTGGTCATTTTGCAAGGAATGACTTCGTGGAATGGAAATACGAACACACTGGCAAGCCTTACCAGTGAACAAATCAAAGTACTATAGACTGGCCCGGAAACTCTCCTGATTTCAATCCCATCGAGAATCTGTGGTCAATCTGCAAGGAACTACTTTGTGGAATGGACATATGAACTACTAATATGTGCACTGGGTCATGTTTCATTGGAAAAACACGAAAAGAGTAAATAATAACGGAATTATTCGTTTTGTTTCAATTAATTTGCACAATGGTGTATATTTTGGCATTGTATAGACATTGTTCTTTTATTAATAATTGCAATCACTTTCAAACACATACGAGTATTGTTCTGAAAAATAGGGACAACGACATTTGATTAACGATATTAATTCCTTGGTAAACAACATATGAGAAGCTATAGGGATACTAGAAACGCCAGGCCTTAACCTTAAATTTAAAAAATCAACTTTAATGTCACGAGTGTAAAAAGGCAACTTTTCTGAATTCTATTGGCGTCGAGGCTAGGTCATTAATGACTGAGAAGGCGAGATCATTGATAACTGAGGAGGCTAGGTCATTGATGACAGAGGAGGCTAGGTCATTAATGACGGAGGGGGCTAGGTCATTAATGACAGAGGAGGCTAGGTCATTAATGACTGAGGATGCGAGGTCATTCATGACTGAGGAGATTAGATCATTAATGACATAGGAGGCGAGGTCATTCATGACTGAGGAGGCTAGGTCATTAATAACCTTGGAGGCGAGGTCATTCATGACTGAGGAGGCGAGGTCATTCATGACTGAGGAGACTAGGTCATTCATGACTGAGGAGGCGAGGTCATTCATGACTGAGGAGACTAGGTCATTCATGACTGAGGAGACTAGGTCATTCATGACTGAGGAGGCGAGGTCATTCATGACTGAGGAGACTAGGTCATTCATGACTGAGGAGGCGAGGTCATTCATGACTGAGGAGGCGAGGTCATTCATGACTGAGGAGACTAGGTCATTCATGACTGAGGAGACTAGGTCATTCATGACTGAGGAGACTAGGTCATTCATGACATAGGTGGCGAGATCATTAATGACTGAGGAGGCTAGGTCATTAATGACATAGGAGGCGAGGTCATTCATGACTAAGGAGGCTAGGTTATTAATGACTGAGGAGGCTAGGTCATTAATGACATAGGAGACGAGGTCATTCATGACTGAGGAGGAGGAGGCGAGGTCATTAATGACTGAGTAGGCTAGGCCATTAATGACTGAGGAGGCGAGGTCATTAATGACTGAGGAGGCGAGGTCATTGATAACTGAGGAGGCTAGGTCATTGATGACAGAGGAGGCTAGGTCATTAATGACGGAGGAGGCGAGGTCATTGATGACGGAGGAGGCTGGGTCATTAATGACTGAGGAGGCTTGGCCATTAATGACATCGGAGGATAGGTCATTAATGACTGAGTATGCGAGGTCATTCATGTCTGAGGAGGCTAGGTCATTAATAACATTGGAGAGTAGGTCATTCGTGACTGAGGAGGCGAGGTCATTCATGACTGAGGAGGCTAGGTCATTAATGACATAGGAGGCTAGGTCATTGATTGAGGAGGCTAGGTCATTCATGACTGAGGAGGCGAGGTCATTCATGGCCGAGGATGCTAGGTCTTTGACGACTGAGCTGTTATTCTCACTGTCTGCTCCATACTTCCGGCCTAGTACCACATCTAAGCTACAATTAGTAAATGGTACTAAACTGAATAGAGGGATTCACTTTCCGCTGTATTCTGATGATATCGCTGTTCACGTCCAAATATTGTCAAGATTTATTGTATTTAATATACAATAAATCTTGACAATATTTGGACTGTGGCATAAGGCCGAAAATGGGGGTGGGTGAGCTTAGGCTGATCATCACTTACTATCTTATACCTAGCTAATCAGATTCACGACCCATTCACTCCTTACAATTTGCACAGCCGCCAAAAGAACGTATTCATCATCAATCAATCCTCCAGATACCACAATACCGCATACTATCAGCGGACTTACAAAATACACCCCATAACATAAGAATTAACGACTATCAAATTCTATATACAAAAATCTGTCGATGATACGTAAGGAGGGGAAGAGGGGGGAATGAACCCCCAGAACAAACTAAAATATAGAAACAAATACACAAAATAAAAGGATAACTGATGTTAGCTGAACCCGTCAAACGCTCAAAGAGAGGCCGCTGTATTCAGTCTCCAGAAAAAATCAAGAGGCTCTCTCGCTAAGGAAGAGGGAAAGGATAAAATAAATACGGCCATGCGGAAAGAAAACAGCTGAGTCAGTCGAGATGAAAAAAAAGGGGGCCAAAAACAAACTTGGGAGGTTGGGAATCTCGACTTGGATCATATCTAAAGAAGCAGCCGGGAAAAGGCCAAGGACGACATTTACTCACATTAACTAGGTACACAAAAAGGGTCTAGCGAAATATTGTCTGTTAAAATCAGATTAAAAATGAAACTGATTAAGAGATTTTAGTTTCCATCTTGCAAACATAAGGACACGTTTACTTCATTTACTAAATATGAAGTCGACTTTTCCATATTGTTACGTCAATCCTGATTCGTATTAATTTGGTTATTGATTACATATTGAAATTATGAGACAACATTCGATTAAAGATCATTAGAGATACTTGGAGGAGAAGGAGGAGTTTCGCTCTTTCTCGTCTTGGGCGCCAGCGGCCGATTATCTCAGTAACCCTGAGCTTTAGGTTACCTGGCGATTAGCTCGGAATCGACAGCCTCTCAATGACATGGTCTTCATATGGGGCTTGGCGAATTTGCCAGACTGTGAACTTGGTTTAGAGGAAACGGCATCGCACCCTTCTACCATTGTCCCCGGGTCCGCCCCGTATGGGACCATGTCGGCGAGTTGACGGCTCGTCTCGCTCCCAAACAGCTCGTGCTCATTGATCGCGCATACGCGTCTGACAATGTGTCGCCCCCGTTTTTCGGGGTGAAACGGATGTTGTTTCTCACGCTGCTGGCCACGGCCCGAATGGTGATTTGGACGACGCGACAGGGGGAAGTCTTGCGAGGCATCCGTCTTTCTCATTAGGATCTAATCCGATTCTTTGAGAATCTGCTCAAATTGAAGATTAGAACTGATAGAAAACGCTTGCATTCGACAGTCTTCAGCGAAAGGTGGGTAACTGAGGTGGGCTTGGTTCGTTTGAAATGGGGCTAGCCTTGATTTTCTCTTTTTGGTCAACTTATGTCACATCGGGGTCGTTTCCTGTGGAGCCCTCCCCCTGGTTAGGTTAGACAAGCCTTGTGTACCTAGTTAATGGGAGTATGTGTTGTTCCCGGCCCGTTCCCGGCTGCCTCTTTGGTTATGATCCAAGTCGAGATTCCCAACCTCCCCAGTTTGTTTTTGGCCCACTTTTTATCTCCACTGGGTCAGCTTTTTATTCCCTATGTCCGTATATATTTTCTCCATTTCCCACTCCCTTAGTAAGAGAGCTTCTTGATTCTGTCCAATGGGCAGAATAGAGCGGCCACTCTCCTTCTTGAGGGGTGGACGGCCCTACTAAGTAATGTTTAGTTTACTTTGTGTTCATGTTTAGTTTGTTATTGGTTTCATCTCCCTTCCCTCTCATTTTTCATCTTTAGATTTTATATATAGTTTATTATCATTAAATGTTTATGGCATGGGGCGCGTTTCGTAGGTTCCTCTTGAGAGGATGCGGTATTATGGTGTTAGAAGGATTGATTGGTGACGGACGAGTTTTTGTGGTGAATGTGCAAATTGTAATGAGTGAATGGGTCGTGAATCGAATTAACTAGGTATAGGATAGTTAGTGAAGACCAGCCTCAACCCCTCCCCTTTTTCGGCCTTGTGCCATAATTGTATCCTTATATACAATAAATTTCCATTGGAGGTACGAAAAACGATTTTAGTTGTTTTAGTTTGGAATTTCTAAGAAGAAAGAAGCGAGAATGTGTTTGTGAGAGAAAGAAGGAAAGAAAGAGAGAGAAAAAGTGTGAGAAAGCTGAAGAGAGAAAGAGGTAGATTGAAAGTGAGGAAAAGAAAACAAGCTGGAGAGAGAAAGAGAGGAGGTTGCAAAATGACATCGAGAAAGGATGAGGAAGAATTTGAAAGCGATGTTGACAGAGAGAAAGAGTGAGAGCAACAAGGTGAGAATAAGAGAAAGAGTGAGAGCAACAAGGTGAGAGTAAGAGAAAGAGTGAGAGAGATAGAGAAATGGAGAGTGCAAGAAAGAAAGCTGAAAGACGTATAGAAAGCCGGTAAAATTGAGAGAGTATGCGCCAATTCAAAATTAACATCTTGGTGTCTAGAATCTACTCTACCCTAAGATTTCTTTTAAAAACGATATATAGAAATATGCTTACAGCCAGTCAGAATTTGAAGAACAACTAAAGAAAATCAGAATTGTGAATATATTTCAATTTGTTCAATTCGTTTGATTTGATTTTTCAATAACAAAATATACTTTGAATCAATGCTGAGCAATCTGGTCTCAACCATTACACTTATCTGTTTTCAAATGGTGCTCCACTGCTATAACCATTTGCCAGGTTAGACATCGGTGGGAAAGGTATGGCTCAGAACTTAATTATTACTCTTATAATTAATTATTACTCTTATAATTAATTATTACTCTTATAATTAATTATTACTCTTATAATTAATTATTACTCATACAATCACATCACTTACTACTCTTATTTCTATGTTGCGAAAAAACATTTAAAAAAATTAAACTGGGAGTGTAACAGCTATCTTCACGAAACGGCGAATCGGTGAGCAGAAATACTCTAAGGAAATACATGAATTCGTCCTTCTCCCTCCAACTATGGATTAAATAACAGGGCAGACGAGGTTCCCTGACACTGAATGGTAACCAATGTAGGAGAAATGCAACCTGAAGCGGGATGTGTTTCATCAGGCTATCTTACCCTAGAACCAGTCACTGCTGCTATGGCTGCAATACATATGATGCACCTACGACTCTAATGGCAATCGTGATCTTGATCGGCTACCAATGGTATAATATTTACGAAATGATAGTAAATAAAAAGGTTTTCAAGGAAATTGTTTGCTGGATCTTTCTTATGTGAACCCTGGAGGTGTGTCTCTACGTTAGTCTCAGGCGAATGCACCAAAATTTTACTGTCTCTATCTCTTATTGAAAATCAAATCAGACTTTTTTTCACTAGGCAAGGGTTTCTTTTTGAAACATTAAATAACACAACGCATATGCTCTGTATTGGCTACTTTTATTGTCCCTAATAGATAAATCTGGCCATTGACGGATAGTTGGGGAGTTTGAGTGAGACTCATAGCAGTTGAAAACCCATTCTGTCGCTCTAAGCGAAAATTCTCACTGAAGAATTTTGGAGAGAAAAAAAGACTCCTTTTTACCAGAAACTCTCGACTTCTTGATAATTGCTCATTCTTCATGGCACGGGGGCTAGTGAAAAAGCACCGTCATATCCTTCTCTTTCCTGCGGGACTGATGATTATCAATTGCACCTATCAAATATATCGTATTTTAGAAATACGATGCATTTCCAACAACCTACGTTGCTGTTTTATATTGTAAGGGGATCTTTTTTCTGTTCCTAACTCCTAATTTTAACTTATTCTTCTCTATTTTCCAGACACATTGCTACAATGCAACATGTAAGTCATGCCATATACCAAATAGTACAACACAAGTTTAAATTAGATGAAACTGTAGGTGAAAGATTGCGTCCAAAGTTACGAAAGTTATCCACTTCTTAATATCCGTATTCAAAATCATGATTTTCAACTCGACACCTTCCTTTAACACACGAAATACATCTTTATGTTAGGCATACAGCCAACCTAACTTCGTTGTAACTACTATTATAGCTACTGCTTGGTATAAATATTAGTTACACCAGCAACAAGTATTTTTACTTTCTACTCATCTTGACAAAACAGGATGATACTATCCTTAGATAAGTCTGACGAAAGGTCTCAGTATTGAAACATCAAGTGATATAATTTTATATTCACAATATTCTGCCGGACAAGTTTACTATCTTTCTACGCCGAGTCTCCTTGCTATTTATTAAATAGTCTGGTATAAGGGCAGTGTAGCGAGGCGCAAGTCGAAGATCAAATTGACTGCATTAAAAAATTAGTCCGCGAGAAAAGCTTACTGAACGTCAGACTATCAGTGATGCCCTGCTGCTACTTCCGGTATGTTACTTGAATTGCAATGACTTTCACAATACTACTAATTCAATACTATTTTTAGTTTAGTGACTAATGAATTTTGGTCATCTTATTATCTGTTGTTGTTTTTTTCGTTTTTTTTTTTAAATTATTAATTGTTCTATTTTACTAATAAACATTGGACAACTTTTATATTGTCACTGGTAGCAACATTTCTCTCTGAAGTCTAAGGCTACAACAGATACTTTTCTCGAACCAACTGCATACATATAGATGATACGTCAATGTGAAGTTTGCGTAGTTTTGGGAATTCTGATAATTAATTTCATGGCTATAGAGGTAAAAAGTTCTCAGCCAAGGTAAAAATTCTGATGTTTAGTTATTTGGTAAGATTTTAAGAGGACGGTTGGAGAAGTTTCTAGCATCTCCTTATATATATATATATATATATATATATATATATATATATATATATATATATATGAGAGAGAGAGATATGATCAGTGGTTGAACTCAGGTAAATGCTTGAATTTAGAATACTGACTTTCAATAGAAACTGTTTTACTCACTTGAAAGAGGAGTCCAACACAATCTAATTCTCCTCACTTTGTTCTCTTCTCTCTCTTTATATATATATATATATATATATATATATATATATATATGATTCCATCAATAAATATTATTTAATTTGAGGAAGTCCTTTCGAAGGTCGAAACGCGTCACATAGAAATATTTCATTTCGTCATTCAATTACTCACCATTAATTTGATATAGAGTTTATATCATATTCTCTTTCTCTTCCATATATATATATATATATATATATATATATATATATATATATATATATATATATGTATATACGCGCATTTATATATAATGATAGAGACAACTGGATCGATTGTTTGATAGATGATTAAAGAATAGATCGATACATCAATCGACTGATAGTTGCTTTACTACATGCATTTCCCTTGTGAGTATAAAGTCGGATTTACCGACCGCTCATACCTATTTGTGTAAGCGCATAAACAGATTTATATACGAATTAAGAAGTTAACATGGACACCTTTGAAAAGCGAGATAGCAAGAATAAAAGCAGCAATCATAATTCTGCTCGCAAAATCCTTCCACTTGGCAGATTCTATTCTTTATTTTACGTTTCTCGAAATACAATTAGATAGGAAGATTCATATCATTGGATCTAATACAGTCGCGCATGCGCATACACAAACTATAATATTTACGTAACATTGTAATTGTTTTAATGTTATCGGAGATCATATTATTTTTAAATAATGCTGGTGTGATGTATCAACCGTGTCGTTCGCTTTGTTTCCCACCTCCATTATTTCTCTTATGACGACGACCACTATTTTGCTGCTGCTGTCGCTGCTGCTTCCTACTTTTACTCTTACTGCAAAATCCACTAATTACGGCAACTGTTGTCCTCCATAGTCTTTTGCAATGCCAAAATATAATCAATAACCAGCATCGTAAAGATAATAAAATGCACATTAAGAATTCCTGTCCAAGAGGCAAAAACTGGCTGACAGACGAATTGTCGCAACGTTGCGTTGTGAAACAAAACATAAATTTATGAAGATTATTATTTTTAAATTTAGCCACTTTGTAGAAGCTTTCGATGTGCAAACAGAACATAGAAGCTTTTTGTATTTAAACGAGTGAGATCTCAATGATAATAAAAAAATAAAAATTATAAATTGCAATTATTTTCTACTTAGAACTAACAGAAATATCTGAGATCTGAAATCAGATTGAAGGGATTTCGTTGACAACATCTTAGGTGCTTTTGAGTAGGTGCAGAAGTAGGTAGGAAAGTTGTCTACCGAGAAAATCTGCATTCGAAATGTTGACTTTTACCTGCGCTCGAACTACTCGACATCATTTGGATACGCAACTATTGCAATCACTAGCCAGGTCATAAATTAGTATATTTTAGAATTTATATAAGGTGTTTCTGCATGTATGTGTGTGTGTGTGTGTGTGTTTGTAATTGTGTATCTATTTAAAAGCTCAATTTGTGCTCATTACCAACTCTCCTAATTCTTCCTCTTCCTCATCCTCTTCTTCTTCCTCATCCTCCGTCTTCGTCTTCTTCTCCTCCTGCTCCTCTTCTTCTTCATTCTCATCCTCTGTCTTCTTCTTCTTCTTGTTCTTTTCCTCATCTTCTTCTTCTTCTCCTCCTTATTCTTCTTCTTCTTCTTCCTCAATCTTCTTCTTGTTCTTCTTCCTCATCCTCCGTCTTCTTCTTCTTCTTCTTCTTCTTCTTCGTCTTCTTCTTCCTCCTCCTCCTCCTCCTCCTCATCCGTCTTTTTCTTTTTCTTCCTCTTCCTCCTCCTCCGTCTTTTTCTTCTTCTTCCTCATACTTCTTGTTTTCCTTACTCCTCCTCCTCCTCAACCTCCTCCTCAACCTCCTCCTCCTTCTTCTTCTTCTTCTTCTTCTTCTTCTTCTTCTTCTTCTTCTTCTTCTTCTTCTTCAGACTCTTCAGTAACAATAGACACAATCTGTTTGGGTGTATCTATCTGCACACGCACTCGAACGTCTGGAACACCCACTTTAACAAAGACGCGTTTAAAAGTGCATTCCCTTAACCCCCCCCCCCACCATGGGATCAGATCCTGGTGATATAATTAGTTTCCTTTCTATTTCCATCTGCTGCTAATATTTAGTTATTACTTCTGGAAGAGTTTAATTGATGTTTTTTTTTCTTATTTTGTATTTCATTTTGTGATTTTCTGGCACATTCTGTAGGGTTTGATGAAAGGTTGTCTTGTTTAATACCTGTTATAACAATATTAATAATGACGAAGATGATTGTAAGGACTTCCGGTGCCACTAGGGAATTCTGGGATCAATTTAAATAAATGAGTTGTTAGGTTTACCACGTGTGGTGTCGTCTTTGTGTTGCTTCGATTTTCCAGTGGCCAGTATCGTATATCTTTCCACCCGAATCCAAATGGAACACGGTGTCAGAGAGGGATTCTTTCTAAAAGAAGAAAATTATTTTCTAGAACAGGACCAATTCGAAAAAAATTAGTTTATTGGCAAAAAAATGTTAAAATTAACTACACCAGAGCTGTTCGATTTTGCAAACAAGGAAAATTGGCAGGAATGGTCGAAGAGATTCATGCGTTTTTGAGAAGCAAAAGAAGATAACACAACTCAAGCAAGTATGTTAATATATTGCATGGGAAGCGAAACCGAAAATATATTCCAGACATTTTCTTTCTCACGACCAGAAGACGCAAATGTGTACGATTCAATTTTGGAAAAATTCAATACCTCCTTCATGCCTAAAAGATATATCATTCATGAAAGGGCAACATTTTATCTTCGAGTTCAATTACCAGGAGAAGCAGTAAAACTTTTATTTGCGCATTGTACGAATCAGCAGAAGTATGTGAGTTTCCAACGAAAAATGACTAAATCAATGACTGTCTTGCGATAGGACTACAGAATAAAGACATATCCGAAAGATAACAACTAATTCCTGATTTGAAATTCGAGAAAACTACGGAGATTGCCAGGAGCAGTGAGCAAATAAAATCTCAAATGGAAGAATTCTACGAGAAACATGTAGAGGAATGATCCAGAGCAACCTACGAGATACAAAATTAAAAAGAACATGTAGAAAGGAAGTGAAGAATTAATTTCAACTCGGAATTAATTTAAAATCGGAACTAATTAATGAAAGTTACAGAAAAGATGAACTCTGAATTATCTTATCTACTAAGGATTTTTAATGATAAATTAAAAAATTAACACCAACTCATTGCATTTTGTTTAGGAATTCACGCAAATTGATAATTTGATTTTAGATCAAGTTGAAATTAGTTCCGAGTTGAAATTAGTTCCGAGCTAAATTTAGTTCCGAGTTGAAATTAGTTCCGAGGTGAAATTCATTGCGAGTTGAAATTAATTCCGAGTTGAAATTAGTTCCGAGTTGAAATTAGTTCCAAGCTGAAATTAGTTCCGAGTTGAAATTAGTTCCGAGTTGAAATTAATTGCGTGTTGAAATTAATTCCGAGTTGAAATTAGTTCCAAGCTGAAATTTCGAGTTGAAATTAGTTCCAAGCTGAAATTAGTTCCGAGCTGAAATTAGTTCCGAGTTGAAATTAGTTCCGAGTTGAAATTAATTCCTAGTTAAAATTAGTTCCGAGTTAAAATTAGTTCCGAGTTGAAATTAGTTCCAAGCTGAAATTAGTTCCAAGTTGAAATTAGTTCCGAGTTAAAATTAGTTCCGAGTTGAAATTAGTTCCGAGTTTAAATTAGTTCCGAGTTGAAATTTGTTCCAAGTTGAAATTAGTTCTGTCACTCGTGGAAAGAACAACAGTAGTAATTGCCGTAGAGGAAATAAAAAACAGAATTTTAAAAACTGTCCCGCGAAAGGAAAGCAGTGCAAGAAATGCGAGAAAATGACTCATTTCGCTGTGGCGTTCAGATCTGAAACTAATATGATAGAGACAGTAAATCAAGAAAAGAGATATTTTCTCGGAGAGCTGACAGAAGGAAATTTAAATGATCCGTGGTATAAAAAGGCAAAAAATTGTAAAACGGAGGGGGGGCAATTTTAAAATCGACACATGAGAAGATATAAACAGTATCTCAACCTAAACTTACAAAAAACCTGAGAGAACAACCTATATTAAAACCAGTAAATGGCATCTTCACATGTCCCGGCGGAATAGTTCAATGCAGTGGAAAATGTAATATCGTCACAGAAGAATTTAAGGACAAATATAATTTGGAAATATATGTCATCAGATGTGTAAAGGAAGAGAACTTATTGTCTAGAAAAAATCGTTTGTAAAAATGTATTTAGTGAAACATTTAGACAAAATTGAACAGTGAACTTCATTTGACACTGGAGGTTGTATGAAAGAAGACATAGTTAAAATAGTCCTGAAAAAAAAAGACACGTCACTCTACCGTGTAACGACAACTAGGAGAGTCTCATTCCCTATTTTATCAAAGGTGATGGAAGAATTGAATAGACAGAGAGACGAGGAAATTATTGAAAAGGTTACAGTGTAGAGGGCCGGGTGTTTACGTGTTGTTAAATTAGGAACACGTGCTGTTTATTCCTGCTAGAAGAATTTCCAACTACAAGAACATGCCGGACTCAAGTTGAGTCCAACCGAAGATGTAAAAAAAACAAACAAGACCGATCTATATTGGTACCAAATTCCGATGAATAAATAAAGTTTTCATTAATCCTTTTGGGAGATATGGCTTCAAAAGATTACCTTTTGGTATAACATTGGCTCCAGAAACCTTTCAAAGAAAATTGTCAGAATTATTTAAATATATTCAAGGAGTCGAAACAATTATCGATGATGTACTAATCTATAGAAGAAGACGACGAAAGACTAAGAACTGTTCTTAAAACATTACAAAAATCCGGACTCAAGTTTAATAAAGAAAAGTGTGAATTCAGAAAGACATGACTAGAATATTTTGGACACATAATTTCTGGAGACGGAAAGTAAGGAAAGACTAAAAGCCTTTCAGAAATTGCCTGCATCTACAAATTTACCTGAATTACGTCGTATAATTGGCATGGTTAGGTACTTAGGAAAATTCTTACCAAACTTGTCTGAAACAATACAGCCAATGACGAAATTATTGAAGAAGGACATTGTATCTGTGTGGTATTACCCACAAGAGAATTCTTTTAAAAGAGTAAAGAAATTACTAACGCAAGAACCGATTCTATCCAACTCTGAACCAATCAGACCTACAGTAGTTAGAGCTGACGCTAGCAGTTATAGTCTTGGAGCAGTTCTATTTAAAAAAAAATACATGGAAATTTGAAAATAATAGCATTTGCCTAACGCACACTCAATAGAGGAAATTGAAAAGGAGTATTTGAGTTGTTTATGTCAGAAGTTTGACAGAAATTTTACAGGACTCGAATCCCTTAAACTGTTAACGGACAACAAACCACTTATACTGTTAATAAATGCACATGATCTGTATAATACCCCATTACGATGTCAAAACTTCTGATAAGACTAAGAAGATATAATCCAGTAGCAGAACACGCTCCAAAGAAAGCGCTAGTCGTACCTGAGATACTATCAAGAGGTTCTATATGTCGGATATGGAACTGATATTAATACTAGCAAAGATGTTGGCGTATACAAAGAATGCATGTCAAGACCCAGACCAGCATCTGATAAGAAATTAAATGAAATAAAAGTAGCTACTCAACAGGAGACTGTATTACGGGAAAGAATACGTCTCACACTAAATGGATGGACACACAAAGATGGAAGAATAAAAGAAGGTATAAGGCCATATTTTTCAAATTGCAATGAATTGTCAGTTTATGACAATTTACTTTGGTTTCAGAACAAAATTGTCATACCTGAAAAACTCAGACCAGAAATATTAAAGACACTTCATAATGGTCACTTGGAAATAAACAAATACCGTGAGGGAGCCAAAGAATCGGTGTTGTGACCTAAAATATCTCAGGAGTTGGAGGAGTATATATAAAAAAAATGATAGTTTTGCAACATACACCGTCGAACAAATAAAAAAGAAAAATCAGTAAGCCCACTTTCTCAAGGTCCATGACAAAGAATTCGTACAGACATTTTCAGTCAACAAGGGCACCAATATATTGTTGTAATATATTATTTCTGAAGATATATAGAAATAGCAAAGCATAATCCAATAATAAGGGAATGCTTTATAGGGAAGTTGAAAAATTTCTTCTTGCGTTGTGGAATTCCTATTGAATTTGTCAGTGATAATGGGAAACAATTCTCAAGTTACGCTTTCAAAGATTTTACAGACAGTTATGGATTTAAACACAGAGCATCAACATTATTTACATTATTAGGACTATTGTCTTCATCTTTGTCGCCATAGTTATTACAACGTTTCGGCCATTGTACGCTCCGGCCTTCTTCAGGTGGTTGGAATGTCGAACTGAACCCTTTATTTCGCTCACTGGGGACAGAGTGTGAGTTCAATACCCGGTTAAGGCAGTGGAGAACTTTCAGAGGGAAATAAACAGGAGATAACTGATAACTGAGATCCATTAAACTTGGCACGTGGGGCTAGAACAGTCTACCCCAGTGAGCGAAATAAAGGGTTCAGTTCAACCACATGAAGAAGGCCGGAGCGTACAACGGCCGAAACGTTGTAATAAATATGGCGACAAAGATGAGAACAATAGTCCGAATAATGTAAATAATGTACATAATACCTCATATCAGAAATATAGACAGATACATAGCATCAAGTGCACATTATCCTCAAGCAAATGGAGACGCGGAAAGTGCTGTTAAAATAGCTAAGACATAGACAAGCAGAGACATTTCAAGCATAAAGTCATACCGGAGTACGCCAGTTCAAGCTACAAGTGCCAGCACAACTGAATTAATTATGGGAAGGAAAATAAGAACAACATTACCTTTACATCCAAAAACGTTATTGCCAAAACGTCCCGATTTCTCAATAGAAGTGTCCTCTGCGCAATCGTTGTCCACGGTCATTCGTTGGCTGTGGTTTGTATTTGCCGTTTAATTCTTCATGAGAGACCTAAGGTTAGAAATGGCATCATGACATTTTCCACTGTTCAATTAAAAAAATACACACACATAGATAAAACCCTTCGTAAGGTGTGGGCTGTACTCGTGAGAACAATATTGTATATTTCTTTAAGGCATGGGTTTCCGGGAATCACTTCAATCAGTCTACCGAAATCTTGTACCAACTATGAACACCTAAGTTATCAGAGACTGCGTTTCTCAATAGAGGTGTCTTCTGCATAACCGTCGTTCACGGTTATTCGTCGGCTGTGATTTGTATTTGCCGTTTAATCCTCCAAGGACAGTTTTCTTTACCTAAATTTATTTTGTATTTTTTTACTACATTTTTCGCTCGTTTCCTTTCTTGATGAGGCGTTTCTTGTGATTTTTAAAATAAATTCGTCTCAATGTTATCCGTATTTTTCAAATCTCTTTTTTGTTCTATTTGGACTGTGTCCTAATTACTGATGAATCATAAAAGTTCTTTCATTTTTTTTTGTATATCGTCTATCGTTGTCCTCCCTCTGGTATTTTGCGCATGGTCATTACTTTCCATGTCCGCAGATTAGAGTCCCCCCCCCGTGTCCAGGGATTCAATATCGATACTATCCACGGGTTTATGTCCTTTACCAAATTCCTGCCCTTTACATTTAACTCCTGAACATTTTATGGTCATTCATTTCATCCGACTTGACTGAGTTACATTCAATTAACCCAGCATATTTACACCGCCATTTTATAGGGAAATCTTCCGTTTTACTCTGTTACACGTCCTTTCCATCTAGACTAAAAGCTATTTCCTTATGTATGGTTCATTTTTATTCCTACTTCACATTTACTGCCTTTCTGAATTCTACCTATACTAGCTGTTATGGTCCAAGGCTAGGACCAAGGAAGAACAACACGAACACAAGAGTAGAAATAACAAAGATATATTACACAGAATAATAATACAAGATGTGGAAGGTGTTAGTATGACTGTCAGTCTGGTTTGGAGTGAATTACTATCGGCTCGACTCGATTCCGTCTCGATATTTAACAACCCTCCCACGTGGGTCGCATGTGGCACAAGGCCGGCTTAATGTGGGTTCTTCGAGCCCGTAGGCTCGGCCAAAAATATGCCCATTTAGAACCCGTATAAACGGGTTCAGGGACTGTCCACCTCCCCGGACGAAACCCTGCCCCTCGGCAAAGCCTCGTCCGGGTTCCTCTCTGCCAAAACAGAGATTTCGACAGAAGTCGCAAACAGTCAGAGACTGCTCATGACTCGATTCCATCTCGATATTTAACAACCCTCCCACGTGTGTCGCATGTGGCACAAGGCCGGTTTAATGTTGGCTCCCCGAGCCCGTTGGCCAAAAATATGCCCATTTAGAACCCGCATAAACGGGTTCAGGGACTGTCTACCTCTCCGGACGAAACTTTGCCCTTCGGCAAAGCCTCGTCCGGGTTCCGCTCTGCCAAAACAGAGAGTTTGACAGAAGACGCAATACAGTCAGAGACTGCTCATGACTCGATTCCGTCTCGATATTTAACAACCCTCCAACGTGGATCGAATGTGGCAAAAGGCCAGTTTAATGTGGGCTCCCCGAGCCCGTAGGCTAGGCCAAAAATATGCCTATTAGAACTCGTATAAACGCGTTCAGGGACTGTCTACCTCCCCGGACGAAACTTTTCCCTTCGGCAAAGCCTCATCCGAGTTCCTCTCTGCCAAAGCAGAGAGTTCGACAGAAGTCGGAAACAGTCAGAGACTGCTCACGACTCGATTCCGTCTCGATATTTAACAACCTTCCCACGTGGGTCGCATGTGGCACAAGGCCGGCTTAATGTGGGTTCTCCGAGACCGTAGGCTCGGCCAAAAATATGCCCATTTAGAACCCGTATAAACGGGTTCAGGGACTGTCTACCTCCCCGGACGAAACTCTGCCCTTCGGCAAAGCCTCGTCCGGGTTCCTCTCTGCCAAAGCAGAGAGTTCGACAGTAGTCGGAAACAGTCAGAGACTCGATTCCGTTTCGTCTCTCTCTCTTGAGAGGCGCAGTATTCATAGTGTCAAGAAGAGTTCACTGTGTCGTTATAGGTAAGGTCCCATAGCACTAGCCTTTATATACTTATATGGTTGGTTCTTATAGCATCGCTTGGACCGCTATTAAGAGATAGACAGTAGATTTCTCTCCACAGATATCTTCTACGTAGACATATCCAATATCGATTTGTCTGGCATTCGATGGATTTTGATTCTCGAACCATTACTTCTTTTACCCTTTTTGAATTCTCTGTTTGCGCTTCTTGCTTTTCTGTTCAATTCTCTGTTATTTTTGTGAACATTTGGCTGCTAAAAATAATAGTTAGTCCTTTCTTCTTCTTTTTATTATTATTTCTTTTTTGTTTGATTTCTGGCCTGTACACATTTCTTTCCGGGTCTCGCCCAAAGACTTAAGGTCAGAAATAGCATCATGACATTTTCCACTGACCAATTAAAAAAAAAAAACCCAACAACAACAAACATATTTTACATAGATAAAGCCCTTCGTAAGGTCTGGGCTGTACTCGTGAGAACAATGTTTTTGTATTTCATTAAGGCATAGGTTTTCAGCAATCCCTTCAGTCATTCTACTGAAATCTTTTCCAACCAATCCGAGGGCTCCAACTACAACAGGGATTATTGATGTTCCCATGTGCCACATTTTTTATTTCAATTTCAAGGTCCTTGTATTTTGATAGCTTTTTGAAGATATTATTATTATTACTAAAGAAAAGAAAAGCATAGGCTGTACGGAGGTCTTCATTATATTAAAGTTGCCATTTATGACTAACCCTAACCCATTTGTTCCCAACCAATTTGTGACCATGCCCGACTTTGGTATTTCTAAAACTCTGGAGCTTCCCCGTAATATTTAATTCTTACATATTCAAAATTTGACTGCAATTCATGTGAAGGAAGCAAACTGAATGCTCACACGCTCTGATTGGCCGACAAATCATGGGCTCTTCCAGTGACATGCATCACGCCCTCTCCTTTGTTGACCAAGACACGCGAGTGTAAGGGAGACGGGAAATACCCTGTATGGCACTTACACATGTACGTACATACACACAAAATATTTTTATGTATGCATATTGTAGATGTATTAACACGCATTAATATTAACACTCTCACTCAGACTCACAAGAAAACAATTCACTGTTAATAACTCATTCTTGAATTGCCCCTTTATTCTGTTGGTATAGTAAACTGAAGCGTGCACTTCCTACGCATGCTCCACCAAGATATTGCCATGCCTCACCGGTGCGGCATACGCCCCACGTTGGTAATCATTAACAGCAGTTACTATTATTATTATTATTATTATTATTATTATTATTATTATTATTATTATTATTTCCTTTGATTTCTGGCGGTTACACATTACTTTCCGGGTCCCGCTCAGGGACCCAAGGTTAGAAATGGCATCATGACACTTTTCATTGCAAAAAAAAAAAAAAGAAAAAATTATTACATAGATAAATCCCTTCGTAAAGTGTGGGCTGCACTTGTGTGAACAATTTCTTGTATTTCTTTGAGACACGGACTTCCAGGAATCCCTTCAATTAGTCTACTGGAATCTTTTCCAAACAATCCTAGGGCTCCAACTACAACATTATTATTATTATTATCATCATTATTATTATTATTATTATTATTATTATTATTAAACATATTTTCTTGCTACGAATTCGTGTTGACAGCCGTATTTTTTTTTTAAATAACGTCAGGTGTTTTAAAGCAAACATTGAAATTGGAATGTAAAATTAGGAACAGGTAAGTGAAGATCGGAAATGTCAAAGGACAATCGAAATGTTGTGTTGCAGAATTTGTTAAAATATCCACGAAAAAAAAAAGTATGGTCGAGTAGGGCAAAGGCCACTTGAAGTGAATTTAAAGTATACAGTGCAACAATTTTCCGATTCTTGGTGAGAGAATATTGTGATAAAAAAAAGAAAACAATGTTTAAGTGTTGGAACTCAAAATGATCCTAAATTCCAAAGTTGGCATACAAAAAACCAAAATCTTCGACGTGAAAATCGGTTCAGTCAGTTATGTGCCATACGCGATACACGCTTAAGCGATCATATATCTTTCGATACATGACTGACGAGGCAGATATTTTCCCACAGTAGGTTGCCATTTCTTTCTGTGGTAGACCAGTTGCCATCCAAGGCTATAGAACTCGGTCTGTCCTGCTATTTACCCATAGCTGAGGGAAGAAGAAGATTCATACCTTTCCCAAGGGTATTAGCATGTAAGTGAATACCAGTTCAGTTATATACCATGTGTGATACACGCTTAGGCGATCATGTATATTTTGATACATGACTGACGAGGCAGATTTTTTTCCCTGCAGTAGGTTGCCATTTCTTTCTGTGGTAAACCAGTTGCCATCCAAGACTATAGAACCAGGTCTGTCCTGCTATTTACCCATACATGGGGGGGAGAAAAAGAGGATTCATACCTTTCCCAAGGGTATTAACACGTAAGTGAATGTAATGGATTCAACTGGAATTCGAACTTGGCTCTCCGATTCCTCAATCCGAGCCGTTATCCATACCTCCACCTTGCCTCAAAACCGGTTACCAAACGGAAAACAATGTCACACTGGCGTTATTTTACTTGTCCACCTATGAAATGTTTTTACATGCCCAGTGTCTAAAAAGAAATTGTCTTGTGTTTATTCAAACTAATGGTCCCAAGAATTTAAAAAAAAATTAATTTTCATACAAATGCTGAAGGACGTGTACCTATGTTTTATAGACTACGCAAAGCCTTTCGACAAAGTACGCCACAAAAATCAATTGGAACTGATCAGCAACCTTGATATATTTGAGCAAAATATTAGAATAATCAAGAACCTATACTGGCAGCAAACGGCCTGCATAAGGTTCTTAGCGTAAAAATCGATAATTTAAAAAAATCAATAATCGATGAAGACAAGCAAAAATCGATCAATTCAACTTTTTTCCTCCGATTTTGTTCAAATTCGGTATGTAGGTTACTTTCATCATGACGAGCTAAACGATACCTCATTTATATTTCTACGCCACTGCGTTTAGCGAAAAACGAAAAGTCGATTTCAACACAAATCAATTTCATCACAAATTTGAAACTAAAATCTCCTCAGTTTTCAAGCAATCTAATAGAAACTTCACTCAATTGTAGCCAACAATAAGTTGATTGTTTAATAGTCATTTAACTTGATAATTGAGTCCACCCATATAGTGTAAACTCGCGTAAATAGCGAAAAATGCCGATTTTTAGTGGTTTCTGTCTATTTTTTCGTTGATCTTTCAACCAATTTTCATCAAGCTTAACTTTACTTTATAAATCCCTGGTAGCACACTAACAAATTGAATTTCAAAAACTCAAAAATAATTGTGGTCTGAAGTGGGTCTTCATGTTGCCTGTTTTACCCCTTCATGTCCTCGGCTAACTTCGATTGGATAAATACAGACTACTTATGTTATATCAGTAACTGTATTAATTCAAAATGTTTTTTAATGAAAGTACTTTAAAGTAATTGAAGATAATAGACTCTGCTACATGTAAACATGATGCTGTTTTTGCTCCGTTCAAATTGAACGCTTTTCCTGATCGACTGGCTGGGTATAGCTGCTAGTATGCTATAATATCAAATAGATACCCATAATGCATTATTGGCCAGTATATATATATATATATATATATATATATATATATATATATATATATATATATATATGTGTGTGTGTGTGTGTGTGTGTGTGTGTGTGTGTAGTGCAGCCACAATATAACATACATAGCCTGGAGATTGCGTTCAAGCATGAAACAGACTGTCACCGTTCGATGTTAACATCAGCGTCCACACACACACACACACACACACACACACACACACACACACACACACACACATATATATATATATATATATATATCTATATATATATATATATATATATATATATATATATATGATGATGGACTCTCCCGTCGAACTCGACGTATGAGGGCCAGACAGATCAGTTCCCAGAAACTGAAAGCCCGACACCCACACAAGATTTGATTATAGTGGTGAAGGCTTTGTGCAGGGCCATCCACACTTTTTGGAGGGACGAATACAGGGACCTGGTGCAACGAATGCCACAAGGTCCCCAAACGACCCTCCGCAGGTTTTGAATTCAAGAGTTGTCCTTTTCCTAGACCAGTTGCCATCCAAGGCTATAGAACTCAGTCTGTCCTGCTATTTACCCATAGTTGGAGGGAGAAGCAGAGGATTCACACCTTTCCCAAGGGTGTTAGCACGTAAGTGAATGTAATGGATTCGACTGGAATTCGAACTCGGCTCTCCGATTCCTCAATCCAAGCCGTTATCCATTATATATATATATATATATATATATATATATATATATATATATATAAGGGATATATTTGTTTGAATTAGCTAAGTGGTTTTGGCTACTGTAACCGAGTAGGACAATCTAGCAGGTAGCCGTAATCGACTGGTACTCGTCGTAGGCGATATGCTTAGGCAATAGGCGTAGTCAATGGCGTCGTCCAATGGCGTCCTCCATATACCTCCACATCAGCCTATATTTATGGCTGTCACCAGCCAGTCATATTACTGTGAGGGGGAACCCAGGTGTATGCATATTCATTACATCAACATATATATAGAATACCTTATCAGTTTGTATTTTATTTATACTATATGTATAATATTTGTAATAATCGGTTTGTGTAATATTTTTTATTTACAAATTGCATCATTTGTTTGTTTGGTTTTACACAGCCAGTGTTATATTTAAGTATGAAAGTAATAAATATATAACGTCATCCACGGACAGACTATTTTACAGCTCATCAGTGTGGCTAAATACCCGATCACTTCAGGCCAGGACCAAAACCTGACCGACCTGGTATCAGTCAGGGGATTCTAAGTCCATCGACGCCCGGCAGCAAGAAAGACGAATTTTTGCTTCTTTTTTTTTCATAAACACACCAGTTATATATATATATATATATATATATATATATATATATATATATATAATTTAAAAGAATAGAAATGTTACATCTAACTCAATCATGTCTCTCCCCCCTCATTTCCTAACTTCGTTAATTTACATATACTTAATACTGCCCGTCATAAATGTGTAAATTTCTTTTCATTTTTCGTTTCAATCTTTGGAAGTAAAGTCTGATGATCCGCGGTCCTTTAAAAGGACTGTGGTGAAATAATTTATTATATGGAACTTTAAAGTGGTCTGTTTTTATTTAAATTAAAATATATATATATATATATATATATATATATATATATATATATATATATATAGAGAGAGAGAGAGAGAGAGAGAGAGAGAGAGAGAGAGAGAGAGCCAAGAAAGGACGGCCGTATCTATTTCTAAGATGGCAACTACTACCAAGGTCTGATTTCTAAACTGCCCACTACCAAACCGAAACGGACTTTCACTTCCCTACCTTACAAAGGACTAAATAGATATATTAAAACATATTCTTTGTTTATACTTTATACACTATTCCTTTTATTTCCGAAGTTCCGATGAATATTGCCAAGAACACCATGGTGTATTTTTTTCATACGTGACCTCATTCTTGCTAATATAAATATGTAACCAACGCAGCGGCTGTAAATTCTTTCTTTGGGTTGTTTGTTTGTTGTTGTTTTTTTTTTACTAAATTACATTTTCTATGTTTGGTATGTAAACTTCTCATAGCGTTGGAGCAAGAGGTGAACGCATGTCAACACCGACGGCTAGTAGGCACATATTTCTCAAATGCTCGTAAAAGTATACTTGGGTGGTGAAGGCTGGTAGTAATTTATTGAGAACTGTTGGTTTTATTTTTGAAAGTGGATGTTTATAGACCCCCTTTTTTTTCTTTTAATATTATGTCTATTGTTTCACCGACAGGTGAATAGGTTTTCGGCGTCCGGTGATGTTAAAACACCGTTATTTTGTTTTATTGCTTTTGAGGTTTTTGAGGGTAGGTATGGTTTGATGATTTGAGTGATTGCTTTGGAGATATGTAGATAGCTATACAGATTTATGAGATTATTGGCCGTAGTAGGAATCCAGGTATATACACGGTGCGATGGATAAGTTGACGTCTAAATTAAGCAAAAATGAAAATAACACTGACATCTTATTTTAACAGATATATTTACCAAAATTACGCAAACATATCTTGAAATACTAATTGAAATTCGTTCAATAAAATCGCCATTGGCTTCAATCACAGCCCCCAGTAGACTTTGGAATCTCCAGCAACTCTTCAGGAAAGTTTCCTTGTTTAAGTTACTGCTGCCATAATTGCTTTCAGTTCATCTTTGATGTTACAAGGAGTTTTGTTGGTCTCTCGGTTAACTACGCCCCACACATAATAATCACGGGGTTGCAATTTGGGGAGTTAGGTGGTCAGATATAAGGAGTGATGTGACCGCAGAAATTGTTTGACAGCCATGACTGGGTTCTCTTGTTCGTGTGGCATAGTGCAGTCCTGTTACCAGACATAGGGTCTTCCAGCAGTCACCTTCTTGATCCAGGACAGCACCACCTCCTCAAGGCACTTGATGTAGGCTTCCGTGTTGAGTGAGGCTCTGTGGGAAGAAGAATAGAAGCATAACGTCACCATCACTAGTGATCACTCCAAGCAACTTCGTAATCACCATTACACTCATCCAACTCTTTCCGAATCCTCTGCACTGTCCTCAGATTGCCACCCAAAGACTGAAATGTTTGTATTGGAACTTCCGGCGCGAATGCCAAGTAGTGCAGCATGTCTTTTCCAAATTTATGGCGGAGTGAATTGTGTCATGGTGGTCTTTTTTCTCGCAGATGGTGCCTAACTGACCCTATACAAATAATAACAACGCGCAGGCGCGAAATGAGAATGATAAAATGGCGAAAATTTAACCATCGCATTCTCCAATATATATATATATCTATGTATAAAAGTGAACATTGAAGTCAACACTTAGAGGCTATAGTCTGTTTCATACTAGACGCAAAAGTCAGGCCACCGATTGCGTCTAGCATGAAACAGACTGTAGCCTCTAAGTGTTGACTTCAATGTTCACTTTCATATTTACACACACTCTATCTCTGATATTGAGCACTTTATCCCATAAATATAGCACACCTTAAGACTATATTTCTTCATTATATATATATATATATATATATATATATATATATATATATATATATATATATATATATATATAATTTTTATTATACAGCATATAAATGAATTACAATTAATGAGATCCAAACAATTTACCACATACAGATGATCATTTCGTCCATGTGAAAGTATTTTTTCCCTGGACTTATCAATGCAAATACATTTACTTTAGTAAACGCCATAGAAAACTTAAAAACCTTTGTCCATTAAAATGATCATCTGTATGAGGTAAATTGTTTGTATCTCATTAATTGTAATTCATTTATATGCTCTATAATAAAAATTATATTGAACTCTCTTTTGTGGATCAGTTTTAATATTTTATATTAATAGGATCTACTTGGATTACTTACCAACGGTTATTTTTATCTGATATATATATATATACATATATATATATATATATATGATGAAATATAGTTTATGGTATGCTATATTTACGGGCTAAATTTCTCAATATCAGGGTAGGACGTATGTAAATATAAAAGTTGACATTAAAGTCAACACCCAGACGATTGCGTTTAGCATGAAACAGACTGTCTCCTCTGGGTGATGAATTTAATGTACACTTTTTGCCTATATATATATATATATATATATATATATATATATATATATATATATATATATATAAGTAACGAAAATCTTGGTAATCCGTATGGATAATCCCAAAGAGGATGAAATCCCGAGAGCTCAATGTTAAGTAAGAGCGAATAATTAAATTTAAAGAAAAGCAGACCACTTTAGTGGTCTGTTTTTCTTTAAATTAAATTATATATATATATATATATATATATATATATATATATATATATATATATATATATATATGCATATATATATATATTTATATATATATATATATATATGCATATATATATATATTTATATATATATATATATATATGCATATATATATATATTTATATATATATATATATATATATACATGCATATATATATATATAAATATATATATACATACATATATATATATATATACATACATATATATATATATATTTATATATATATATATATATATACATGCATATATATATATATATAAATATATATATACATACATATATATATATATATACATACATATATATATATATATATAAATATACATACATATATATATATATATATATTTATATATATATGCAGAAATATAGTCTCAAAGTGTGCTATATTTATGGGGTAAAGTGCTCAATATCAGAGATAGAGCGTGTGTAAATATAAAAGTGGACATGGAAGTCAGCACTTAGAGGCGACAGTCTGTTTCATGCTAGTGCAATCGCCTGACGATTGCACTAGCATGAAACAGACTGTCGCCTCTAAGTGCTGACTTCCATGTCCACTTTTATATTTATATATATATATATATATATATATATATATATATATATATATATATATATGTATGTATGTATGTATAGTCAAACCTAATGAGCCAGACAAACCTACCAAGTTTTCACTTAGGCAGATCGTCAGAGCCAGCTGGCCCTGATGATCTGCCAAAGTGAAACCTTGGTAGGTTTGTCTGGCTCATTAGGTTGGACTAGGTCTGCTCTACGTTTGTATCGAGCTCTTTAGTTAGTTGTTTACTCGTATCGGGTTTTTTTCTTTGGGCCTTGAACCTGTATCTGTGCGATTATTTTCGACAGACTTTCATGTTCCTGGCGCTTTCTTTTTTAAAACCTTTTTTCCCCTCCGAGATTGATTTGGCTATTGTTAAATCAAATTATTCGAAGGTTTTTCGACACGAGTATAGTTACCGCCGATATATATATATATATATATATATATATATATATATATATATATATACGTTTGTTTTTGTTTTTGTTGGTTTGTATGTGTGTATGTATGTGATATAATATAACCTATTAATCATTCGACTGAAATATAATTCACACAAACGCAAGCTAACGTTGATTTCTCTTATACAGTGTACAGTGTCTTTGCATACAGAGCTACATACGGTGTACATATTACGTTTTGGGGATGTTATTAAAAACGTACTAAACACACGCCTAACTAAAATTTTCACTGTAATTAACGTTTATTGCAAAAACTAGTACTTCCAATATATATCTTCAACCTAATGTCACCGATATGAAAATACAAATGTAATGATTAAAAAGAAAAGAGTGCTAACTTGCTATGTGATATCAATTGTATTTCATTATCAGTCAGGTATCGAATATAACACCTGTGATATCTTATCTTCTGGTTTATCTGATTGAATTGAAATGAAAAAAAAATCTTTTGTAGACGGTTGTCGGAACATTCTCTTTATTTATTTGGCTTAAATTGACAGAAATTCAAATTAATTTCAAGAATCGAATTTTGTTCTCAGATTTTCAACCTGCTATTTTCAGTGTATGGCATAAAATGTCATCCATGGAAATGGTGTCATTTTTGTCCCGACAGTATTCTGTAAATATTTAGAGAAGTCTTTTTTTTTTTTTGCAGAATGATTAGTTATTTTCTGAATCTTTAAATGACAGCGGTTCCGAATTACTGCCAACATCATAACCGAAATGCCGCCATGTTTTATACTCAGTTGTAAGCAGTTCAACGAAAATTCGTAGTTAAACAAATGAGTATAAATATTTTAAAAATAGCAATACGCCAAAATTCCGTGAATCTGTCTTCATCTTTATTAGTCCTTGCTTTCTTTACCAAATGTTGATTTGTTTAACAAGTAGTTTTCTTAATGAGCCTTACAACTACTTGTATATCCGTTTCAACACTTTGCAACCGTTACTTTTCTTTTTGATGGCTTAGATCGACATAAACAAAAGACATTAATTTACTTTCGTACAATCATTCAATAGATACTTGAAAGTAAACATCCAAATTTCAATTTTATTTGACGGTTTTTGCGAATTGAGTACGAAGTCTGGCAATTTCTTTGCTCCTGAAGTACGAGAAATCATTTTGCAGTTACTTCTGGTGTTGTTTCTATAGTAATTATTTACATCAATTACATTCGGACTCTTGTCTTCATCTTTGTCGCTATTATCACAATACTTCATCCGTTGGGCTCTCCAACCTTCTTCAGGTGTCAGTCAATCCAGATAATCTCCATGGAATTTCGAACTGAAATCTGAACTAATTTAACTTAGAAGGGTAAATTCTTTTTGCTCAGTTATTGATAGGGCCTGTTTCTACTGCGTATAAGTCTGTACTACCCGGGCCAGGGATTGAACTCACAAGTACTGAACCACATAAAGGATGCTGAGAATGCTATGTACGAAGCATGTGAGCAACGAAGAGGTTTTAAGGAAAATAGAAACAAAAAAGGACACTTAGTATCAAAAGAGATAGCTGAAATTTCTATCATACGGAGTGATGAAAATGGGCTTAGAGAACTTAACACTCACGGGACATATTGAAGGAAAGAGGGCTTAGAGAAGTTAACACTCACAGGACATATTGAAAGAAAGTGGGCTTAGAGAATTTAACACTTACTGGACATATTAAAGGAAAGAGGGCTTAGAAAATTAAAAACTCACAGGACATATTGAAGGAATGAAGGCTTAGAGAATTTAACACTCATAGGACATATTGAAGGAGAGGAGGCTTAGAGAATTTAACACTCACGGGACGTTTTGAAGGAAAGGGGGCTAAGAGAATTTAACACTCACAGGACATATTGAGGGAAAGAGGGCTTAGAGAATTTAACACTCACATGACATATTGTAGGAAAGTGGGCTTAGAGAATTTAACACTCACGTGACATATTGAAGGAAATGGGGCTTAAAGAATTTAAAACTCACAGGACATATTGAAGGAAAGAGAGCTTAGAAAATTTAACACTCACAGGACATATTGAAGGAAAGGAGGCTTAGAGAATTTAACACATACAGAACATATTCAAGGAAAGAGGGCTTAGAGAATTTAACACTCACAGGACATTGAGGGAAGAGGGCTTAGAGAATTTAACACTCACAGCACATATTGAAAGAAAGAGGTCTTACAGAATTTAACTGTTACATGATATATTAAAGGAAAGCGGGCTTAGAGAATTTATCACTTACAGGACATATTGAAGGAAAGAGGGCTTAGAGAATTTAACATTCACAGGACATATTGAAGGAAAGAGGGCTTAGAGAATTTATCACTTACAGGACATATTAAAGGAAAGGGGGCTTAGATAATTTAACACACAGGACATATTGAAGGAAAGGAGGCTTAGAGAATTTAACACACACAGGACATATTCAAGGAAAGAGGGCTTAGAGAATTTAACACTCACAGGACATTTTGAAGGAAAGGGGGCTTAGACAATTTAACACTCACGTGACATATTGAAGGAAAGGGGGGCTTAGATAATTTAACATTCACAGGACATATTGAAGGAAAGAGGGCTTAGAGAATTTAACACTTACAGGACATATTGAAGGAAAGAGGGCTTAGAGAATATAACACTGACAGGACATATTGCAGAAAAGCGGGCTTAGAGAATTTAACACTTACAGGACATATTGAAGGAAAGAAGGCTTAGAGAATTTAACACTTACAGGACATATTGAAGGAAAGAGGGCTTAGAGAATATAACACTGACAGGACATATTGCAGAAAAGCGGGCTTAGAGAATTTAACACTTACAGGACATATTGAAGGAAAGAAGGCTTAGAGAATTTAACACTTACAGGACATATTGAAGGAAAGAGGGCTTAGAGAATATAACACTGACAGGACATATTGCAGAAAAGCGGGCTTAGAGAATTTAACACTTACAGGATATATTGAAGGAAAGAGGGCTTAGAGAATATAACACTGACAGGACATATTGTAGAAAAGCGGGCTTAGAGAATTTAACACTTACAGGACATATTGAAGGAAAGAGGGCTTAGAGAATTTAACACTCGCAGGATATTGAAGGCAAGAGGTACAAGGGGAAACAGGGAATAACCTGCCTAACGAGCTTTATAAGTGGTTGACAGAACAAAGTGTGGTAGAAAAAATAGAAAGACAAACATTGCTAAAAGCTAAAAAGCATAGGAAGTTGTGAAAAGCCATGGTCGCTCACATCATGAAGGGGCTTGGTACATAAAACGAGATTTTCTGCTTGTATAATTCATGCACATTTCACTTGAATATTGATGCATGAACAACTTTTTCAGTTATTATTTTGCCATTAAGAGGAGACACGGTGGTGTAATAGATAAAGGCTCGGGTTGAGGAATCGGAGAACGGAGTTTTAATACCCTTGGGAAAGGTAAGAATCCTCTTCTTCTCCCCCAGCTATAGGTAAATAGCGGAAACAGACCGAGTTCTATAGCCTTGGATAGCAACTGGTCTACCAAAGAAAAAAGTGGCAACCTACCGCGGGATAAAAATCTGCCTCGTCAATCATATATGGCATATAATTGACTGATTAAGCGATAGTTTCCATAAATGATCGATAGTTTCTCGTGCCAGGCTGGTGATACTGTTTAATACAAATTCTTATTTGAAACTTAAATTTTGAAATGAGATGTTTCACTTCTGGCATTAATATTTTTTTATGATTACAATTTTCACAACTATCGCTTCGACAAATTTCCAGTCGAATATTTGCTCAAAGATGGAATAAAAAGGGAGTAGGGTTTTTGTACGAGTTTTTCATGTCGGGGAATTACCTAATGATAATTGAGACGTGTGTTCCGCTAAATGGGTGGAATGAAGACGGGGATATGGCGTTGTAGTAATTATTCTAAATAGGAACGCCTTTCACCCGTAGAAAATAGTCAGCTATGTCAATTATCAAAGCAGAATTTGCTGTCCGAGGAAAGGCGAAAAAGACAAAGAAGTAAAATAGACATTCACAAAATAAAAAGATTTCAAATGTTTATTTTCTACGCAGTCAGACCGACCCCAAGGAAAAGAATTGCAGACCTCAATCACCGCCATTAGGCCTTTTACCTGACTAATCTAAGCATCAAATAACTTGTCTTTCATAACAAATAACTTCAACCGACATGGATAAAAATTAGTGGTGTTTGTCTCAACTCGATACCATTGCAATAGAATTCATAATGTCTTCAAAATAAATAACACACACGTGACAAATCGGTTAAATAATTTTTTTTAACTGAATTTCACGAACAAAGTCTCAATGCATCATGGAGGAATGCCTTTCTCTTCGTTCAAATAAAACCTCCATTTAAAGCTGCCTCCTTCTTCGGCAGATCCGTTCTTAAATATATTTATAACTCTAAGTGAAAATATTTCTTTTAAAAAATGAACAGTAAGTAAATCTCTCTCCATTTTGTTATTTTAACTGTTTAACGCTTTCATTAGGTTTCGCTAAATTAATGTTCATAAACTTGTAAGATGATTTCTTTCTAGGGTGTGGTTGTTGCTCATCGGATGTCAGTAATTAAAATCTGCCATTTCCCATTTAAAATTTGACCAAGCATTATTCCCAAGTTCAAATATGAAAGTAGAAATGCCTGTTCAACTCGTTTTTTCTGAAGTTAAAATTTATTAAATAAACAGCTCGATGCAAATAATGCTAAAATCTGAAACTATAACACCACTGCAGTTATACAAAGTACTACTTCAGTTATAAAATATCTCTGACTTCTACTGTTTCTACAAAAAAATGTCATCTCCGATTCCATTTGCTACTAGAAATATTTTATAGCATCGGTCGACCGCTTATTAGAAATATCTCCATTTAGATAGTTTATCATTTCTAGAAAATATATTCGCTGTTTAGAACATTTCAAGTTTAGGTTGAAGAGAACATTTCGAGCTTAGCTTCCCGAGAACATTTCGAGTTTAGGTTGGAGAGAAGAATTTGAGTTTATGTTGAAGAGAACATTTCGAGTGTAGGTTGAAGAGAAGAATTTGAGTTTAGGTTGAAGAGAACATTTCGAGTGTAGGTTGAAGAGAAGAATTTGAGTTTAGGTTGAAGAGAACATTTCGAGTGTAGGTTGAAGAGAAGAATTTGAGTTTAGGTTGAAGAGAACATTTCGAGTGTAGGTTGAAGAGAAGAATTTGAGTTTAGGTTGAAGAGAACATTTCGAGTGTAGGTTGAAGAGAAGAATTTGAGTTTAGGTTGAAGAGAACATTTCGAGTGTAGGTTGAAGAGAAGAATTGGAGTTTAGGTTGAAAAGAACATTTTGAGTTTAGGTTGGAGAGAACATTTCGAGTATAGGTTGAAGGGAACATTTCGAGTTTAGGGTGAAGAGAACAACTCAAGTTTATGTTGAGGGGGAATATTTCGAGTTTAGGTTTGCGTGAAGAATTCGATTTTAGGTTGAAGAGATCATTTCGAGTTTCGGTTGAAGAGAAGAATTCGAGTTCAGATTGGAGAGAATATTTCGAGTTTAGGTTGAAGTGAAAATTTCGTGTTTAATGTCAAAAGAACATTTCGAGTTTAGTTTGGAGAGAACAACTCGAGTTTAGGCTGAAGAGAACATTTCGAGTTTAGGTTGGAGAGAACATTTCGAGTTTAGCTTCACGAAAACATTTCGAGTTTAGGTTTGCGAGAAGAATTCGATTTTAGGTTGAAGAGATCATTTCGAGTATAGGTTGAAGGGAACATTCCGAGTTTAGGTTGAAGAGAACATTCTGAGTTTACGTTGAAAAGAAGAATTCAACTTTAGGTTGTAGCGAACATTTTGAGTTCAGAAGAGAACCTAAATTACATGTCTGTTATGATTAAAAAAAAATTCGATTTTTAAGATCTAGGATATTTGTCCCTGCAAATGATTTTTTTTTCATTTGCTATGCATTGTTCGTGACTGTCATCCGTTCAACTCGACGTCCCTCCCTCCCATCGCTTTTCGGAATCGATCGCTTCCATTTCAGATAATGAATCTGCCCTCATTTTTTTAATAATGTAAAGACTACAATCAATTGAAAAGGAATTTTTTTTTTAATTTTTATCTTCCCCTCTTTAAAGTAGGGGAATTGCTTTTCCCTGTTGTTTGTCGCCGGTGTTTTTTTCTGGTCTCTTTCTCAATGCCTTTCCCTTTTAAATTCATCATTTTGCTGTTCATTTTCATTTTTTTTTTTTTTTGTCTTTTCTATATTTTGTTTTCTTTCCTCCTTTCTCCGTTTCTTCTTCCCTTTTCTCGTTCTTATTTTCTGCTTTTTTCCTTCGAAATCATTTCGATTCTATTTTCATTTCTTTCTTTCCTTTCATATCTCCTAATCAGTTATCCGCTAATTAACAATTTCCATTTTCCCTCCACGCTTTTCACCCCTTTTTTCCGGCTCTCTCTTTCCGTTTTCTCTTTTTTCACTCACTTTCTCCTTCCTCTCCCTCTTTTCCTCTCCCTTCTTACTGTTTTCTACCTACCGTTTTGTCTCTCTTTCTAGTCCCTCTTTTCCGTTCCATCTTTCTCTTTCTTTTTGCCCACCCTCTTTCCGTTCTCTCCCTCTCATTGTTTCTGTATATTTCTTTTTTTCACTCTCTTTCTCCTTCCTCTCCCTCTTTTCTTCTCCCTTCTTACTGTTTTCTACCTACCGTTTTGTCTCTCTTTCTCGTCTCTCTTTTCCGTCCCATCTTTCTCTTTCTTTTTGCCCACCCTCTTTCCGTTCTCTCTCTCTCATTTTTGCTGGATATTTCTTTTTTCACTCTCTTTCTCCTTCCTCTCCCTCTTTTCCTCTCCCTTCTTACTGTTTTCTACCTACCGTTTTGTCTCTCTTTCTCGTCTCTCTTTTCCGTCCCATCTTTCTCTTTCTTTTTGCCCACCCTCTTTCCGTTCTCTCTCTCTCATTTTTGCTGGATATTTCTTTTTTCACTCTCTTTCTCCTTCCTCTCCCTCTTTTCCTCTCCCTTCTTACTGTTTTCTACCTACCGTTTTGTCTCTCTTTCTCGTCTCTCTTTTCCGTCCCATCTTTCTCTTTCTTTTTGCCCACCCTCTTTCCGTTCTCTCTCTCTCATTTTTGCTGGATATTTCTTTTTTCACTCTCTTTCTCCTTCCTCTCCCTCTTTTCTTCTCCCTTCTTACTGTTTTCTACCTACCGTTTTGTCTCTCTTTCTCGTCTCTCTTTTCCGTCCCATCTTTCTCTTTCTTTTTGCCCACCCTCTTTCCGTTCTCTCTCTCTCATTTTTGCTGGATATTTCTTTTTTCACTCTCTTTCTCCTTCCTCTCCCTCTTTTCCTCTCCCTTCTTACTGTTTTCTACCTACCGTTTTGTCTCTCTTTCTCGTCTCTCTTTTCCGTCCCATCTTTCTCTTTCTTTTTGCCCACCCTCTTTCCGTTCTCTCTCTCTCATTTTTGCTGGATATTTCTTTTTTCACTCTCTTTCTCCTTCCTCTCCCTCTTTTCCTCTCCCTTCTTACTGTTTTCTACCTACCGTTTTGTCTCTCTTTCTCGTCTCTCTTTTCCGTCCCATCTTTCTCTTTCTTTTTGCCCACCCTCTTTCCGTTCTCTCTCTCTCATTTTTGCTGTATATTTCTTTTTTCACTCTCTTTCTCCTTCCTCTCCCTCTTTTCCTCTCCCTTCTTACTGTTTTCTACCTACCGTTTTGTCTCTCTTTCTCGTCTCTCTTTTCCGTCCCATCTTTCTCTTTCTTTTTGCCCACCCTCTTTCCGTTCTCTCTCTCTCATTTTTGCTGTATATTTCTTTTTTCACTCTCTTTCTCCTCCCTCTCCCTCTTTTCCTCGCCCTTCTTACTGTTTTCTTCCTACCGTTTTGTCTCTCTTTCTAGTCCCTCTTTTCCGTCCCATCTTTCTCTTTTTTTTTGCCCACCCTCTTTCCGTTCTCTCTCTCTCATTTTTGCTGTATATTTCTTTTTTCACTCTCTTCTTACACTTTCTTTCTATTTTATCTATCTCAGTTCTCTTTCTTTCCGCCCCCTCTCTCTCTCTGTGTTCTCGCTTTTTCCATTCTCTCATCCTTTAAGTGATTTCTTTGCGTGTTTCTTATTATCTTTTCTCTTCCCCCCCACTTTTCTTGACAATGTTCACAGTTCTTTCTCATTTTTCTGCCATGATTTTTTGACCAATAAATGTTAAGTAAATCCCATTTAAAATTCTCCCATGATGGAATCTGCCATCAAACTGCCAATTCAGCACACTGTTGTGATTTCTAATTTCAATGCTTAACGCATTAAAACATTGTATTATGCTTTCTTTATTTAGTCTGGCACAAGGCTATAATAATATGGTACACTGTGACGATCAAAATCACTATATGAGTAATGGAGAATTTTTTATTTAATCGTGGCTCGACAAGTAAACTGAATCATTAAGCTTAGGCTAATCATTTCTGTTAACTATAAACTGTTTTTAATCCAAAGTTACCAGTAGAATGATTTGATTATGAACGAGTCTAGCTAAAAATAGGATAAACAATGCAGGAGGAACATTGTAATCTCTCTTTCTTTGTTGGCCTTGTGCCATAATGGCGCATATAAAATCTATAATTAATTTTGACTCACACATATATCCTACGTATAAAACCGATCAAAGGCAGAGCCAAAAATGGATTGTCTTTAATTAAAAAGAAAAACATAAAAATTACATAAAATTCCAAACCTCGAAAAGGTGGATTAAATTTTTGGAATGATTCCATTGCAGAAAACATTTTGGTCACAGTTTATTGCCTCAATTTTTTAAACACCTTTTAGCACTTAGCTATGGTAATCTTCTTAAGAAAAGAACAACAAATAAAACCCAAAAAGAACTAAAAGTTTTTTTTGTATTTCTTCTTCAAAAACATAAGAAATAATCTTTCTTTATTACTGATAAAAATAAGAAAAATATATCGGCGAGTCTAGGTACATCAGTAAATCCGGGACCCAAAATTATAAAAGCGAATACACATTTTAGATTTATTTTTATAAGAACCTTTATTTGGCAATGGTTTTCTATTAATCATAGCCTGAATATTAGACAGCTAAAGTTTTAGACCAAAATTCAGACAACCTGTTTATCCACCTTTGTAAAATATATATAGTGATTTTCCAGGCGTAGCTCAGATGTGACACGAGGCCGAAAGTATGGGGCAGCCAGTGAGGATCGAACTCACTACTAAGTCGCATTTGTTCTAGCGACACAAGCTTGCTAACCATCACACCACATCGAGGTGCCCAAGCGATTTTCTGGGTGACGAAGAGGTAGCAAATCAGCCTTAATATAGCTAATATTTGCTACCTCTTCGTCCCGTTAGAACAGTTGGTATGACGTTTGCTTGATAACCTAACTGTCAGGGTTTCAATTCTCGGTAGTGGATGCGCACTGCTGATGCGTCCAATGCTTTCTGCATTCTGTTGAGGTTTCAGACTCGGTGGATTACTTATATATATATATAGTAGAGAGAGATGTAGAATGAATAGAATCCAATTTCGACGTTTGTAACATTCAATTCAAAAGAGGGTTAAATACGAAAGTAGAGCAATATACTTTATTTTATGATTTTTATCGAAAACATGTAAAAATAAAATTAGGGTTATTTATTAACGCCTGATGAGATGTGTTTAAGGTTTTGAAGGAAAAAATCTCATCAAGAGCATTAACAGTTTGTGGACGTGAACAGTGTAATTTCGTGAAAAATAGTTTTAAGAAAAAAGATTTGGAAATTTTCAAAAGAAAATGGGAATTGCTTAATTAATGAATATCAAATGTTTCCTGTATACGACAAAAGGTTAATCACACAATTACCATTACCCTTGCCATCTCGAGATAGACATGTACAGATGGATAGCGAGGAAGACAGAGATGAAATATGTTCTACAAGAAATACGCCAAAGTTTTTGGAAAGACGATAATTATGAGAGGTACTTGCGTTTTTTTTCTCTTCATACCTGGAGCTTTACTTAAAAGTTTTCAATAAAAATTAACAAATAACAATGGACTAAACCAATGCTACTCAAATTATGGTACACGTACCGGTGCCTGTAGGCGTGCTATCGTCTGCCAGGAAACAAAGAAACGGAAGTCAAGATTTCCACTCCAAGGAAAACTATCGGCATATCTGACACGATTTTATTATAATATTTCCATTTTAGTTTTATATTTACTGTGGTTACATTTCTCAGTTACTCGGTCATGTTAAAAGTCATTGCAATACAACTAAGGAATACGATATAATGAACAGCAGAACAGTGAAATAAAATACGTATGCACAACAACATCTTCATAATGTGGCAATTGGCTGTGTGGGAACGACACCTAGGAATATGAAAATGCAATTATCATGGACATATTTCGACAAAACTAATATAAAATTTTTAAAAATATGCACCTTTTATTATATTCTTTATGTATAAATGAATAATATTACGAATGTTCAAATAGTTTTTTCTCGGACCATTGTTATGCAATTATGTAGCACAAATATGGCACCGGTCCCTGGCCCACTGGGAAGACTTGTTACGTCAATGATAACACGTCTTGGAATGAATATGACACCATGTCCTTGTGTTTAATAAAGGTAGACTCAAAATGATTCTGCTATATCACATATCTCAAAAAAAAATTATTAAGAGTCAGCGCCCTCCAACCTCCCCACCTTATTGGAAAACTTCGCTAACTGGTTACTAACACGTTGAAAAAGAAAAATGGCGGTACGCCACAGAAGAAGCACTGACCTAAACCATTAGATTCTTCCGAATAAGAACATATTCTCATTCCTTGATCTTTATTTCTTCCTGACGCCAAAGAATTTATAACAATATTCTTTTAATTAAATTGGTAAAAACTAATTTTAGAGTTAAGATTTATAGATATCAACAACATTTTTTTTTTACGATTTGATGGTGTGTACTAAATAGTCTTTCAATTCGAAAATCTTTTTACGTTTCTGTTAGCTTGTATTCTCAAAACAGATGATGACCACGAACAAAATATAAACTCGCGGGAAAAAAAAATCAATCTTTTTTTCCCGCCAATTTCCGAAGGGAATTTCTTTTTTAAAATGCTTATTTCTTTTTTCAGTCTCCCTTTTCTTTCTTTCAAAAAGAAAAATATGAGAAATATTCTTTGAAAGGAAGTAAATTAAACATGGCAGAGAGATGTATTTACGAATAATTATAAAGAAATATATCAGTTTTACAGCACGCAGCAAAAATTATATTTTGGCTTTTATTTCTTTTTTTTTATCATCTTCGCAGCTTTAAAGTTCATAATGTCTAAATCTTAAATATTGATCACGTCAAGTAAACATCTACGGCGGAATTTAATTAGAAATGAATCTTGAATTTCTAAGATTTTAGTAGAATTAATTGATGGCAGCCATTTCTTGATAAAGGAAATATTAGTTCTTTTTTGTAGAGTTTTCATGTACTAATTTTAGTTTGGTGCAAGGACACGATTTTGGGGGCATCTAGTAAAGGCCGAACTCACTATTAATAATCATTCAGACTAAAGAATAAAACAATATTTTCATACAAATATTCCTACAAGTTTCTTCGCTTATTCTTTACAGTGCTGTTCGATAAAAGTGATTGATTTTTGTTTTACTAAATGTCCTCTTCGATGAAACGAAAGTTGAGCTAAATTCAAAGGATAAGCGATCTAAAATCCGAAGAAGCAGCTTTGAAAACTCTTTGAATTTAGCAGTAAGTACTGTCAAGCAACCGTTCAGTATAATGTTCTGGGGATGCTTTTCTTTTCATAGAACTGGTTTCTTAAAACCTATTGAAAAGACCCTCAGGAGCAAGCAGTACAAGAGAATTTTAGAGTCTTGTCTGCTCCCTTCTGCTGAAAGTGTGCAAATCGACCCCACCAAGCTCATTTTTATGCAGGATATTGCTCCCTGTCACAAATCAAAATTGATGAAGGAATACTTTGACGAGAAACAGGTGAGTGTTATGACATGGCCGCCCCAATCTCCTGACCTCAACCGCATAGAAAACTTATCGAGCATTATAAAGTACAGGCTGTCGAGAAAGCAGTTGAGCAACAAAGAGGATTTGATTGTGAATTTCATATCCGAATGGAATTCAATGCTTAGAGATGAGATTTGCCAGAACCTAATCAAGTCAATGCCAAAAAGGATTGAAAAGGTTATTCAAAATAAAGGAGGACCCATAGATTATTAAATATTTCGAACTATATTACCTATTATAAATAAATTATACCTCTATTATTCTTTATTTAAAGCTGTTCGGTTATGTTTCTATTGATTACTAGTTGCAGGAAATACGTGAGTCACTTTTTTTTTTGCACAGAGTTTTTCCCTAAATCTCATTTATATCTAAAATCATAATTATCAATAGAGTACCTTAGGTTGAGTAAACTTTTTTTTTACTAGGTGGTCGGAAAGGGGTCTTTATATTAGTAAGATTAAAAATTAGTTTGGCCCCAAAAACAATAGGCGAAAAAAATTTAAAGTAAAAAAAAAATCAGGTGAGTCACTTTTAGCGAACAGCTATTTTGACTGGCAACTTTCATTTGCACAGAAACTAAATAATCATTAATCACGAGGATCAAGCGTTTACATTAGACAATGTCAAGAGTGTGGCGACACTTTTCTGATAATATTATTGTCGTTTTCTTGCTTCCATTTTCAAGCCACGTTCTCTGATCATCCTTCATTTATGATTTTAAATGTTTCGTTTATGTCCTGTTTATTATTGATTATTAAAAGTTACGATTCAATAATTCCAGCATATTGACCAAATGTGTACACGGTTGCCATTAATAATTTTATGACCACATCTTTTTTATTATTTTTATTTAAATTTCCACCTATATTGAAAGTGATGATATTCCATTCATTAATCTACGAAGAGTAGAGATATTTGCTAACTGACTTATTCAAGAGAAAATAGAAATGAGGTATTATGATTATTTACATTACTCGGACTGTTATCCTCATCTTCACTGGCATATTCACAACGTTTAGACCGTTGTAAACTCCGGCCTTCCTCAGATGACTGAAATTTCGTACTGAACTCTTTATTTCGTCCCCCGGGTTAGATTGTTCTAGTTCAACGTTCCAGGCTTCTTCCGGATGTTTGAATTATTTCCCTTTAACACTTTTATTTCAAAGTTTTTTTTTGTTTTGTTTTTTTGTTTTGTTTTTTTTTCACCACTGCTGTGGCCTGGTATTGAACTCACAACTTTTGGGGTCTAGTCACTGGATCTAACGAATGCCTTTATCCACTGGGCCATGTGTCCTTGAGCATGAATTTCTGGGACTTATAAACCAAAATAAAGGATACAAAATTCCAATCAGCTGAAGAAAGCCGGTGAGTACAACGGCTGAAACGTTGTAAATACGGCAATGAAGATGAGGATAACAGTCCGAAAAATGTAAATAAACTTTTTTTATTATACGCGTGTTAATTAAAAGAGTTAAACTTCGGTAGGTTTCACTGATGGAGATTTGGTTTTCCTGTTATAATTAAATGGAGATGCGATGATTTGTATATATCACGCTTTATAAAGAAAATCACGAAATATATTTCCTGTCTTTAGATTAGAGTTGCTTCTTCCTGTACACAAAAGTCTAAATATTCTGATACGTCTAACGAATCGTAAAGATAAGACTGTACTATATAAATCATTATACGTGATCATTTAATACGGTGTACGTAAATTAGATAACTATACTACACACACACACACACACACACACATATATATATATATATATATACACACACACATATGCCATTCGCAGACAGTACTGTTTCGCTGCATCACAGCTTTTCAGTGCGACCAGGCATCCGAACGCCTCAAGCCAGGATTGAAACTCAACCGATTTGGTGTTAGTCAGAGTTTCTACCACTGAGCTAACTTCACTCGACAGAATGAAGCAGCTAAATCTAGCGTATTCTTTTTATGAATGTAAACAAATGCCAATCAGCCATAGGGCTCTATTCATTTTACTGAAGGGCTTTGCATTAGCGCAGGTGGCTGTTGTTTATAGAATCAGCTTGTCATTCAACAGTGGTCAATTGAAATATATTTTCAAGAGCTAAATTATGTCATTCGCAGACAGTACTATTTCGCTGTATCACAGCTCGTCAGTGTGGGAAAACAACCGAATTCCTCAAGCTAGGATTGAAACTCAAATATGCTATATTTATAGATAAAAGTGCTCAATAGAACGATACAGACTGTCGCAATTATATATATATATATATATATACATATATATATATATATATATATATATATATAAACAAAATAGATATATTGACTGATAGATAATATTAGTGGTCAATATATATATATATATATATATATATATATATATATAAATTTACAAGAGGATAGAATCCAGGTAGAACTCAGTGTCCAGGACAGAGCAAGAATATAATATAAAAGGCTCAAACACTAATATTCCATGGTTATAATTTATTACGTAATCACGATCCAATTCATCAGACCTACAAATTATATATATATATATATATATATATATATATATATATATATAAAAGTGAACATAGAAGTCAACACTTAGAGGCCCGATGATTGCATCTAGCATGAAACAGACTGTCGCCTCTAAGAGTTGACTTCAATGTTCACTTTTATATTTACACACGCTCTATCTCTGATATTGAGCACTTTATCCCATAACTATAGCACAACAGTTTTTGTGATGATCGCAAAAGCGTGAAACCCAAGGTCGCAAACACATATCCATACAACTGAATATGTTAGCTCTATCACTGATATTGAGCACTTTCCAATCAGTACCGCGCATATATAATATATATAGAAATTATATAGATGCATATATATATATACATATATATATATATATATATATATATATATATATATATATATATATATATATATATATATATATATATATATATATATATATATACAGATAGAGAGAAAGAGAGATAAAGACGAAAAGGGATAGATTGAGTATCAGAACGTGACACAAGAATGAAAAGATATCTACATCAATAATTAAATTGTATATAAAATATTTATACATTTGCAGTTTGTATAAAGGACATATATTGCAATTAGTGAACACGCACGCGCGCACACACACACACATATACGCATGTATGTTTACTAAAGTCTATTTTTTAACGCATGCTATATTTATGGGATAAATGCGCTCTATATAAAGGAAAGAACGTATGTAAATATAAGTAGTGTGGATATAGGAACTAACACTAGATGTTTCATAGTTAAATTCAGGCCATTGGTTGTGTTTAATCAAACTGTTAACATAAGGTGTTGATACCTATGTATAAATATAAATATGAAGAAATATAGTCTTAAGGTGTGCTATATTTATGGGATAAAGTGCTCAATATCAGAGATAGAGCGTGTGTAAATATAAAAAGTGAACATAGAAGTCAACACTTAGAGGCGACAGTCTGTTTCATGCTAGACGCAATCGTCGGGCCACGTGTGCTGTTATTTTTCTCGGCTATTTATATATACGGGTCTGTGGTGCATTGTGGGCAGTCTATTTTGGCGGTTATTTTACCGGAAGTCGTTTATTTGTTTATTTATTTATTTATTTATTTATTTGGTTTAAATTATTTTGCTTGTTTTTATTTATTTTTATTTTTTATTTTTATTTCTTATCTGATATATTTATGTTTTATTTTTATTTTAATCGGTGTTTTTATTAACGTAGTAAAAATTTGTTTATATCGCTTATTTAATAGTTTTGTTTTGGTTTGGGAAGTTAATTAAAGCTATTTATTCAATTTTGGGGGTTGATTGTCGTAGTTTATTCTAACTATTATTTTGACGGAAGCAGTTATTTGTTTGTTACTTCATGTATTTATTTAGATTGATTATCTGTATTTGTTTTTTCTAACGGTTAATTTATCGGGATCGGTTTGTTAGTTTATTCATTTATTTGGATGAATTTAGATTAATTTATTTTACTTGTTTTTTATTATTATGCTGTATATTTTTATTTACCGTTTCGGTTTTCGATTTTTAAGTAACGTAGTATTTTTTTCCTTTTATCTTTATATAACAGTTATAGCTTCGAACCAAAAATCGGACGTAAAAATAGTTTGGTGATATTCCGTACGGAGCCTGGTCTGAGGTTTGTAGAATCAGATATCAAAATTGCGGTTAGATGTGTTAGATTGAACTACCAGTGCATTTAAAGTGTTGTCATGCATTGCAGGAATATGCTGTCTAACAACACCGTAATAACTGTAATATGTTTTAACTGCTGTTGATTATGTCAAGTTTCTCTTGAGTCCGTTTCTACCCAAGAATCTCCAAATATATTCAAATCTTATAAAAATGCCCATATTAGGACAAGCAAGGTTAAGTTATCTTTTTTTTTCATTCCAGGAACAAATTTCCTCTGAATATGTTTTTGCTAAATGCGTTTGTGTCGTTTTCATATTTGCCTGTTAATTGCACAGGAAACCAAAAATAATCGATCGAACAATCAATTTTTTCGATGTTTCCAGCGTCATTCGAATCATTTCTCCCTCGAGTTTTACAACTAGTATCAGAGTGTAGTTAATCTTCGCTTCATCTTGGATTAATGCCACGATAATTTGACAACCATATTACTTAAGAAGTTATGTTTGGTGGCTGAAGTCGTTGCGTATTTCCTATCACTGCCAGTAAGTTAGATCTCAGATAAAAGCCAGGATTTTAAATACTGATTTTCCAGGCAAGTCATTTCTACAAAAAAGACAGTCGCAATAAAATCTTCCTATTCCCATTATTACCTTGTGTCACACTAATGAAAAATTATTAAATTATATCAGGGACGAAATATTTTTGTCAATATTATTTAGCGATGAATTAGAGCGCGGGCGGGGGGGGGGGGGTTGTCAATTTCTGTTTTTCTTGAATGGTAAGTGAATGGTAAGTGAATGGTAAGTGAATGATAAGTGAATGGTAAGTGAATGGTAAGTGAATGATAAGTGAATGGTAAGTGAATATAGATTGAAAACTAGACTGGCCAATCCTTTTTTTCTGGGCTCATAACCTTCTTACACGCTATGCCTTCTCGCACCTCCGTCACTCTATCTCTTCCTCCCTCTCGCCAACTCCATCTCCCTCCCTCTTTATCTCCCCCCTCTCTCTCTCTCTTGATCACTCCCTCCCTCTCGCTATATATCTATGGTTTGGATTTGAAATCTAATAATGTATTGCAGGTAGGTAGATTTTAAACTATAATGTCTGCCCTACATAAATAATTAAACATTATAGATTACTGAATCGTCATAGTGTTTGATTTTAGATTTATTAGTAGTATTATTATTTAAAGTGAACATAAGCAAGGAATGTACAATAATAGTGTTGATAATATCAGATTTACCATCTACCATTATTGTGTCCTGGGTATGACGATAGACTACATCCGATAGCAAGGCCTCTGATCGGGAGGTTTTCAGGTGCGTGGAACCACCTCTTAATTACTGGTGTTCCCAGGTCTACACGGGGTAGTGGCACCTGTTAGGGTTCCAGCTGTGGTCAAAACACTATGAAAGTGTAAAATAGTTTAATTACCAGAAATACTTTTTTATTAAAAATTATTACTTGCAAGGAATTTTTGAAGGAAATAATTATTACCAGCAATACATTTTTTAAGAAAAAAATATTACTTTTATTCATATATATATATATATATATATATATATATATATATATATATATATATATATGTTGTCAGCTGTCAATATAGCACATAACACTCTTCAGCGCTTAGCCTTGGAGTGGGTAGAATGGAGATCAACGTGTTTTAGTAGACTCGGCAGTTTTGAATATGCTTGTCTGAATCGACTTCTAGAAGTGAGAGCAGGATCTAAAAGGTCAGCCAATCTAACAGTGATCTCATCCCACAATCCTCACTCTTACTCCATATGTGGCCTCCTTTGTAAATCACTAGGGGGTCTTAAGTGCGACTTAAGATTATCGCACAAAATTTCATAGCTTAAACAATTAAGCTGTCAGATCCTCATACGTCGTAACCGACGGGAGAGTCCATTATTAGACACATACACATACACACACACACACACAGACACACAGACACACACACATATATATATATATATATATATATATATATATATATATATATATATATATATATATATATATATATATATATATATATATATATATATATATATATATTATATATATATATATATATATATATATATATATATATATATATATATATATATATAATTGTTGGCCTTAAATAAGGTTTTGAGATTGATATCCTATAAAACAAACCAAACCAAACAAACAAATCTATTATTATTATTATTATTTAGATAATAGACATAATCGGATTTTTGTTTATCTCTGTATAACATTTAAAAATTGCAGCCATATGCATTGGATTAAGTTAGTCCCTAAAATTCGCTGGCATAAAGAACGCAATAAATAAATAACGGGTAGAATTTTTTACTGATTGTTACTGATGTGGGGTCTGCAGTATATATATTATATATATGTGTTTGTGTGTGTGTGTGTAAGTGTGTGTGTGTGTGTGTGTTTGTGTGTGTGTAAGTGTGTGTGTGTGTGTTTAATAATGGACTCTTCCGTCGGTTTCGACGTATGAGGATCTGTCAGCCATTTCAACTCGGGTCCCAGTTAGAAAATACCTTCAGATTGGGTCACCCAGCCCCAATCAGGAAGTCTCCGATCGAGGGGATTTCAAAAAATTTATATGTGACTTTCAAGTCTCCACTCTTCATCCTTAAAACTTGCAAAATAAAAATAAAAATGAACACGGCCATCATGTTCCTCCACAGCTGCCTCTCTTGAGCAGAGAGGGAACAGTGCGCCAGCATTGGTTTGGGGGGGGTCATATTCAACTGGATAGTGTTAGGAAACTGATAAGCAAATTCACCATCAAGAATCATCTACATGTCAATAATTTCAGTTAAGATCGAAAGACATGAGAGCCATGCAGGCAGCATCAGTTGTTGTTATTATTATTATTATTATTATTATTATTATTATTATTATTATTATTATTATTTTATTTCCTTTGATTTCTGGCGTGTACACATTTTTTTCCGAGTCCCGCCCAGAGACCTAAGGTTAGAAATGACGTCATGACACTTTCCACTGACAAATACATATATATATATATATATATATATATATATATATATATATATATATATATATATATATATATATATATATATGTTTATATATATATATTACATAGATAAAGCCCTTCGTAAAGTGTGGGCTGTATTTGTGAGAAGAATTTTTTTATTTCTTTGAGGCATGGGCTTCCAGGAATCCCTTCAATTAATCTACTGGAATCATTTCCAACCAATCTTAGGGCTCCAACTACAACAGGGTTTGTTGATGTTCCGATGTGCCACACTTTTGAGATTTCGATTATTATTATTATTATTATTATTATTATTATTATTATTATTATTATTATTATTACTTTGTCCAGTTCATTCTCTGGTTTTCACGAAAAAGAAATGTTCGACTTTGCTGATATCAGAAATCTGAGGCTAAATAACTTGTACATCATATCAAGAACGGTTTTTCTCGACTTTCTGTAGAAAAATGCATCTTTGGTTTTCCTTTTATTAATCTTAATCTCATTCACATTTATCTTATAGTCATTGTCATGTTAGAAAATCAATGGCTTCCGTAATATTCGGTAATACTCGATAATATTCGGTAATATTCGATAATATTCGATCATAGCGTCGAATGGGTCATCAGTTCTTGTTCTGATAAATCTTTTGTCATTCATCGTCCTTTTCGTTAGTATTAATAACTTTACTACTTACACAATACTAATATTTTATTTAGTACTAATACTAGAATTACTAACATAAGACACATAGATGACTTTGTGCTGATGGCAGTCTCAGACCAAAAAGAAAACTTAAAGAACTCTGAGAGAGGTTAGTAAAGGAAAGCAAGAAGAAGAGATGAACTATTAACTGCAAGAAGACAGAATGCATGGTTGTCATTAAAGGAAAACCCCCAAGGTGTAAGCAATGCATTTGGGAACGTCTAAATAAAGCAGGCACAGAAATTGAATTTATCTGGTGTGTGCAGCAACAGACGACAGAAAATGGGATAGAGAAATCCGATAGCGCATAAGACTAGCGAACGATGCCTTTCAGAAATTAAGCAAAGTATTAAGGAATCAGAAAATGTCCTTAGAAATAAAGAAAATAGTGTTAAACTTCCATGTAATATCTAATCTCAGTTATATATCTTCTCGCCGATAAAGAAGAGACTTCAAACGAGATTTGGTTCTCCTGACGAACGCTATAAACAAAACATGTGAGAAACGAAAAGAGGTTTTTTAGCAAAATAGGAACTGCAAAAAAAACTGATAGCTCCAATCAGAAAAAGATAACTGACATTTTTTTCGGGGGGTCACATAATGAGAAAAGAAGGCTTAGCGAATTTAACACTCACAATATATATTAAAGACAAAAGTAACAGTCACTGGGTAGGGAGCAGCTATTAGCTTACTTAACGAGTTTAGGTAAGTGGATGGTAAAGGCTATTATATGCCGTACATATGAACACTAATGGGTATGTCCTTATACTCATAAATACGTTGGACATTAGTAGTGGGTATAATATGTTAAGTAGTCCACCGCTAGCAGTGGTTTACCTACTTTATGGAGCTGGCGAGTATTGTATATCGTTGATGCCATAAAGATTAACATTTCATTTCTAGCCTCTGTTTTGGTTATTCCCCATTCAGTAACCCTTTTTAGGTTACAACAAAGGCTAAGGCTTAGTTACAGCCGCAAAAGACAATAATTTATGGAGAGTGATGATGCCCACGTCCTTAAAGGACATGACACGCAAAAAGTAAAGGATTAATATTTTTTCATCTCTATCATTATTAATTATTGTAAACATTATTTTGTACCTTCAGACGTCGAGAATCTCAGGACTATTATTGGAATTAAGCGACAGTATGTTATATTATAGTCACTACTAGTATTATATTATATTACATTATATTACATTATATTATATTATAGTTAGTAGTTGTACTAGTACTAGGTTATATGGGCACGTGGCCGAGTGGTTAGAATATTCGCTTTTTAACCATGAGACTCGGGTTCGAATCTCACCATCGTTGATTTGTCAGGAATTAAACTTCTTGATGTTATCAGTCCGGAAGGGTACGATCCTAGCGTGCGACACCATGGAAAGTGCCTGAAAAAAACATACCACGAGTTGACCCAAGCCTTTTGAGTGAAATTGGGTAGCCGTCGATAGCCGTGCTAGCACGAAGTCACAAGTCATCGTGACCGAGGGTTTGAATGTGCTGGCCTTGTTCAGATTGTTCATCACGCTATATAACACACATAACTATGGTCAGCTAAGCATAGTTTGCAGTATAAACCACAGGTAGGCTCTGTGGATGTTGACCAAACACAGATGTGCCTGGGCGAACGTCTGCAATGGGGATTGGCTAGCCGCCCTAAGTGACCAGCTATTATTGTTATAGTAGTACTAGAACGGCTAACATTATTATTAATTGAAGAGAGGAAGATAGAGGTTGTGCTTTTAGTAGTAGTGGCAGTAGTGCCAGATTTTCTATTTATTATCAATGATAATCCGCCTTTCATCTCACTGCAATGGGGATTGGCTAGACGGGTATCCTTGAATACGTCTGTACGCTTTTTGTGCTTCTTTAAATTCGCCCAAACTCCCATTCGTTTCAGCCGTTCGATCAAGCAGTGTCTGCTCTTCTCAAATATGATCATCCCTCAGAAATAATGTCGTGATGGTGAAAAGTGCCGATTCAAAGAGGATTCTCTTTGAATTGCCTTCTATAGTTTGATGCTTCCCGATTGAAATTATCCAGCCAACAGAAAACAGCGTGGCTGCGACGTTTTCTTCTGATTTATTTGCAGAATCGAACGATCGCAGAATCAGAGCTCAATAGCAGAAATCAATAATCCACACAAAGAAAATTTCATATGTAGATGAATTTTTTTTTTTAAGCGTTTCACCTCAAACAAGGCGGGAAGCCACTAGCACGCAAGGGTTACAGAGAGTTGGAGTGAGACCAAATAAGAGTGATAGAGGAAAGGATGAAGAGAAGGATAGGGGATAGATCAAGGCATCTGAAGACGTCGATTGACATTACATTTGAATAGTTGCAGATGATAGCTATCAGAGAAACAGGAAAAGGGGAGGGAGTTCCACAGGCGAGAGGTGCGAGACATGAAGTTATTGAAGTAGAAGAGACGGCTACATTTAACAGTTTCAAGAGTGAAAGGGTGAGAGCGAGATGCCAGCCTAGTTGAACACTTAAATTCATGAAGTCTGGGAACCAGTGAAAGCAGCTCATCGGAGTTACCGTGAAAGTATTTGTAAAAAAGACAGAGGGAAGCAACGGCACGCCTGTGAGAGAGCGACTGCAGACGAGGTGCCAGATCAGGGTCAATTACATTGCATATCCGTCTCTGGATCTTATTAAGAACCTTGAAACAAACATAAGGGACACCAGACCATATATGGCAGCAATACTCCATGCAAGGGCGAATGGTTGATTTGTAGATTTGAAGGATCGACTCCGGCGAGAAAAATTTCCTGGCGCGGCACAGGGAGCCCATTTACCTTGCGGTGGACGAAGCTATTGACTCAATGTATTTGTTCCATCTCAGGTCGAGTAGTCGCAAAGAGGAACTCTCGATAAGTTGAGCGTCAGACATTCTAATGGGGGGTAGGGATAGTTCTCTGCGATGAGTAATAGAGAGCAGTTTTGTTTTTGAGGCGTTAAAGTTAACTAGCCAACTCCTGCCCTAGCTCTCAACCGATTGGAGGTCCTTGAATATATATTTTTTTTTTTTATAAATACATTTTCGACGTATGAGTGTCAAGCAACTCAGTTCCTAGAAAACGGTAACCAGGCCCCCCCCCCCGCACAAATTATAGTGGTGAAGGCTTGTGCAGAACCAATCGAAGAGACGAACAGACAGACCTGCCACACGACTCTCCGCAGGTTTTCAATTCACTTGTCCTTCTAGTCTGTCCTGCTATTTACAAGAAGCGGATTCATGCCTTTAAAAAGGGTTTTAGCACGTAAGTGAATCTAATGGATTTCTGTTACTAATTAATGATATGATGATTAAATGAAAATAAATTCAATATTTTTAGAATAATGAATAAATCTCGAAATAAACATCAACTTTCGTAATTCTGCATATAATTATTTTTAATTAAAAAAATTCTATATAATTTTTTCCACCTGAAATGCTTCCATAATTTATCACTTTTATAACTTGTGCAAATTTTAAAACAAAACTTAATTTAAACATCCGCTGTTTTTCCTTTTTTCGTTTTTCTAAAAATGTTGTTCACCTTGAGGTAATGAAGCTGCTATTAACAAAGAGTAGACACATTTTTGGAGACACTTTGTGCAGATGAACATTTTCTTTTGTTTACCAATAGTTTTGGAAAATGTTTTTAAAGTTGAAATTCATTTGCTAATGTCATTGAATGTCGAAATAATACGAAGACCTATCGTTTTTACGAAAGTTACTCAGAAGATATGAAGGAATTAACATCCGTGAGAACAGGAATTCAACATTGAATATGTCGATTGATATAATTTGACTCTTTAAATAATGAGTAGCTTTCTAAATAACGAGAAGTGTAAAGTAGTTTCCTGTGCCATTTCGAGGCGTTTATTACGTCATGGGAATATTCTTCCAATTCATGCACATTTTCATTTCAAAACACATTAATCAACTTCGTTCGCATGAATAAATTTACACACGCAGTAGTTTGACGCTGCCGTCCCTTGTTAAAAGAGTGGATTAAAAGTCCCTCTGTTGAGTAAAAATTAGACAGACTCTACACTAAAGAAACAATTTTGAATAATGCAGACGAGAAAGAAAAAACGTAATGTTAAATGATGATAAAGAATATTTAAGTTGAAAAAGTTATTCAAATTTACAGCAACTGTCTGTAGATTTGTTTGTAACAATTTTCGCGCACAAATTAATCCTGAAAAGACAAACAGCAATTTCAGGTAATCCTCAGCTGATTAAACCCACCTCATCGAAGAACTTATATGTCACACATTTCCGAAAAACACTCAGATGTAATTGTAATTGAAAAGGTCATAACCAAAACACCTCAAAACACATAGAATTTGATATAAGAACTTGTAAAATTACAAATGATGCGGAAACCCTTGCCTGAAAACAAATAGTAGACTTATAGATATGTAAGATAGATTCTGGTGAGAATCTGATTTAATATATTTTCACTTCCAGAGTGCGTTTCTGTTAATGAAGTTATTTTTCTTATTAGATATTTTATGAAAGATTTTATTGAAAGATTATTATGGTGATAGGAAAGTGACTGATGCTGAAAGGCCAATGTCAAGAGCAGTAACATTGCAGATTCTTTTTTGTATTTTATCAAGAGTATCTAAATCTATAGCAGAAGCACCAGGCCAGATGTGGCAGCAATATTCAATGCATGTACGAACGGTAGACTTACAAATGTGTAAGATAGATTCTGGTGAGAAATAATTGTATTGTATGATAGAGTGAATCAACTTTCCTAGCAGAAGGTCTAGCAATGGATTCAGTATAGTGTTTCCATTTCATGTCAGCAGAAAAGGTAAGATTGAGAATGCGCGATGTGTTTGGAAATACAGGGTGCTGAAAACCATTCCAGGGGTTGACCCAAGCCTTGGGAGACGGAAGCTGAAGTCTGAAGTCATCGTGTCCGATGTTCAAATTGTTGACCACGCTAATTAAGGAGTTCTCTTCTAAATAGACTTATAGATATGTAAGATAGATTCTGGTGAGAATCTGATTTAATATAATATTTCCATTTCAAGAATGCGTTTGTATTAATGGAGATATTTTTATTATTAGATATTTTATTAAAAATTTTATTGAAAGATTATTATGGTTATAGGAAAGTGACTGATGCTGAGAGGCCAGGTCAAGAACAATAACATTGCAGATTCTTTTTTGTATTTTATCAAGAGTATCTAAATCTATAGCAGGAGCACCATACCAGATGTGGCAGCAATATTCAATGCATGTACGAATGGTAGACTTCTAAATGTATAAGATAGATTCTGATGAGAAAAATTGGCTCGTACAATACAGTGAAGCAACTTTCCTAGCAGAAAACCTAGCAATGGATTCAATATAATATTTACACTTCATGTCAGCAGAAAGCTGTTAGCCTGAGAAAGGGCAAGGAGTCACTCTCCTGGAGGTTAGCATCAGCCATACTGATAGAAGGTAAAAAAGGACTCTCTCACGCCCCCGCTTTTTTTTAATTATTTGCAGGGAAAATAATCATTTGATTCGATGAGTTTCAAAATTTACTGGTAAATTAGGGGAAAGTAATTTAATACTGGGGAATCAAAAATGTAGAACGAGTCTTAGGGTTAGCATTGTAATGTTGCAGGTTACTAACAAACAGATGTTGCTTAATGTATTCTTGTACACAACTTTGATTTTACACAAGCATTTTCATTTCTAGAAGAGGAGGTGCTGAATTTTGGCTCGATTCATGTCCCAAAGTTTGATCAAATGACAAAACACAGAAATTTATTTTTGAGTGTTAGGCAGAACTTTTCAGTACCCTCTCAGACTATCGCAATACAGGGTGCGGCTGGTATTTAAAGATAGATTTTATGGATTAGTAAAAAAAAACTTGCTGAACAAATGAATATAATTATAATTTGATTACAAACAAGTAAACATGAAATTTAGCTAACTGTTATTTAATTTTATTCAATAAAATTACTACTAGCATCAATAACTGCCTCTACACGAGGTCGAAATCGGCTGCAAGCTCTGATTAATTAGTCCTTATTTATATCAAACATTACTCGAACTATTGCAGCTTTAAGAGAGTCTTTGGTATTATGAGGCTGTTTATTAACCTCCTTCTTAACAACGCTCCACACATAATAGTCTAGTGGATTGAGATCTGGAGAGTTAGGAGGCCAAATGTTGGGTGGGATGTGTTTGTACAAATGGTCAGCCATCCATTCTTGTGTTCGTAGAGCCTTGTGGGATGAAGCCGAATCTTGCTGGAATATGTAAGGCCTGCCGTCGCATATGTTGTCACTCCAGGGCTTGACAACTGTTTCTAGAACCTCAATATAAGCAGCAGCACTTACTCTAAGACCTTGTGGAAAAATGTGTGGTGGCATAATATGTCCTTCATTGCTAACAACACCCAATATCATAACACTTGAAGAAAATTTTGTACACATCACTCTTGACACCTCAGAAGGATCTGAACAAAGCCATCTGTCATTAATCATGTATGTTAAGTTTTCGATCTTGAGCAAAATTTTTCTCATCTGAGAAAAACAAAATCATACCAGCTTCTGAAGGATTTTAAAGTTTGTTTAAAAGCCTTTTGGATCTGTTTAAACGGTTTTCTTTTGTTTTTTCAGACGCAAATTGACCTCTCGTCATCACGTAGGACTTGTATCGAATGTCTTCATGAACACTCCTTCTGATTGTTTTTTCAGACACATGCAGCTTTTTAGCAATTGACCTCATTGATTGACCTCGATTTTCATCAATTGTCTGCTTGACGTCCTGAATAAATTCGGATGTTCTCACTTTATCAGAACGTGCAGAATGTCTTTTACGTTTTGATACAGACATTGGGGAACTGTCAGCGTCTTCTCTTTTCGTATCTTGTGGACAAACGATCTTGCAACTTTGAGGAAACGTGCAATATTCAAATCGCTATGATCAGCCTTTAATGCCACAATCACAGCATAACTTTTCATTTCATTTGTTATCATAGGGTTTGCCATTCTTGATTTCTGAAAAATAAAAGCATTAGAAGTTAGTGGGAAGCAGTATTAATCTTAAATCTGTATGTCCTCAAATACCAGCCGCACCCTGTAGAATATATTTCCGTGTTATGTAGTCGCATTTCAGAATGAATATGTGAAAATGACAGAATTTTCTTATCGAAATGTCTGCAATATTGAATGTGACTGATTGTCAAATCCAGCAGGCATTCAGCTATAATCTTTACCTGCTGGAAAATTCGAAATAAATTATCAAGGTTTGTCTTGAGACGGCGTCGGTCAGAAAGATTTTTTCAGACCAAACATTATAAACTCGTTTGCGACCGTTAACAAAATGATTTAGGTTTTATTCGTATTTGTTAGACAAAAAAATCACGTCCACGAAGCATTCACTGACAATGGCTTACAAAATTAACACGCTACATAACACACTAAATTAAGTTGTCAGAAATTAACCGACTTTTCTGTAGTCCATGTTCTGAATTGGGCGCCTACTGAAGAAGGATGTTTAACGAGCGAATTATTACTGCCGACCCAATGATGGAGGATTGAGTTCAATTCTTATTTAACGTAGATTAAATTGTGGTGATGTTTTCGAATCAAATGTAGGTGCCTTCCTGGATCAAGCAGTTTCTGTTCGAGCTGAAGTAAAAACAATTTTAATCCGAATTTTGAAAGGAAATAGAAACATTAGCGCAACACAATCTTCCTACGCCAATCCAAGCGTTGATGATATCAATCTAAGCTACGGTTAGTAAGCAATCTATATAAAACTTTGAAATGTATAAAAATATTACTTCCTTCCTCATCGTCAGAACATTCTATTAATAAAAAAAAGATCAATGTTTCTCGTCGTTAAGTGTATCTTGGGGATCTGGCGACGTTTGGTGCAGTCATGGAACCAATTGCTTCCGGTTGATAGTCGGTTTCAGATGTGACGTTGATCTCACGAGGGAATAGATGTCACTAAAAACACTGTTAGTTGCCAAGTCTCTGTATACCACTCTCTGAGTTGTTTCCTATATTGATATAATTGACCCATTGGTCGGAAAGTCTCCTTCATATGTCCGAAACTCCGCTCACTTCGTGGAAATAATCAAAGATGCTCCCATCCCGACATAGTGGGTTTGTTCACCAAGGTACCCACGGAGGAGGCACTCACAGTAGTCAGAGACAGATTGGCGTCTGACTCATCCCTAGAAGAATGGACCCGTATTCCAATAGATAATCTGATGGAGATGTTGACTTTCTGTACACAAACAACACATTTCGGATTGGGATCACACATATATCGACAGGATGAGGGCTTAGCTATGGGCTCGCCATTATCACCAGCAATGGCGAATATATACATGGGATACTTTGAGGAAATGGCATTAGAATCTATATCTCTAAAGCCAACTCTATGGTTAAGGTACGTAGATGACACCTTCATACTCTGGCTACACTAGGAAGATATTAAAGTTCTACTGGACCATGTGAACTCAATACGACCTTCGATACAGTTCACGATGGAGAAAGAGAGTAACAACACACTCCCATTCCTGGATGTTCTAATATCTCGAACAGAGCATGGCTTTAAGACATCCAAATACCGTAAACCGACATTCAGCGGACACTACCTCATTTTCAACTCCGACCATCCATACAGCGTAAAGAAAGGGATCGTCCGCTGCTTACAACACCGAGCAAAAGTCATAAGTGGCGGCCCAGAGACATTAGATAAAGAATTGGTCAGTATAAGTAACAACTACCCTGGGTACATGGCAGCAGCCCCCAAAAACTAGGAGAGGCGGGTACAAGAGGAGGACAACAACACTCAGAAAACAGTCTGTCTGCCTTATGTGAAGGGGTTATCAGAAAAATACAAAGGATCTGCGGTCCATATAATAACATCAGCACAATCTTCAAAAGCTTGACGACACTTCGCAGATATCTCTCCCGAGTAAGACCCCCCCATAGAAGAGAACATGATTAAAGACTGTGTGTACATCATCCTGTTCATCTGCGGAAAGAAATATAAAGGAGAGACAGGCCGCCCCCTGTTTCAAGAACACCAAAAAGCTGTAACACGAGAGGAAGTGGAAAAATCACGCGTGGCTGACCACATATGGAGAGAAAAGGTGAGATCCCCGCCGTCTGTCGGATCAGGTTGAGATTAGAGGCAAAGGACATCATTGGAAAATTCGTAAAAATAAGGAATCAGCACATATGCTAGGCCACAAAAATCTCCTGAGCCGACCAAGCATAGAAATGAATACAATATGGGAACCAGTAATAAGGGGTGCCAGAGAAAAGCAATAATAACAAAAAATTGCAATTTGAGGTCTGGTAAAAATGGTTGCTGAAGACATTAGGTTTATAATACCCAGAAATTTATACACAGATGTTCTCAAGGACACGTGGCACAGTGGATAAAGGCGTTGGCTAGACAGGACCCAAAGAGTATGAGTTCAATACCCGGTTAAAGCAATGGAGAACTTGGAGAGGGGAATTAACCGGAGATAACTGATAACTGACATCCATTAAATCATGGCATGTGAAACTAGAACAGTCTACCCCAGTGAGCGAAATAAAGGGTTCAGTTCGACATTACAACCAGCTGAAGAAGGCCGGCGCGTTGTGATAAATATGGCGACAAAGATGAGGACAATAGTGTACAAGTTCTCCTTTTCTACAATTAAATCGGCTTGAGAGGAGTTGAATTGTGGACCTTCGAGAGATTGTCATGTCGCGTATGTAAGACGTCAAGGGAATCGAAATATTACAAACAAATTTATGAGCTTTTACAGCTAGATCAAGCGATAGATCAGCTGCCACAGTAACACCCAGTGGTACCATACGATGCTCACCTGGCAGATTGTGTTGGGTTATTTTGTGTACATGATGTTTACTAGTGATACAACCAAAATGAGCTGACTCATTTTCTAGTTTACCAAGAGAAGGTTAACCAATAAGGAGACGTGGAATATTCGATCCGATGTGTATAAAGTCGGCCATTTTGTTTATTTTTTGCCGGAATATCCACTGCCAACCTCTGATATGAAAGACCTGCAGAACTACGTTTTCCTACTCTCTCCGAATATCCACTGCCAACCTCTGATATGGAAGACCTTAAAAATTCCTGAATGGCTGCTACTAGACATTGGTGCTGTTTCATTGAACAAATTAATTACTACGTCGGATTGCTACATTCAAACTACATTAAACATGTTTTACAGCTCATCTGGCTGATCGAATGGTAATCTGTTGTGTTCTGTGATGAGAATAGCTTTTGCTACAGTACCATCCAGTGGTACCATACGATGCTCATCTGGCAGATCGAATGGCAACTGTTGTGTTCTGTGATGAGAACAGCCTTTGCCACAGTACCATCCAGTGGTACCATACGATGCTCATCTGGTAGATCGAATGGTAATCTGTTGTGTTAAGTGATGAAAACAGCCTTTGCCACAGTACCATCCAGTGGTACCATACGATGCTTATCTACTTTAAATCAGCTAATAGAACTAACTTGTGTTTACAAATGTCTCAAAAATGAACGACATTGACGATGTTACTGAAAAAAATGAAATCGATTTCAATCATTATAATTTCTGTTTGAAATACACCAGAGGATTTTGCTTTCTGGAAATAGTGACTTTAATTATTTAGCTTTCAATTAAACGTAAAATAAAAGCTTCCAGAAAGCCTTTTCATTTTTCAAAATTAATTTAAACGTTAGATATCGCGATTTCAATGGAGGTACCTAGAATAATGTATAGCAGCATGACATACACCATTTTTACGGACATATGCATGCGAGACTGCACACGTGTGTCAAGATGGATACCCTGTGTTTGTCATGGGTTCTGCTCAGAGCAGACACACTCCTTATTTTGGAAGATGTACACGGGTATTTCTTTTCATCGTTTCACTCCAAGCAAGGCAATAATGCTACTAGAATCGAGCCGGTTACAGGGGGCGAAAGAGAATGAGAAGACTGAGAGTGGGAAGAATTGAGGAAAGGGGGAAAAATGTACGGGGTTTCAAGAAGACAGATGAGAACATTTTCGGTTTGAGTTAATAGAAATACAATCCCTATGGCAGGAGCACGAACACCAAATGCTTCTTCTATACAACATATGTGCCCATGAATTAATTATTATTTGTCCCCCCATTCATATGTGCAAGTGTATAAAAAAAATTCTCAACTAAACTCTCCCTATCTCAATCTGTTCCTATCTAGCTATCTATCTAGCTATCTATCTATCTTACCCAGTAAATATCTATCTATCTATCTATCTATCTATCTATCTATCTATCTTACCCGATCTATATCTATCTATCTATCTATCTCAGTCTGTTAGCATCTATCTACATATCTCAGCCTGTTATCTATCTATCTATCTATCTATCTATCTATGACTGCTGGCCAATTACGAAAAGAGAATTTATTTTGCACGATAGATATTTATTTTTTGACTTAATTTTTCAGTGTACTTAATTCATTTGTGAATATTAATCTCAAAAGCTTTTCAATATAAAAACTATAGTTGCTGAGTTGCAAAATTAATGTCCTAACCTCTCTCATATTTATGTGTGTGTGTGTGAGAGAGAGAGAGTGCGTGTCTGTGTGTGTGTATGCGTGTTTGTGCGCACGTATGTGTATGTGTGTACGTATGTGTGCGTGTCTGTGTGCCTGTGTGTGTATGGGTGTGTGCGCGCACGTATGTGTGTGTGTGTGTGTTTGTGTGCGTGTCTGTGTGTGTATGTGTGTGTGCGCACGTATGTGTATGTGCGCATGTGTGCGTGTATTTTTTTTCCCATCACAAGCGGATTCTGCAAACGCCAACTGCAGGCAGCGACGCTCATCATCAATGAATCAACTTTCCTACCGACACACACAGACGCACGCACTCTCTTTCTCTCCGTCTCGATATCTCTTGAGTACTCTCAGTGTGTTGTTATCGATTACTGATTGACAATCCCAATTCCTATCGACGCCTCATTCCTATTGGATTCTCTTATTTGAGCCACAGTCGGAATAGCATCAGGTTTACGCTTCTCTCATGTCACTAGCAACCACTGGTATCAACCGATGCAAACAGAAGAATTGTATGTAAAACCCACTCGGGTCTCGTTTCCTTCTTCTTTTCTGGCACTATACAAAAATCTGAAGCAAGCAGTTGAAAGGCGTTGCACACTCAGTAAGTTGCCTAATTCTTGCGCTTCGCCGGCGCATTTGATCGAAGGACTGACACGTTGTCTTCGCTCAAAGGCTTTATCAATCTTAAGAAATTAATGATGCTACACTGGAATCTGACCTCCTGTGTCCTCCAGACTTCAAAGATAATATCTGTCATTTTTATATTTCTATAACAGTTCAAACCATTTCTTCATTCGATGTTACTCATGAGTAGAAGAAAACTGTTGGTTTGGGGCCAAGAAATCATTGATTAAATTTTTAAGCGAAGAAAAGGACGGAATTAGATTATGAAAACGTGGAGTAATGGATAGCGGATTGAGGAATCGGAGAGCCGAGTTCGAATTCCAATCGAATACATTACATTCACTTACGTGCTAATACCCTTGGGGAAGGCATGAATCCTCATCTTCTCCCTCCAGCTATGAGTAAATAGCAGGACAGACTAGGTTCTATAACCTTGGATGGCAAATGGTCTAGGAGAAGGACAACTCTGAATTCAAACCCGGAGTGGAGCCCCGAAGGTGGATGGACGGCACTTTGTGCTACTTTCCGGCAACTCCTGCAGTCGCGTTGGTACCAAACTGTATTGGTTTATCCTCTCCTTTGGGCTCTGCTAGCAAGGCCGAGAGGGGGAACTAGTCGTCCGGGCAGCCCTAGTTCTCCATATGTCCCGCCCAGGGTCGTAGCGCACTAAGCGCTACTCCATCGTCTCCAGAGACGGACGGATGCCGACGCTATTTCATGAGAAGAAAACATAGTTTACAAAAATCTCAAAATATATTTTTGGTATTATTGTGTGATTATACAGAAAATTCGCTACTTATCTGTTCCCTCTGAAATTACTTAGACTAAACAGCATTCGTTGGTTTATGGTGTCTTGATACGAAAAGGAAATGAAACACTTTTTCATTGTAGAGGACTTCTCGACTGGATTTAAACGTTGCTGTTATTACATGTGAAAATACAATACTTTTAAAAGTTTTTTTTTCATATGTTTGTATCTGCCGCCATCCCAGCTTTGACATGCTGATGTGGCTTTCTTAAGAATATTGACATAGGCTACACAAAGAACTTTGAACGCAATGTTTGCTTCAAGTTGTTGAGTTTTCCAATGTTCCTATTCCACCACTGAAGTTAAGCAGCTTAAAATCCGGTCAATAATTAAATGAGGGTTTTCTTGGGAATACCGGAGGCAGTAAGCAATTTCCTACAATCCAAAATATGTTTTAGTTTTAAATAAATGACCCCCCTACCAAAAAAAAAAATCAATCAATTACAACTTATCTGCATTGCTCAGATAATTGTCCTAATCTTTACCGCCATATTCACGACGTTTCGGCCGTTGTACGCTCCGGCATTCTTCACTTGATTGGAATTTGGAACTGAACCCTTTATTCCGTCCACCGGGTTAGAACGTTCTAGTACCACGTGCCATGCCTCTTCCGGATGTCTCAGTATCAGTTATATCCCTTTAACTTAACTCTCCAAGTTTTTGTTCACCTCAGCTGTAGCCAGGTATTGAACTCTCAACTCTTGTGAGTCCAGTCCCTGGGTTCAACCAACGCTTTTATCAACTGAGCCATGTGTCCAGTATAGTCTGGGATTATAAACCTAATGTCTCAGTTATTTTTTTTTTACCAGTGCTCATATAGCAATTTTGTTGTTATTGTTTTTCTCTAGCAGTCCTTATTACTGTTTCCGGTATTCTTTTCCATGCTTGACAGACAATTACAACTTGTTACACATTTTTATTCTTGTGTGAAGCGAAGATTTCTCCTCGCCATTCCTAATACGCGTGGTTTTCAACCTTACAGAAATGTTGTTCCTATATTTTTTCTTTTAATCTAAAACATCGGCTTGCATCTTAGAAATGGTTAATCTTTTGTCACGAAAGAGTGGATTTGTGTAATATATTGTATATACTCGTGTAAATGTCGATTATCTTTCGTCTCAATAACTTTTTTTTTTACTTAAGGACACGTCAATTTGTTGCCTACTAGTTTTCAGAGTGAAATTAGTAGAAGGACAAGAAACTAAAAATCTTCGTCCCGTGACTAAGAAATTTGCTTGTTATTAAGTACCACAAAAGCTAATATAAAGAAATATTGACTCGTTTCTTTTACATTGCAATTCTTTTCAAATTGTCTTTCTTGTTCAGCTTTCCTTTTTCGCTAATTTTTTTTTTTTTTTTGTCGTAGTATAAAAATTTCTGCCTTTTGATGCAATTTTAATAGCTTTATTGCAACTCAGTGGATTGCTGTATTTTCAGTTGTTTTTTTTTAAACGTTTTAAAAATATATTTGAAATTTTAAATACGACTAGTTTTTAATCAAGCCATTACTATTTTAAACGTGTGTCAGACTAAATAATCGATCCGAATTGCTAAAATGCTTTAAATCTGCGAGAAAAGAGATTTGCTTTCGAAGAGGTCATTTCGTCCTTTTCTTAAACTTTCATTTCCTTTTACTCTACTACTTCATACAGTACATTTTAATTCTTCTAAAATTCAAGCAAAAGAAACAATTTCATTTTGGGATTTCTTTCAACAACTTATCCCCCATGAAACCTGTTACTTTAAGAGTATTTTAATTTCCCTCTCGTGTGTCGGAAGCTTTACCTGGCTAACAGCGTAGCTAAGGTAGAATTTGTGATACTTATCGATTTCTCGCGGATCGAAGCCAAACTAATTATTGAATAAGTATTGCAGGTGACAAAATTACACCTTCCAGGTATTCTATAACATCTCGGGCATTGCATCGATTACATGTCTCCTTTGGCTCAAACCTCATCATCGTCACCTTTGTATATCAACTAATTATATTCGCGGGTTTATTGATATTAACGAAGTTTACTTTAGTCTGAAGTAAAGCGCCCAGACAGGCTTTTCGATGCGGAGTAATGGTTAAGGAGTTAGTTTGAGGGAAACAAAGAGTACTGTTTTCGATTCTGGCCAAGTGGTCCTATAATTGTGACGAAAGTAAACCAAAATGAGTAAAGAATCAAACTCACTTCCCTTTTAATTGCTTCAGAACTTGATCGTAAATTCTGACCGGTTCTAAAAGTTTTATGTAAAAATATAAAGTATCTGTCTATATATATGAGATGAGGTATTATGTACATTATTTACATTATTCAGACTATTTCCCTCATCTTTGTCGCCATATTTATCAAAACGTTTCGGCCCTTCATTATCTGTCTATATTTCTGAGATGAGGTATTATGTACATTATTTACATTATTCAGACTATTGTCCTCATCTTTGTCGCCATATTTATCACAACGTTTCGGCCATTCAGTATCTGTCTATATTTCTGAGAGGAGGTATTATGTACACTATTTACATTATTCGGACTATTGTCCTCATCTTTGTCACCATATTTATCACAACGTTTCGGCCATTCAGTATCTGTCTATATTTCTGAGATGAGGTATTATGTACACTATTTACATTATTCGGACTATTGTCCTCATCTTTGTCGCCATATTTATCACAACGTTTCGGCCATTCAGTATCTGTCTATATTTCTGAGATGAGGTATTATGTACACTATTTACATTATTCGGACTATTGTCCTCATCTTTGTCGCCATATTTATCACAACGTTTCGGCCATTTCCGGACCTTGAAATAGAAATCTCAAAAATGTGGCACTTGGGAACATCAACAATCCCTGTTGTAGTTGGAGCCCTAGGATTGGTTGGAAAAGATTACAGTAGACTAATTGAAGGGATTTCTGGAAGCCCATGCCTCAAAGAAATACAAAAAAATGGTTCTCACAAGTACAGCCCACACTTTACGAAGGGCTTTATCTACGTAATTTTTTTTTTTTTTTTGCGGTGGAAAGTGTCATAATGCCATTTCTAACCTTAGGTCCCTGGGCGGGACCCGGAAAGAAATGGGTAAACGCCAGAAATCAAAAGAAATAAAATAATAATAATAATAATGATAATAATAATACCGATGAAGTTTTAATAGCATTGATAAAAATTAAAAAAAGGTTTGAAAATTTAATTGCCTTCAAATTTCCGACTAGAGAAAAAGTTTCTTTACATCAATCCTTGTAGAGTTTCTTAAAAGAAGAGGTTAAAAGGAGGCATCTAACATTGTCTATACCAGTAAGTCTCAACCGTCGTGTCGCCTCACAGTCGTAAGCTGCGAAATATTGTTACGGCAATTTTCTACTACTTATTTATGTGAATTAGGCTTCTGAACCCTAAATAGCCCCAAAAATAAAAAGCGAAAAAGACTATGCTCAACTGAAGAAGAAATGAGGGTTTGCTTATCACACATTCGACCAAACATTGAAGAAATCGCAAAAAAACACCCTCAAACACAGGCTTCGTCCTAAGCTGCACAAATAGTTGAAAGGAAACATTGAAATAAAAAAAACTTTAAATTTGAGTGTGTATTTTTATTCTTATAAATCTATAGCTTTATTCCATAATATTTAAATGTATACCCTTTAAAAATATTTGCTAAGTGTGCCGTAATATTTTCATTTGCTTCTTGGTGTGCCGTTGCTAAAAAAAAGGTTGAGAAACACTGGTCTATACTTTGATTAGATTAATTGAAACGATGTACAATGATTGAAATTTTCCGTAATAGTTTTTTATTGTTAAATCGGAGACGGAATTCAGAGCCAGTCTCACCAATATTGTCACATCTATTAGAGAAAATAAAGCAAATTATGTTAAAGTTATTACAAATAAGATGATTTTTAACTTTTGTACATGGGGGAATGTAAGTTTTATCGGTTATAATATGCTTACAAAATCTGGCATTTTAGTTCATTGCGCTTATCAAGCATTCGGTTGTTTTAGAAGCAAATAGGGAAAATACATAAGGTGCCTGACATTTTGCATTAATAATAATAAGATATAAAAGAGAATACGTGGATATTTAATATCCATCTATCTCAGTGTGTCCATATCAATTTCAGTCTGTTCATATCTATCTATCTATCTATTTCAGTCTGTTCAGATCTCTCTCTCTCTCTCTCTCTCTCTCTCTCTCTATATATATATATATATATATATATATATATATATATATATATATATATATATATATATATATATATATCAGTCTGTCCATGTCTATTTCAGTCTGTTTATATCTATCTATCTATCTGTCTCAGTCTATCTATCTATCTGTCTCTGTCTTTTCATATTTATTTCAGTCTGTTCATATCTATCTATCTATCTATTTCAGTCTGTTCAGATTCTCTCTCTTTCTCTCTTTGTCTGTCTGTCTGTCTGTCTGTCTGTCTCTCTCTCTCTCTCTCTCTATATATATATATATATATATATATATATATATATATATGTCTGTCCATATCTATCTCAGTCTGTTTAAATCTATCTATCTATCTATCTGTCTATCGATCTATCTATCTATCTCAGTCTGTTCATATCTCTCTCTCTGTCTCTCTGTCTCTCTCTCTCTCTCTCTATATATATATATATATATATATATATATATATATATATATATGTAATATATATATATATATATATCAGTCTGTCAATGTCTATTTCAGTCTGTTTATATCTATCTATCTATTTCAGTCTGTTCATATTTATTTCAGTCTGTTCATGTCTATCTATTTCAGTCTGTTCAGATTCTCTCTCTTTCTCTCTTTCTCTGTCTGTCTCTCCCTCTCCCCCCCCTCTCTCTCTCTCTCTCTCTCTCTCTCTCTCTCTCTATATATATATATATATATATATATATTAGTCTGTCCATATCTATTTCAGTCTGTTTCTATCTATCTATCTATCTATGTGTACATGTGTGTGTACGTAATGATTTTCTACATCACCAAAAGAGTTCACTGCATAGAGATGGATGAATTGTCTGTATTTATGCAATGGACGAGCCTACTTGTACATGTCTCATATCTCATGTACATTTCATTCAATTTCCATTGTCTCTATTTCCATAAACAGTGCCATATTAAATTCTGGAAATACGGAGAGAACGAAATAAACATTTTCGTATGCATTTTAGCGTAGAGTGCATATGAAACTAATATTTTTATGCAAAAATCCACGAAGCGAGGGCCCATATCAAAATAAAACGTTATTGCTAAATTAGTTATGCTGGTAAGAGGTGAAAATTATGAGGATAAACAGGATACACAATCACTTGAAGAGGTTAATATTGTGGTGTTCAGGAAAGCATTCACGCGGGAGCTTGTCTCACAAAATTAAAAATAGATTTTGGAAAAAAATCTGTCAGTGGAACTTTCTCCTTACATTTGGAACACGGGGGAAATGTGGGTGGGATCCGACTTAGTGGAAGTGGCATAGCACGTGTCCTAGCTGTAAAAGTCTGAACTAGTGGAACTAAAGTGAAATTTGGCACGGAACATAGCGTCTTTGGGAAAGTGGCTATTCAGTGGAAGGTTATAGCTTCATCGGCAAGAGCGTGTAACCTTAAATCTATCAAGGCTGGAAAGTGAACAGCTCCCGCCCAGAGATGTCAGCAGGGCTTCATTTTTGTTCTAATCTGATTCTTGAATGGATAAAGCATGGCAGAAGACGTCATTGTATTTCCTGCAGCGATAGGATAAGCTGAAGATTTTTCCCAACATCTTTAGCAACGGATTTTATACACGAATCCCACTTGTCGTTTGGAGTGAACTTGAGACTCGATAGACATCCAAAGCATGGAACCTCACGTCTATACAAGGGTTTGGGATTAACAAAAATTGCCCACTGACATTACATTTATTCCATCACTCGTTCCCTTTAGTCAATTTCTACATTAATAAACTGCTTTTAGTGTCGCTCCAAGTGCTCCTGTAATGATAGGTACAGTCATCTTTTCTATCTTTCACAATTACTATTTCCATTTGTATCTTCGTCCCACTTGGTATAGAGTGGTCACCGTTGGATTGTAAGTGATAACAAATTTACCCAAATCCCTTGCATTCTCTTCAGGAATCTCTTCGATTCGAAGAATCAGTTGTTGTTCAATTTTCCTACGATTTTTAGTAAGTATTTGTGAAACAGTTCCCTGGACACTAACGATTATTGGCACAAGCTGTGCAGTTTTTGACGTTGGAATGCTATTTGCCCTTTTTTTTCCTTATTCTTTTCCCCGTCTGCCTTGTATTCGGTTGGAAATACCACTTTCAGAGTTTGAAAGATTTCCTTTCATTGCATATATCTCTTGCTTCTAATATTACTGATACGCAAAGAATTCGTGTCAGTTTTTTCGCGTCCTGGGTAAGACTATAAACTATATCCGCATCCTGGATGAGACGATAAACGACATCAGCATCCTGGGTATGACGATAAACGACATCCGCATCGTGGGTAAGACAATAAACTACATCCGCGTCCTGGGTAAGATGATAAACTACATCCGCGTCCTGGGTAAGACGATAAACTACATCCGCATCGTGGGTAAGACGATAAACTACATCCGCGTCCTGGGTATGACGATAAACGACATCAGCATCCTGGGTATGACGATAAACGACATCCGCATCGTGGGTATGACGATAAACGACATCCGCATCGTGGGTATGACGATAAACGACATCGGCGTCCTGGGTAAGACGATAAACTAAATCCGCGTCCTGGGTAAGACGATAAACTACATCTGACAGCAAGGCCTCTGATCCGGGACCACCTCTTAAGTGCTAGTGTATTTTAATGTAAAGAGATATTGTTGATAATTTTACTATCAATAGGTATTTTATATATCAGAAATACATTTTATAGGAAAATGACCAACAATACATTTTATCTGTAGTTGAAGAAATACAATTGCATTTAAAATATATTTCGTGGAAGCCATAAAAATGTATTCAAAATATTTAGATTTTGGTACTAAATAACCCATAGAGATGTTGATATGCCTCTAATGAAAATCAACCAAACAACTCGTGATAGCTAAGAACTGATCTGTAAGCTCCAGGCTTTGTAGATGCTTTCTCAAAATTTATTTTAGATGCATTTGCTACTCAGCTTTTGTATGTTATGGATCATGTGCCTGTCCCAGACGTGATCATCGGATGGAGAATATGAAGCACAGTATTTTACTGTGGACGGCGTGTGAGGTGTGTATGCAAAATACGGTTTTGAAATATGTCTTCAATCTCACTTTTGTTTTCAGAATAGAGAGTTGCGAACTTTTCACACACGTCTTACACCTCACCACAGTCACATACAGACACACATACAGACACACACGTACAAGCACACACATACAGACACACACATACAGACACACACGCACAGACACAAATATACAGACACACACGTACAGACACACGCATACAGACACACACGCACAGACACACATACAGACACACACGTACAGACACATGCATACAGACACACACATACAGACACACACGTACAGACACACACATACAGACACACACGCACAGACACACGCATACAGACACACACGCACAGACACACATAGAGACACACACGTACAAACACACACATACAGACACACACATACAGACACACGCGCACAGACACACATAGAGACACACACGTACAGACACATGCATACAGACACACACGTACAAACACACACGTACAGACACACACATACAGACACACGCACAGACACACACGCACAGACACACGCGCACAGACACACGCATACAGACATACACATACAGACACACACGCACAGACACACATGCACAGACACACGCATACAGACACACAGGCACAGACACACATACAGACACACACATACAGACACACACATACAGACACACACGCACAGACACACGCATACAAGCACACACCCACACATACAGACACACACACGCACAGACACACGCATACAGACACACAAACATACAGACACACACATAGAGACACACACACGCACAGACACACACACACACAAACACATAAAGACACACACGCACACACACACATACAGACACACACACACACGCATACAGACACACACATACAGACACACACGCACAGACACACGCATACAGACACACACAGAGACACACGCATACAGACACACACATACAGACACACACAGAGACACACACATACAGACACACACGCACAGACACACGCATACAGACACACACGCACAGACACACATGCAAAAACACACATACAGACCCACACGCACAGACACACACCAACACCCACACAGACATATATATATCATTTATTTTGGGATATTACATCGAAAACATGTTCGAATCGCTGCACAATTGCAGTTGTGTTTCGATGCGATTCAAATGTCAATTGATAACAGATGAGATGCATTCGATAAGCATCGAAATACGGCGAAGTGTAGCGATTTTCTCATGTTTTTCGATGTAATATCGTGAAATGAATAATATTGCTCTACTTTGTATTGAGCCCTCTTTTAAATTAAATTTTACGAACGCTGGAATTGTACACTATTGATTCTCATCTTAACTGTACATATATATATATATATATATATATATATATATATATATAAAGACAATATTAGTGGTAAATATACACATACATATGCAATTATATATACACATACATATATGTATAAAAATAATTCCAAGAGGAATATATATATATATATATATATATATATATATATATATATATATATAATGTAAAGATTTGAACACTAATATTCCATGGTCATAATTTAAAAAAAACGATTCAATTCATCAGATCTACAGATTCAAAAAGAATTTTTTTTTAATCTGTAGGTCTGATGAATTGGATCGTTTTTACGTTTTATAAATTATGACCATGGAATATTAGTGTTCAAATCTTTTCATAATATATATATATATATATATATATATATATATATATATATATATATATATATATAATTATTTTTTTAAACTATAATTCCTTCACTACATAAGAGTTCTTATGTTTCAAGAACAGGAACCAAAGATTTCAAATTTAATTATTCGAATTGAATTGAATTAAAGTATCAAGCTCTGTTTCATCTTCAAGCGAAATTTTTGGAATAACTAATCTTGAAATTAACGTAGCTTTATAAGCAGATTTATTTGTAATATATATATATATATATATATATATATATATATATATATATATCGTGGCGGAGGGCTTGAGGGTGCTGGCCTTGGTCAAATTGTTGATCACACAAGATAATACGCTCTTTCCCAGTATAACCGAATAAATGTCACTTGCATATTATATAAACTTAGCTACATAATGAAAGAGATCGCCATCTCTCTAAATCTGTCTGTCTCTTTATATATATATATATATATTTTAATTATTTAAAAAAAATATGATTCCATCGCTACATAAGAGTTCTCATGGTGCAAAAACAGGAGCTAAAACCTTCAATTTAATTATAAAAATTAAATTGAATTAAAGTATCAATCTCTGCTTCATCTTCAAACGAAATTTTTGGGAATAACTAATCTTGAAATTTACGCAGCTTTATAAGCATATTCATTCGTAAAATTAATTTCTATGGAAACGGCTGAAGCAAATATTTAAATAAGTGGCTTAAGGGTTAACAATTTGTATCAACATATTAGTTACTTATATATATTGATCGCGCTAGACAACATACTTTATCGCAGAAACTGTAACTAAGGTCTGCTCAGTATAGTTGCAGTATAAACCACAGGTGGGCTCTGTGGGTGTTGAGCAAACACAAATGTCTCTGAGTGAGCGTCTGCAATAGGGATTGGCTGGCCGCGCTAGTAAACGGGTATCCTCGAATACGATTACGATTTTATATATTAAAGTTTGCTATATTTATCTGGGATAAGTTCTCATTATCAAAGTGCATTTGTAGATATAAACAGTTTGGATATAGCAAACAACAGTGAATAGAGACTGGTAGTTTTTACCTCGTAACCAATTACTAATCCAAGTGTTACTCCTCTTTATGTGGGTTTAGTTTTGGTGAATGAAGAAGACATTTGTTTTGTTTTTTTACAATTCTTTTGATTTAGCATTTACTTTATTTCCACGCGGACATATGTTTGCTGTTGTTATCACAACATTTCGGCCTTCATCTGAGTAACCTACAGGGAATCGACAAGCACCTGACGAAGGCTGCAGGGTACAATGGCTGAAACGTTATGATAGCAACAACAAATATAGGGAGCATAGTACCCGTTTATTTAATTTAAATGATAACTTAAGAGAGAGCATTTATAATCTTTATTTAATTACTTTTATTTTCTTTACATTTTCTTAATTTATTTTATTTTATTTATATATGTACATATTTGTTGATTAATTAATTTATTTATATAATTCTGCATACTTTCTTTGGTTCAAATGTTTGGTTTGAAAGAGAGTTTATTGGTTTTAGGTTATGGGTCTTTAATCGTTTAGTCTTCGGAGTTGTATTATGGATGTAGGTAGCAGAGTAGGAATTAGCTTTCGTGTCTGCATATTGAAATGAGTTCTGATATTTTGCTTAGGAAATTATATTGCCCTGAAAAGGCGATTATTGCTATGTTTCTGCTTTGAGAAAATGTGACTCGTATATAGGAATAAAGTGTCGCTGCCGACACTTGAGTTTGAACATAGATCACCAGTGAGCAAACGCAGGCAATTCCATTATTGAATTAAGTAGACCACGTGACCATAGAGCTAACGCATATAAGTAGGAAGTCGCATGACGTCTAAATGTTCTCCAATTCTAGTCTATCCTCTATTAATATTCGGATCGCTATTTCTAGTCTATCCTCTATTACTATTTGGAGCATCATTTATTACTATACGGACCGCTATTCTCTACTGTATTCACTATACTATTTCCCTATTCAGATCACTATACGGATCTACATTTCTACTCTATTACTATACGGACCGCTATTCTCTACTCTATTCACTATACTATTTCCCTATTCAGATCTCTATACGGATCTACATTTCTACTCTATTACTAAACAAACCGCTATTCACTCCTCTATTCACTATACTATTTCCCTATTCAGATCACTATACGGAACTACATTTCTACTCTACTACTATACGAACCGCTATTCTCCACTCTATTCACTATACTATTTCCCTATTCAGATCACTATACAGATCTACATTTCTACTCTATTACTATACGGGCCGCTATTCTCTACTCTATTCACTATACTATTTCCCTATTCAGATCACTATACGGATCTACATTTCTATATTACTATACGGATCACTATTCTCTCCTCTATTCACTACACTATTTCCCTATTCAGATCACTATACGGATCTACATTTCTACGCTATTACTATACGGACCGCTATTCTCTACTATATTCACTATACTATTTCCCTATTCAGATCTCTATACGGATCTACATTTCTACTCTATTACTATACGGACCACTATTCTCTACTCTATTCACTATACTATTTCCCTATTCAGAAACCTATACGGATCTACATTTCTACTCTATTACTATACGAACCGCTATTCTCTACTATATTCACTATACTATTTCCCTATTCAGATCACTATACGGATCTACATTTCTACTCTATTACTATACGGATCGCTATTTTCTCCTCTATTCACTATACTATTTCCCTATTCAGATCACTATACGGATCTACATTTCTACTCTATTACTATACGGACCGCTATTCTCTACTCTATTCACTATACTATTTCCCTATTCAGATCACTATACGGATCTACATTTTTACTCTATTACTATACGGACCACTATTCTCTACTCTATTCACTATACTATTTCCCTATTCAGATCACTATACGAATCTACATTTCTACTCTACTACTATACGAACCGCTATTCTCTACTCTATTCACTATACTATTTCCCTATTCAGATCACTATACGGATCTACATTTCTACTCTATTACTATACGGACCGCTATTCTCTACTATATTCACTATACTATTTCCCTATTCAGATCACTATACGGATCTACATTTCTACTCTATTACTATACGGACCGCTATTCTCTACTCTATTCACTATACTATTTCCCTATTCAGAAACCTATACGGATCTACATTTCTACTCTATTACTATACGAACCGCTATTCTCTACTATATTCACTATACTATTTCCCTATTCAGATCACTATACGGATCTACATTTCTACTCTATTACTATACGGACCGCTATTCTCTACTCTATTCACTATACTATTTCCCTATTCAGATCACTATACGGATCTACATTTCTACTCTATTACTATACGGACCGCTATTCTCTACTCTATTCACTATACTATTTCCCTATTCAGATCACTATACGGATCTACATTTCTACTCTACTACTATACGAACCGCTATTCTCTACTCTATTCACTATACTATTTCCCTATTCAGATCACTATACGGATCTACATTTCTACTCTATTACTATACGGACCGCTATTCTCTACTCTATTCACTATACTATTTCCCTATTCAGATCACTATACGAATCTAGAGAACAATATTACAAAAACCCTTAAATTCTATTGTGAACAATAATACAAAAGCCCTTAAATTTTATTGTGAACAATAATACAAAAGCCCTTAAATTTTATTGTGAACAATAATACAAAAGCCCTTAAATTTTATTGTGAACAATATTACAAAAACCCTTAAATTTTATTGTGAATAATAATACAAAAGCCCTTAAATTTTATTGTGAACAATAATACAAAAGCCCTTAAATTTTATTGGGAACAATAATACAAAAGCCCTTAAATTTTATTGGAAACAATAATACAAAAGCCCTTAAATTTTATTGCGAACAATAATACAAAAGCCCTATATTTTATCAACGCAGGTGCTCAAACTGTTTTCCGTCACAATTTACACAGCTTTGAAGTCTACCTCTAACACTTCGACAAACTTTTTTTTGCACAAGTCTTTTTGGGTATTAATTTCTTGAAATGCATCTCTTATGTAATTTTTCAAATCACCAACACTTCTTGGTTTTTGACTATAAACTTTGTCTTTGAGTACTCCCCAGAAGACGAAATCCATTGGGGTCAAGTCTGGTTAACGTGCCGGCCAATCAATTGGACCTCTTTAGCCAATCCGTTTCTCAGGAAATGTTTCGTCAAGAGTTGTAATAATATAACCGATACATAAACCTATTCCACATACAGTCCACCTACTTTTGGACCACCCTGTATATATATATATATATATATATATATATATATATATATATATATATATATATGTGTGTGTGTGTGTGTGTGTGTGTGTGTGTGTGTGTGTGTGTGTGTGTGTAACAAACTTGTTAATTTTTGACGTTTAAGTCCCAAATTGTTCTCCATATTTTGTCCTCAAGCTTTGGCAGTTTGTTCTTATCGAAATGTCAAGAAAATTATAGATTTAACAGCACCACGGCGCCATCTTTTCTTTTCATCGCTGTCAACGAATTATCTTCTTTCCATGCTGAAAAGTAGATTGAATCAATCAATTTAATCCACCCTCAATTTCATGGTAATTATTGGTTCTGTTTACATCAGCTTATGTCTGTTGCTTAATGAATTTTCTAACAATAGGATCGAAGTCTATTTCTGCCATTTAATCAGTGATTTTAGAAGAACTGATTCCATAAACACAGAATGTTAAAGCGTCTGGTCGTGACACGCCTCATCAAGATGAATTTGACTTGTTTCATTTCTATTATTTAACACCTTCAACAAGGGCTTTCAGCAGCAGCAGCAGCTGGATATTCAAAAGAACCGATCTTCAGACGCGTTCCTTCTTGATGTGAACGATTGTTTACTTTTCGTCGCCAGAGGGCGTGACATTAGAAATGTTGGCGATTTTGAAGAGACGGATTAAAATAGAGAATAGATATCTGGAGCGAGGACCCACAGAATGAATAAACAGATTGACTTTATATAAGGATCGACGCAGTGTTTTTTTTTGTTTTTTTTTGTTGGCTAAGAGACATGCATCTTCGATGCTTTAGACAGTGGCTACTGTTAATAAAGAAACGGGGCCTCTGTCCATTTGGAAGATTGTCGCAACACAATCCAATCCACATTTTCCAATCTTTGGTATTAAACTAAAATAATTTTAGTATATATCTAAAAGAAATAAGCTAGCTATATTCTGCGAAAAAATGGTTTTCAACTATATTCAGCTTCTAGTTTTTTAAATTAAGATTGCTTTACCCTTTGAGCCTTGACCACCGTTTTATCGGTGCTAGAGAAAAAAATGACGTAATGCCCAGTCACTGGTTGAACAGTGGGTAAATATTTGTAACTGTTTTTATATCTACCGTGAAACATTGCATACCAATTATTTATGAATTTTGACTCAAGAGCTCAGACAGAATGGTTAAAATTGTTCAGGAACGCAGGGCTCAAAGGGTTAAGTTGGCTATAGTGATGTCTAGTAAGCAATGCATTGAGATCGATCCTCACAATGTGTCTCCGTTTCATGGCCTGTGCCACTCTAAGCTGAGTAAATATCTGTATATATGTTCTAGTTCATGACTCAAGGAAGACAGTTTTTCGTTTTGTGTTTCTTTTCATTTGTTCACACTCATTTCCCCTTATCTAAATTGATTCCCCGACAACTGAAATACTTTCGCAATCTTACTTACAATTTCCTCAACAGGATGTTTTCATTTTTTTTTTTTTTGACAGATGTTTAAACTTATAAGACGAGTAGAAAGCATTTTCTTTTAATTTGGTCCCAGATTTTTTTTTCTGCAAGGGAAGATTAAACAGACAAATAGGAAGCTATAAAATTGGCACCCAGCGTTTAAAAACTAGTGTTAGTTGGCCACCCACAGTCGATGTCTTATTTGATTCTGATCGCCATATTTCCTCTTCGGCCACTTGATGATATTAACTGCAATGGCAGTTCGGAGAGCGAAAAAGATTTCAACCCTTCTTTTGTTTACGTTGTTTCAAAGTTCGTTCGCGACTACTGGCAGTCTCCAGCACAAGTGGTTTCATCAGTAGTTTGTTAAATGCATAGACGGCTGTCGAAAAGCAGACCCACTTCCGACCATTTTTATCCGGCTTGCTTTTCCTTATGCTAAACAGCAACATCTAGCTGTTGACATGTTTACTCTCGTACTTGTTTCTGGTCTCCTTTCATCAATTTCTTACTGGTTTTCACACGCACGCGCGCGCGCATGCGCACACATATATACATTGCACAGAGAGTGAGAGAGAGAGAGTGAAAGTTGGAGAGTAAGAGAGAGAACAAACGAGCAAAGGCGTCAAGTCTAACCCGCATGCGCGCGAAAAGATTCACACACAGAGCCAGACATACAATAGTTAACTTATCTGTTTGAAAACGAGGTTTGTTTTAAAGAAATTTATGAATGAAACATTTGCCAATATTGCTTGCTTCATTATATATATATATATATATATATATATATATATATATATATATATATATATATATATATATATATATATTGTGCATATTTCGGCAGCAATTTTTCATTAATGCATGTTTCATTAAATAATATAGGCAGGTTTTGTCTATTTATTTTATATAAGTTCCTTTCAAACAATTATTATTTTACGACATTTTTCTAAAGGTTTTCTTGAAACAACATGCCTGCCCGCGTACTCAATTCCGGAAAATCCTTGTTGACAACACAACTATACATAAACATGAAAACAATAAGCAAAAGTTAAAAATCCTTGAAGCTATATACATAAAACAGTTGAAACCTAACCTGAACAAAATAAATCTCCACAAACATTCTCAAATGCTTATAATTTGTAGCAGAAGCCACTGGTTTATACCAACGGCTTCCGATACTTAATACTTCTCGTTTTTCACTCTCGCGTGGTCATGTGTGACGTCACGAGCTGCGACGCAATTTTCGCTTCCTTGTCTCGTAAATACGAGTTTGTCTTGAGCTTATTCAAGCGGCAAGGTCGGGCTATTATTGTAGTTTCGTCTGTGTGTTGTTTGATGTATTGAAATTGTCGTCTTTGATAATGGCTTATGTAAGCCGAAAGCTTACATTGGATTTAAACATGTATCAATATGGTGTTTTCCTTTCGTCTTTCAACGGTAATGTGATTAAGCTTATCAGACAATATGAAAGGAATAAATAGACAAAACCTGTCTATATTATTTAATGAAACATGCATTAATATATATATATATATATATATATATATATATATATATATATATATATATATAACAGAAGATGTCTCTATGTGTGTGTCTATGTGTGTGTTTGTGTGTGTGTCTATGTGTGTGTTTGTGTGTGTCTGTGTGTGTGTGTCTGTGTGTATGTGTCTGTGTGTGTATTTGTGTGTGTGTGTGTGTGTGCTTGTCTGTGTATGTGACTCTGTGTGTGTTTGTCTGTGTATGTGTCTCTGTGTGTGTGTTTGTCTGCGTGTGTGTCTGTGTGTTTGTTTGTCTGTGTGCGTCTGTGAGTGTGTGTTTGTCTGTGTGTGTGTCTGTGTGTGTGTGTTTGTCTGTGTGCGTCTGTGTGTGTTTGTGTGTCTGTGTCTGTGTGTGTGTCTGTGTGTTTGTGTGTGTCTGTGTGTGTCTGTCTGTGTGTGTGTCTGTGTGTGTGTTTGTCTGTGTGTGTCTGTGTGTGTGTGTTTGTCTGTGTATGTGTCTGTGTGTTTGTTTGTCTGTGTGTGTCTGTGTGTGTGTGTGTCTGTCTGTGTGTGTGCCTGTGTGTGTGTGTTTGTCTGTGTGTGCCTGTGTTTGTTTGTGTGTGTTTGTCTGTGTGTGTCTGTGTGTGTGTGTTTGTTTGTGTGTGTGTCTGTCTGTGTGTGTTTGTCTGTGTATGTATCTGTGTGGATGTGCTATTTATACACGTCCACATTTCTCGACCGATTCGATGAAATTGTACACACATGTTGCAAATTTACCAACTTATGTCAAGACCAACTTACAATCTACAGACCCCCACCCCAGAGTTTGGCAGAAAAATCAATAAAACTGAAGGTAGGTACGACTTTTTGCAAAAATCAAGGCAAAGTTACACTCTAATAAAATTTTTACTGGATGAGCTTAATGCGAAACATGACTCATGTTACGACGTTTATGTAAAGCGCTTGATATTTTTTTCTGCGACGATTGGCTTCACACAAAAAATTGCAAAAGACTGTGAAAAAAATCGTTTTTATTCCGTACTAGTTAAAATAAAAACTTGACTAACATTTTCATTTTTATCCGATTTTCTTCAAACATGTCGCAAATAATTTGCCATGATGCAAGAAATAAGATAATGTGGTTTATACTGCAACTACGTTAAGCAGACCTTAGTTCCAGTATCTGAGAGAGAATGTGTTATCTAGCGTGATCAAAAATTTGAACAAGGCCAGCATGTTCAAGCCCTCGGCCACGATGACTTGTGACTTTTGTGCTAGCACATCTATCGACGGTCCCCAAGGGTCCCGTCTACACAATTTCACTCACAAGGCTTGGGTCAATCCGTGGCATGGTTTGCAGGCACTTTACAAAGGTTCTGCACACTGGGATCGACCCCTCCCGCCCGATAACATCAGGAAGTCTCCTTACTGACAAATTGACTATGATGAGAATCGAACCTGAGCCTCATGGTCAGAATGCGAACGTCTAACCACTCTATATAAAAGATAACAATAGATATTTTTATAATTAAGTAATATATTGGAAAAAATGTATGACAAAATGTTGACCTTTATGATTTCCGAAAACTAAATTTCTACTAAAGGACAAAGGGCACCACAAGAAAATGTTTCCACTTTATCATATATATATATATATATATATATATATATATATATATATATATATATATATATATTAGACTCTCCTATCGTGAACGATAAATGAGGGTCAGCATTGGATGGTGCCTTTTGTTTTACACTTATACGTGCTGGCAGGGGCGATTGTGGAGAAAATCAGGAAGGACATCTTTCATTTGTACTTTCGATACTAGCCCAGCCTTGCTCCGGCCGACAAAGCCACACTGACAGATGAACTTTGTTAAAGCAGGATTTTGATAGCGTCTCTGCTTCAGAGCTTGACGAAGCTGATCCCGGTACTTCAGTTCTCATATGAGGTATTATGTACAAATTTACATTATTCCGACTATTGTCCTCATCTTTGTCGCCATGTTTATCACAACGTTTCGTTAGGACACATGGCACAGTGGATAAAGGCGTTAGTTAGATCCAGTGACAGGACCCAAAGAGTGTGAGTTCAATACCTGGTTAAGGCGGTGAATACCTTTGAGAGGGGAAGTAACAGGAGATAACTGACATCCATTAGACATGGCACGTGGAACTAGAAGAGTCTACCCCAGTGAGCGACATCCCAACCACCTGAAGAAGTCCGGAGCGTACAACGGCCAAAACGTTGTGATTAACATGGTAACAAAGATGAGAACAATAGTCCGAATAATGTAAATAGTGTACATAATACCTCATCTCAGAAATATAGACAGATACTGAAAAGCCAAAACGTTGTAATAAATATGGCAACAAAGATGAGGACAATAGTCCGAATAATGTAAATAGTGTATATAATACCTCATCTCAGAAATATAGAACGATTTTTTATCTTTATCTAATTGTAAAGTTATAAAACTTATCAACATCTCTCGCACCATTTGTCTATAATAAAAATAATAATAAACCCCCTTGACATTATTTTTCTTTCTCACTCTGACATCAACTGCCAACACCTAAATGCTAATGGTTTGACTTCCTTTCAATCATTTTTCACACATTTCTTATTAATTTTTTATTGTAGGCTATTAAGTGTTTTAGCTTTTCGAGCAAAAATATAGAGCGATATAGATCCTTGTGCAAATTAACTGAAACAAAACGAATAATTCCGTTATTATTTAATTTCCTTTCATATTTTTAATATGAAACATGACTTAGTGCACATGTTAGTACTTCGTGTGTCCATTCCACGAAATCTTTCCTTGCAGATTGACTAGAGATTCTTGATTGGATTTAAATCAGGGGAGTTTCCGAGCCAGTCGATAGTACTTTGATTTGCTCACTGGTAAGGCTTGCTAGTGTGTCCGTGCAGTTATAATTTTCGTATGCTTCCTTGGAGTAACGTCCATCGCAGACAATAGCCGTAGGACAACTAATCGACAGTTGAGACAATAGTGTCTGACTGTGATGACGCAATATTTTTCAACGCCAAACAAATTTCATCACACACCCCGAAAATAGATTCGTATTACTGTACACTACTGCAAATGACCTAATCTGAGGGGGAAAAATTAAAATCGATTGCACCCTGTCACTCCAATGGGTCTAAAACTGACCGTATGCTGATAGAAAGGAAACTAAGGCAGTTGTTACAATTAATTTGCACAAGGGTGTATATCTACCCAAGAACGTTTTCTGGGGTTAGTCATAACTACTGTGCTCGTTTAGAGTGGCTGCAAGGAATTTAGATCTGCAGCACGTACATGCACGATGAATGAGCGTGTCATTCTTGTGGGGAGAGTTGGGGGGGGCAATGGATTACCTAAAAATCAACAGAATTTCCCTGAAACCAATTTTCTGTCACCCATTGCCACCTCCCCCATACCACGTTCTGTCACCCACTTGCTTAAGACTTCTAGGGATGCCATACGTTGTTTTCCCTTGTTTCTCTTTCCCTCTATTCGACCGGTGAGTATCAGATTCTCCAGGCCCTCCTTCCTCATTGTGTCCCAGATACTTCAGCTGCCTCTTCCTGATGTTACGTATAGCCAGCATTAATGTTACAATCTGTCTATATTTCTGGCATGTGGTATTGCAACTATTTACATTGTTCGGACTGTTGTCTTTATCATTGTTGTCATATTCATGACGTTTCAGCTGTTGTACGCTCCGGCCTTCCTCGGGTGATTGGAATTTCGAACTGAATCCTTTATTTCGTCCACATGCCATGCCAATTCCGGATATCTCAGTTTCCGTTATTTCCCTTTAACCCAACTCTCCAAGTTTTTGTTCGCCTCTGCTGCGGTCAGGTATTGAACTCACAACTGGCCCAGTGAATTGGTTGAAGTAATCCAGTGATTTGGCCCAAATAGTTCAATACCTGGCGACAGCAGAGTTGAACAAAAACTTGGAGAGGTGAGTTAAAGGGAAATAACTGATACTGAGATATCTGGGAGAGGCATGGCGTGTGGAACTAGAACAATCCACCCTGGTAGATGAAATAAAGGATTCGGTTCCAAAATCCAATCATCTGAAGAAGGTCGGAGCATACAACGACCAAAACGCCGTGAATATGACAACAAATATGAGGACAGCAGTCTGAATAATTTAAATAGTGTAAATATTATTTTTACTGTTCATTTTTATCAAATGCGATTTTGAATCTAACCCTCTTGACTGACAGGGTAGATTTCAATGATCATCTGTATTGTAGCGAGCGGCTGCTTATCTGGAAAGTTTCGCAGTGAACCTTCCTATGCAGTAATTAAAAAAAAAACTGTATTGTAAGAATAAAAATCAGAGGCTGTTATTCGAAATTCGAAAGCAGATAGACAGGTGTTACAGCGAGAAATAATCATGTGCAGGTCAATATCCCATCATGCCAGGAAAAAACGACAAAGATATATAACGACAATGAATAATAGAAGTTGATATTAAAGTTACAATGAAGGAAAAGTAACAGGTGTACAAGATTGAGGAGAACAAAACTACCATGTGGTAAAGAGGAAAAAGTCAGAATAACGAGGCGATGGCTACGTCTATTGAAAAGAGCTTTCACTAATCCCGAAAATAATGGCAGGAAGTGACGTCATAATAAAGCCTTAATGACGAATGACGTAAAGTGTTGGAGCAGAGAAGACGAGAATAAAGAAACATTGTTAAAGGCAGAGAAATACCCATGACTTTTCCCCATTACTGTATGATAGCATCCGCCCTTCCCTGTTCACCATTTTAATCAAGGTTTTTGTCGTCATCATCATCAACCCTGCTTTCTGGAACAAGCATTTTTTTGCCGGCGACATTATCAGTCATCTTTTTTTCAGTTTCTTCTCCAACTAACTGCTCGCGCAAAGTTGTGCATGTGTTCATAATGAGAGAGAAAGAGATAAAGAGAGAGACAAAGAGAGAGAGAGAGAGTGAGAGAGATAAAGAGAGAGAGAGATAGATAAAGAGAGACAGAGATAAAGAGAGAGACAAAGGGAGAGATAAAGGGAGAGACATAAAGGGAGAGACATAAATGGAGAGATAAAGGGAGTTAGGGATAAAGAGAGAGAAAAAGAGAGTGATATAAAGAGAGAGATAAAGAAAATAAGAGATAAAAAGAGAGAGATAAAGAGAGAGACAAAGCGAGAGAGATAGAGATAGATAGATAAAGAGAATGAGAGATAAAGAGAGAGAGAGATACAGACGGAGAAAAAGTGAGAGAGATAAAGAGATAGATAGATAAAGAAAGAGAGATATAAAGAGAGTGAGCGATAAAGCGAGAGATAAAGAGAGAGAGAGATAAAGAGAGAGAGATAAAGAGAGAGATAAAGAGAGAGAGATATAAAGAGAAAGACAAAGGGAGAGAGATGAAGGGAGAGAGATAAAGAGAGTGAGAGATAGATAAAGAGAGAGAAAAAGAGAGTGATATAAAGAGAGAGATAAAGAGAGAGACAAAGAGAGAGAGAGATAAAGAGAGAGACAAAGAATGACAGAGAGATAAAGAGAGAGATAAAGAGAATGAGAGATAAAGTGAGAAAGATACAGAGGGAGAAAAATGAGAGAGATAAAGAGAGAGAGATAGATAAAGAGAGAGATAAAGAGAGAGAAAGATAAAGAGAGTGAGAGATAAAGATATATATATAGAGAGAGAGAGAGAGCAAGGGAGTGCGGTGAGAGGAATTTATCGATCACATGCGGCGCGCTGTTAACGTTTTTTTCAAAATGGCTTTTTGACCTTCAAACGTTTTGGCATTCTGTGCAAGTCGCCATCTCGATTGTCATTCCTCTTTAGTTGGCATGACGCAAACTAAAGCAAATGAGAAAAGCGCATGTCAGTATGAGTTTTGACATTTAAACCCCCTCCCCCCATCTGCCTAACGTACTCTCTTTCTTTCTCTGATCCAAATCTCTCCGGGGGTCTAACCTTACACCACCACGCCTCACCGTTTTACATTTCAAAGCCAGAAGAAAAGACAATTTTATAGAAAGTCAAAAACAAAATTTCGCTTTCAATTTGTGACTGTTCACACATTGAAGGCCGATAAACAACAATTATAGAGATGGAATTTATTTTAAACCGAACATTACAACCTAAATGTATAAGAGACTTTGGATCGACCTTGTCTTCCTGTAGGTATATTACCTGGTTGACATTCAAATGAAAACTCATAGCAAAACTCTTCCCCCAAAAACCTGATGTTGAACAAGTATTGAAGTAATAGAAACATGGTCATGAGGCGCTGTACTGTTTATATCCGATATTGAAATTCAGTCAGTTATGTGTCATGCGTGATACACGCTTAGGCGATACATGACTGACGAGGCAGATTTTTTCACGCAGTAGGTTGCCATTTCTTTCCGCGGTAAACCAGTTGTCATCCAAGGCTATAGAACCCGGTCTGTTCTGCTATTTACTCAAAGTCAGTCAGTTATGTGCCATGCGTGATACACGCTTAGGCGATCATGTATCTTTCAATACATGACTGACGAGGCAGATTTTTTTCTGCAATAGGTTGCCATTTCTTTCTGCGGTTGCCATTTCTTTCTGCGGTTGCCATCCAAGGCTATAGAACCTGGCCTTTCCTGCTATTTACCCAAAGTCAGTCAGTTATGCGCCATGCGTGATACACGCTTAGGCGATCATGTATCTTTCGATACATGACTGACGAGGCAGATTTTTTACTGCAGTAGGATGCCATTTCTTTCTGCGGTTGCCCCCCAAGGTTATAGAACCTGGTCTTTCCTGCTATTTACCCAAAGTCAGTCAGTTATGTGACATGCGTGATACACGCTTAGGTGATCATGTATCTTTCGATACATGACTGACGAGGCAGATTTTTTCCCGCAGTAGGTTGCCATTTCTTTCTACGGTAAACCAGTCATCATCCAAAGCTATAGAACCCGGTCTGTCCTGTTATTTATCCATATCTGGAGGGAGAAGAAGAGGATTCATGCCTTTCCCAAGGGTATTAGCACGTAAATGAATGTAATGAATCCGCCTGGAATTCGAACTCGGCTCTCCGATATTGAAATTAATGTGTTATTAATGGCGTTAATAACATTAAACGTGACTCTTCGTTCCAGGAAGTATTAATATTTTATTTGGATTTTATCGAAAACATAACATTCGCGACTGGAAAGATTGGTTGGTAAGGCGTGAGTTTAGTTTGGCACGAAGCCAAAGGCTAGAAAAAGGAGAGGGAAAAATTGATCAAAGGTGTAGAAAAAGATGGTAACTCTACAAGATCCATCAATTTATGTCGAGTCGTACAATCTAAGCTGATAATATTTGATTGCATCTCCCTTCGATTAACATCCTTTCAGAAAAAGTGAAGAACAAGATTATTCAAGTCAAGTGAAATTGAATTGCCTTCCCTTTGACCAACCGAAGACCCCTCATTCATCGCTCTCGCTCTCTCTATCTCACTCTCTCCTCTCTCTCTCTCTCTCTCTCTTTTTATACGCATCCACCGATATGATTGTGCTATATACCTTACCTAGTAACACTAATGGGTATGTCCCAATCCTCATATATACGTTAGACACTATTGTAAGTGTGAGGAGGGGGGTAATATGCTGTCTAAGTCGTCCACCGCTAGCAGTGGTTTACCTACTTCACGCCGCTGGCGAGTATTGTATTTTGTTGATGTTATAAAGATTACCATTTCATTTTCAACCTCCGATTTGCTTATTCCTCATTCAGTGACCCTTCTTAGGTTACAATAGATAGATAGATAGATAGATATATATATATATATAGAGAGAGAGAGATTTGATGTGTCAATTCCTTAGAAAGCTCCTGAGACAAAAATAAAAAAGACAAAGTAAGAGGAAAAGAAGTGATACAGAGAGAATCGACATTAATCCGAAAAGGAAAAGATATTGACTCTGTGCAGTGTAAATCTAAAAAGGGGAGGGGGTTATAACAGTATCTATGAACACTAATGGGTATATCCCAATCCTCATAAATACGTTGGATACTAAAGCAAGTGGTGTTGGTGGTGGTGGGGGTGGGGGGTAATATGCTGTCTAAATAGTCCACCACTAGTAGTGGTTTACCTACTTCACGCCGCTGGCGAGTATTGTATTTTGTTGATGTTATAAAGTTTACCATTTCATTTCCTACCTCCGTTTTGATTATTCTTCATTCACTAACCCTTTCTAGGTTACAACACTAATATACACATTAAGAAAACCCCAGGAAATGTATTTCATCATTTTCTTGCTGTTATACACTGTACCTATGAACACTAATGAATATGTCCCAGTCCTCCTAAATACGTTGGACATTATTGTAAGTGAGAGTAATATGCCGTTTACCATTTAATTTCCAACCTCCGATTTGGTTATTCCCCATTCAATAACCTTTTTTAGGTTACAACAATATTTATCTCATTATATTCGTATCTATCTATCTATCTATCTATCTATCTATCTATCTATCTATCTATCTATCTATCTTCATATTGTTATATATGAACACTAATGGGTATGTCCCAATCCTCCTAAATACGTTGGATACTATTGTAAGCGGGGGTAATCTGCTGTCTAAGTAGTTCACCACTAGCAGCGGTTTACCTACTTCACGCCGCTGGCGAGTATTGTATTTTGTTGATGTTATAAAGTTTACCATTTCATTTCCAACCTCCGTTTTGGTTATTCCTCATTCAGTAACCAACAGATTGCTTTGCATTATTATGCAAATCGATAAATGACACGGGTGTTTACAACTAAGACTCCCCATTATTCTAATCTTCTGCTTTTCTCTCACTTTCTGAATGTATCTTCTCATTTTCTCCCTTATCCCTTCCAATGTAAATTTAAAATTATCAGTTATCTCATACATTTGCTCTTCTCTCACCTTTTGCCCGTATATTTTTTTATTCCCTTCCTTATCTCTTTCAATACATCAAAAATTATCTATTTTCTCATACCTCTGTTCTCCTCACAACCTTTGGCATATCCATTGCAATATCACAATACTTCTTTCATCAGACCCAATTTTCCCCTTCTCTTCTTCATCGCTTTCTTGTCCGCTATCTTTTCTACAATAAACCCCCTTTTCGGCCCCTTCTCTCCCTTGCTTTTCCCAATTCCGTACAGTTTAATGTTGTTTTGTAGGCTTCTCGGTAAGAATGCGTAACGGATTCCAGTATAGAAGCAAAAATCAACAGATTCTACACTCTGATCTGAGGTAGAAAAGAGCAGCAGGGTTGTATATAACAAGCAGAAAGAAATCTTCTCCATAAATATTTGTGTTCGTTTTCGAAGGAAAAAATATTCTTCAACTAATTTGCAACGTAAACGCCTGAGAAAAGGTTTAAATAGTAACTTTGAAAAAAGAGGCATAAGAATAATAAAAAAACGAGCAAAGAAACAAGATCAATTGTTTTTCTGATGAGCGAAAGTGTTTTTTACCACAATAGATTCGATATGCATTATGATATAACCACTGTTGGAAAGGAGGGGAAAAAACCCGCTTTTAAACACAATCAGAAATAATGTTTTTCAAGCAGAGTTACTCACGAAAAAAAATTCGAGACACGTAGTCTCAGTCTAAATATGAACTTTTATGAGGGATGATCACAACAAAACTATGTCTGGAAAAAAAAAACAACAAATTTCTCATTGTTTTCGGGATTTCCTCTTCCTCTTCCTCTTCCTCCTCTTCTTCCCCTCCCTTTCTAACATTACTGACAGCCAAAGCGTTCAGAGGAAAGCTGTATAACTTGATTTAGACCTTCTAGAAATAAATATAGAATTTAAATGGCAATGTTTAGATGTTTAAATCATTTATTGCTGTATTATGTATCGTTTGTCTCTTGTTTTCTCAGCTCTTTTCATATTTTCTTTCATCATCAACGACGAATGGAAAAGTAGGGCTTGAAACAGACGAAAAACAATCGTAACGCCAACCTTAACAATATTCTATTCTATTCCCTTAGAGAGAGTGTTTCTTGATTTTGTCCCACGGGCAGAATACAGCGGCCTTTCTGTTTTTTGAGGGTTGGACGGGCCCTACTAACATCAGTTATGTTTAGTTTGCTTTGTGTTGTTTTTAGTTTATTATTGGGTTCATCTCCCTCCCCTCTCATCCTTCATGGTTAGATTTTTATGTATTATTTAATTTCATTAAAATTTTTATGGAATGGGGTGCGTTTTGTAGCCCCCCCCCCCTTGAGAGGATGCGGTATTGTAGTGTATGGAGGATTGAGTGGTGACTGGTGAGTTTTTATGGTGAATGTGGAATGAGTAAATGGGTCGTCAATCAGATTAGCTAGGTATAGGATAGTTAGTGTGGGTCAGCCTCAACCCCTCCCCATTTTAGACCATGTGCCATAATTGTATCTTTGGATGCAATAAATATCACCTTCATAATATTCTAATCGCTTAAAGAACTCTTTGTTATTTCTCTTAGTTTTTAAAAGAATTCCTTCCGGTAAGCATAATTTTTGTTTGGGGGGTGGGGGTGGAGTAACTTATTTTATCTAAAATTTACACGTGGCTTTTTTTGTTATTTTCGTTAACTAGTATTTAACATGTAAATAGCTTGATTAATTTATTTTTAAGCGATTTTAGTTAAATGTTTTTTCTCTTAGTTTTTAAAAGTTGTAAATAGTCAGTCATTTTAATCACTCTATTGTAAACATTATATTAAGTTTAGTTTAAAAAAGAAGAAAAGAAAGAAAAATAAGAATAAAAAGGAAAGTAAAAAAGAGAGAAAGGCCAAACAAATAAGTTATTTTAGAGAAGTTAAAAGGGAAGAAGAGAAAGAAAAGTAAGTCGTAAGACAAACCAATATAATAAATCGTTTGTTTTTCTTCTTTTACACACACACACACATATATATATATATATATATATATATATATATATATATATATATATATATATATATATATATATTGGTTTGTTTTCTTCTCTTCTTCCAAAAGAACACCGTCTTGGCCGCATGTAGGAAGATCAGTACAACCATGCATACCCGATCTGTAATTTCAAATAGTCCAAGTGAAGTTTTGATTGGTTGCTGTTTACTGGGGCAACTTATATCATGCACGTCCTAAGCTAGTGGCAATTTTATTCTGGGTGTGGGCCGAATACTGATCATATTCGTTCGGGTCGCCCATCGAAGAAGTCTGTTGTTTATTTAGACCCGTAACTTCTAATGACATGGGAGCAACAACACTGACAACGCACCTAGATTCGGCACTTAAAGGTGTATTTTAATAATAGGCGCTCAGAGAAATATTTTGAGCAAGCCTTTTTTCTGTTTAGGAACATTTTCTCTTTTTCCTTTCTTTCTCCTCTAATTGTCCTTTTATCCCTTTACCCTTTCTTTTTCTGTATATGTAAATAAACACTTTCTTCTTTTATTGTTACTCACCGAGCAGGTGTTTTTTTCTTTATTCGTCCGCGCCTAAAAGAGAGAGTTTGTCCGCTTTAATCTTGGGTGTTTTACTCGCGTTTTGTGGCAATTTTTTAAACCTCAGTCCAATTTTTAACCTCAACCATTTCCTCGCCTTTTAGCATCAGCCATATATAAGCACCTGATCCTACTACTCAATGTCGGAGTGATGACAGCATATAAAATTGTAATGTTGACAATGATTTTTGCATGAGACAGGAGCTTTTTAGAAAATTATGGCTCGTGAAAATCAAGCATTGCCACCTTTTGAATACAGTTCCAAAAAAAAAAAAAGCATTGATGTAACTTATAGAACTGGTTTCCTCATTCTTATAATACGCAGTCTATACTTACAACATTTCTTTCTGACAAAATAATTTTCTCGAGAGCGGAAAATAAAACTACGAGTAAGAACAATTTGAGTAATGCCATTTTTTTTGTCAGCTCTTAATTGAAAGCGCAATGTTTCAGGTTGTTTCGGAAGAACAAAAAAGTTTTTCTTGATTCAAACTAGTATTTGAAGACGTTTTGAAAAGCTGAAGTTTTTTCACGTTAAATAATTTTTATAGTTCAAAGAAATATGGGACGCTTATTTAAACATTTACACACACGGGAGGCCAACATTGACAAATACACCAGAACATTAATGCGTGTTTCCTCAAGTATACGGATATATAAATATGAACAAATTTTAGCTTTATCCGACTAAAAGTTACAAAACTAACAGTGTTCTGGGTTTGAGCGATAAACTACATCCGTCAGCAAGATGTCTAATCAGGAGATTGGAGTCTTTCAGGAGCCTTGAATAATCTCTTATGAGCTGTTGTTCCCAGATCTACCCTGACCCGGGCTGGTAGCACTTGATAGGGTCCCAAATAGTCAACTTCCCACAAAAATCAGTACATTTTTATAAATTGACCAACAACACATTTTTATAGCAAGATGACAATAAATGCAGCACTAAAAATAATAAATTAGATTTTAATCTTAAAATCCCCAACAATACATTTTATGATATATATATATATATATATATATATATATATATATATATATATATATATATATATATATATATATATGAAGAAATATAGTTTTAATGTGTGCTATATTTATGGGATAAAGTGCTCAATATCAGAGATAGAGCGTATGTAAATATAAATATAAAAGTGAACATTGAAGTCAACGCTCAGAGGCGACAGGCTGTTTCCTGCTAGACGCAATCCCCAGGCTGCGAATGTCATCGAATGGCAATCGTCATCCGCGGCTTGACGATTGCGCCTAGCATGAAACAGCTTGTCGCCTCTGAGCGTTGACGTCAATGTTCACTTTATATATATATATATATATATATATATATATATATATATATATATATATATATATATATACCTTTATAAAAATATAACAAAAATTATATTCAGTTGAAGCCGTAAAATATTTAAAATTCAGTATTAAATACCCATAGAGATTGATATACCGCTAAAAAAAAATCAACAAATCTAATAGTTCTGTACAGTACTCAACCCCTCCCCAACATAAATTTAAAATTAGAGACAGGGCCATATTGAGCTATTCTTTAGCTGTAGCATGTTATACAGAGACCCTAAATTTAAAAAAATACACATATTAAACCATGAATGGTTTACTAGCATACTAGCTAGGTAAACATTTAACTGCTTTCAACATGATAAACCCAGATGAATATGTGGCATATGATTTTGACGAGAGATTTCAGTCGATTTAATAGCCTGAAATGTTGAATAATTAAAGATACAGCTTTATCGACATGTCAGATCACCTCGTTCGCATCGTCAGATCGTAAGATGCCGATCTCACCAAACACCTTGAAAGTATTGCACGTGGGGTCCTTTAAAATGTGGGACCATAACATTTGCTATTTTGGCTTCTCGATCAACCCAGCACTGAACATGCAGCGTCACATTCGCTGCTGTTCGGCGCGGAACATTTGGATCCTGCCAGTTACTGAAACCATTGTGCAGTTACACCCTGGTGCAAATTAATTGAAACAAAACGAATAATTCCTTTATTATTTACATTTTTTTCGTATTTTTCCAATGAAACATGACTCAGTGCACATGTTAGTAATTCATATGTCCATTCCACAAAGTCGTTCCTTGCAGATTGACCACAGATTCACGATTGGATTTAAATCAGGAGAGTATTCGAGCCAGTCTATAGTACTTTGATTTGTGTACTGGTAAGGCTTGCCAGTGTGTTCGTATTTCTATTCCACAAAGTCGTTCCTTGTAGATTGACCACAGATTCACGATTGGATTTAAATCAGGAGAGTTTTCAGGCCAGTCTATAGTACTTTATGTAAACAGAATGAGATAGATAGATAGATAGATAGATAGATAGATAGATAGATAGATAGATAGATTTTGAGTACATTAATTGAAACAAAACGAATAATTTCCTTATTATTTACTTTTTTTCGTATTTTTCAATGAAACATGACCCGGCGCACTTGTTAGTACTTCTAGATTGGAATGAAATCAGTAGAGTTTCCGAGCCAGTCGATAGAACTTTGATTTGCTCATTGGTAAGGCTTGCCTGTGTGTTCGTTCAGCGTGACAGTTTTCGTACGCTTCCTTGGAGTAACGTCCATCACAGACAATGGCGGTAGGTCAACTAATTAACAGTCGAGACAATAGTGTCTGGGCGTGATTGAAATATTTTTTCAACGCCAAACAAATTTCATTATACAGCCCGAAAATAGATTCATATAACCGCACACGACTGCAAATGACCTAACCTGAGGAAAAATAGAAATCGATTACACCCTGTCACCCCAGGGAGTCTAAAACTGACCGTATGCTGAAAGAAAGGAAATTAAGGCAGTTGTTTCAATTAATTTGCACAAGGGACGTTGTCTAGGGTTAGTCATAACGATTGTGCTCGTTTAGAATGGCTCTAAGGAATTTAGATCTGCAGCACGTACATGCATGATTAATGGCCGTGTCATTCTTGTGGGGAGAGTGGGGGGCAATGGATTACCTAGAAATCAACAGAATTTTCCTGAAACCAATTTTGTGTCACCCATGAACAATGTGGCATGGTACATTGTTTTGCTGGAACAAACCGTCACCACCGGGATATATCGTCAACATTAAGCAGTCTGTCGCACTTGCCAAGAGAGACTCTAGGTCCACAAGTGAAACATACGAACAGAAAATGTTCATTCATTATAGAATCACCACCAGCTTTGATCAATATTCTGCTGACAGACGGAATCCATATTCTCAGAATGTCACGGACGAGCTTGACTGTCTCTCTGAATGAGCTGGTAACGTGAACTATCTGGCCAGGTAACACATTGTCAATCTGCCATTGTCCAATGGCGATAGTCTTTGTCCATGGCGAAGCGCAATTACTGATGACAGGGTGTCAAAAATGGTACAATTCTCGATCGACGATTACAAAATCCTATGGAAGATAGTACACGCTGTACAGTGACTCTTGTTCTCATGAGAACAACAATGGTTTGTAATGCTTATTAAAGACATGGTGAACTAAGTTTATATACATACACACACACACACACACATACTCGCACACATACACACATGTATATATATATATATATATATATATATATATATATATATATCAGGATTTCTTGATACCTCAAGAAAAGTGGACCAACAATTGCAAAAAGTTTCATCTATGAAACTCTGGAGTCAAGGTGCTGAATATAACATCAATCAGCTAAGTGACAGGTTTTATATTTGTATTAAACCCATATAGATTAGACATATTTGAATAGACAACACTGTATCCGCTATATATAACATCTATAGTAATGATAAATTATGCCATCTTATAAATAAAACCCATCAATTCCTAAGGAATGATGACGCTGTCAACTCGTTAAATGCATAGAACCATTGCTGACAAGTATGATCTATGGTTTTATTCCTTGTGAGAACAACAATGGTTTATTATGCTTAGTACAGATATGGCCAACTAAGTTTATCTATCTATCTATCTATCTATCTATCTATCTATCTATCTCTCTCTCTCTCTCTCTCTCTCTATATATATATATATATATATATATATATATATATATATATATATATATATATAGCCGGTTTCTCAAATAAGATATATTCACTACTTGAAATCTTTGAAACAAAAATTTTAAATGAACATTTCATTCATACATTGGTTTGTTATAGTTAAGGTACAATTCTCGATCGACGATTACAAAATCCTATGGAAGATCGTGCACGCTGTACAGTGACGCTTAGGTTGTGTTACATCAGTGTTGAATTCATTGCGTTCTTGTTATTTTTTTCAGTCGCCAGTGTTCATCAAATGTGACTGCAGTTTTCACGTACTGTTGATGCCAGTGTAGAATTCAAATATTCGCGATCTGACCTGAGAAAACACACACATACACACACACACACACACACACACACTTATACACAGACACACACATGCATATGTTTTATTAAATTCTACTGGGAAAGTCTGTCTATTCAACTTTTTGTTATATCTTTCCAATTTCCGCATGAGTTGCTGTACATCGGGATTAAAGTTATGAATAAATTGTACAAAGTTCATATTTTGGGCTTGTTATATTCAAGTACATATGACAATCACCGTCATTGTCAAGAACTGGGTGTTATCGGAATTGTAAGCAAGATTTATTTTACTAGTTCCAGGCATTTTTACTTTGCTGGATTTTGGAATTACTTTAAAGTGATGTCACGTGCAAAGATTAAACAGAATCGCCGGGATCGACGATCTATACGTGTTTTCTTTTTTACACACATCAATATACTATCTCCTGTGGAAATTTATATATATATATATATATATATATATATATATATATATATATATATGAAGAAATATAGTCTTAAAGTGTGCTATATTTATGGGATAAAGTGCTCAATATCAGAGATTGCATCTAGCATGAAACAGACTGTCACCTCTAAGTGTTGACTTCTATGTTCAATTTTATATATATATATATATATATATATATATATATATATATATATACATATATATCCGATGCGATGAGAACGAAAGTAATAGATAAATTCCAATGTTTGCAGCGTTAATTCAAAAAAGAGCTCGATACAGATAGTAGAGCAATAATTATTTATTTATTATAATTTTATCATATAGACAAAACCATTTTACTCACTACAAAGATGCAACTTGGTTTCAGTACATTTCAACTGCACGTCAACCACTATTGTTTCACTCAGATACTTTATATATATTTTGTATGTATATTTTTCTTTTTAAAAAAAAATGGAAAAAAAAGGAAGTGACGTTTTACATCCGGCTTGCCTACAAGCAGGATTGTTCATAACCATTTTCGACCCTCACCCGTCGATGTGCAGTTGAACTGCACTGAAACCAAGTTGCATCTTTGTAGTAAGTAAAATGGTTTTGTCTATATGATAAAATTATAATATATATATATATATATATATATATATATATATATATATATATATATATATATACCTACGTTTGTGGTACGACTTAAGTTTCGTTGTTTCCCAACTCATCAGGCACGAAATATATGGATATTTCGAAATATATGATATTTTGTGCCTGATGAGTTGGTAAACAACGAAACTTAAGTCGCAGCCCAAACGTAGCTATACGTATATTTATTAATATATATTTCTTAGGTCTGTCTAACCCCATCTAGCACTGTTATGTTTACAGCTTAAAGTAAATTTAGTAAATACTTATTTGCTTACCTGTGTATGCACGCTAAAGCGCATATACGGTTGCTAATATCTAGTTATTTGATTTGCCCACCTCTATACATATAATGAGCACCTTTTAAATTCTCTTCCTTGCAGGACAAATTATTCTCCTGATTTCTTTTCTGTCATGCACAGGGCTAGGATGAGGTTACATTTAGACATCATGAAGTATTATTAACATGCAACGTTCTGCTCTGTGTAGACAATGGAAGATGAAATATAGGTTGGCCCTATTTGGGGAAACTACTGTCTGACTAGGAAGGTATTTAGTAATACTTTAACCTGCCCTGTAAATTACTATTGGGTAACTGATTTTTTAGTATCAGTTGTTGATAAAAAAAATTTTTATTACCATCTTTGTTTTATATTACCGACGATTTTGTTTCTGAGGAAGTGTTGGCCAAAAGGCACCTTAACTCCTATTGTTAAATGTGAAACTTTTGTATCTATTTTAATAATAAAATTATGATCCTTGTCCTTAAAGATATATATATATATATATATATATATATATATATATATATATATATATATATATATATATAAAACTGAACATAGAAGTCAACACTTAGAGGCGACAGTCTGTTTCATGCTAGATGCAATCGTCAGGCCCCGAGACTCATACTTACCTGGCACTTGTGCTTCGGCCCTGTTCCTGGTAGTATCACGGCTACGACTAGCTTGGACCGGCTCTGGCCTGGACCAGCTATAACAAGCCAAGACCAGCTATGACTAGCTTAGCCCGGCTCTGACCGGCTTGGACAAGCTATGACCAGCTAAGACCAGCTATGACTAGCTTAGACCAGATCTGACCAGCTTGAACAAGCTATGACCAGCTAAGACCAGCTTAAATCAGTGGCCTGACGATTGCGTCTAGCATGGAACAGACTGTCGCCTCTAAGTGTTGACTTCTATGTTCACTTTTATATTTACACACGCTCTATCTCTGATATTGAGCACTTTATCCCATAAATATACCACACCCTAGGACTATATTTCTTTACATTATATATATATATATATATATATATATATATATATATATATATATATATATATATATGAGCATATCTGGTGTGTAATACTTGAAATATTTTATGAACATTGAAAATTGTTTTCTTGTTAAAGGTCTTTTTGAAAGTTTAAAGTTTACGTAAAATATAGCAAAGTAAAGTTTCAAATTTAGGAGATTTAATTTTAATTATATAATTAAATTAAAAATATTTTAAATAATCTGTGAACGTAATATAGAAATTTTGACAGCTTCTTTCATTTTATATATGATTTTAATAATTGTTTTGATATATTTGTTCCGTACATATCGTGATATCTGGGTTGACATAAACACTCAGTTTATATATATATATATATATATATATATATATATATATATATATATATTTATATATATATATATATGTGTGTGTGTGTGTGTGTGTGTGTGTGTGTGTGTGTCTGTGTATTTAGGCAGCAAGTTCTCTTTTAGGCATGTCCGATTGAATAAGTTATGTCTGCTAATTTTTAATAAAATCCGTTCATACTCACGAATAACCTTCCGTGTATTGATGTTAAAGGATGAGAGAAATGTGCTATATCTTTTTAAATTTCCTTTATTTTCATTTCGACAGTACTTTCGATCTTCTTCCAAGATCATCTTCAGGGGTGCAAGTAGTACAAAACTATCTGTTGTTCAGGGGTACATGTATTTATACAAAGTTGTGCGTTGCTATCCATTACTGTAATTTATTCATTATGCTATCAAATGCAAATATTTGAGAATGTGCTGAGCCTTCATTAGAACGTAAAAAAACTATCCATTATGGAATTTTTCTTTATGTTATAATGTCATGGTCGTACACATATATATATATATATATATATATATATATATATATATATATATGTGTGTGTGTGTGTGTGTGTGTGTGTGTGTGTGTGTGTTTAGGCAGCAAGTTCTCTTTTAGGCATGTCCGATTGAATAAATTATGTCTACTAATTTTTAATAAAATCCACTCATACTCACGAATAACCTTTCATGTATTGCTGTTAAAGGATGAGAGAAATGTGCTATAGCTGTTTAAATTTCTTTTATTTTTTATTTTCCAAGTACTTTCGATCTTCTTCCAAGATCATCTTCTGGGATAGTACAAAAATGCTGTTCATTAGTATAAGTATTTATAGAAAGTTTTGCGTTGTTATCCATTTCTGTAATTTTTTCATTATGCTTTTAAATGCAAAACGATTGACAAGGTGCCGAGCGTTCATTAGAACGTGAAAAAATTTTCCATTATGGAATTTTTTCTTCTATATTACAATGTCATGGTCACGCGCGCATTAAAATGTCTGTGATTTATTCAATCGCATATATATATATATATATATATATATATATATATATATATATATATAACAAACCTGCGTTTGTATGCATTAAAGATTTCCTTTTCTCAGCCGTACACCGATAGCTTAGGGGAATGATCTCTGACTGATACCAAATCGGTCGAATTTCGATCTCGGCTTCAAGAAATCGGTCTTTTAATAACAGTGATAAGCTGTGATACAGTGAAACAGGCTTATATACTGAAGACTATGTATATATGTAATTTTTTTCCAAAATTAGCTTGAAGATGAAACGGAATTAATGCTTTTAATTTAATTATATAATTAAATTTAAAGTTTTTAGCTTCCATTTTTGAAACATAGTTATTACGGTGTAGCGAAAAAAACATATTTGAAATCAGTTAATTTATAATATTTATGCTCTGTAAATTTACATTGAGCACTCAGAAGCTCTGAGTGTTGACTTCAATGTTCACTTTTATATTTACATATGCTCTATCTCTCATACTGAGCACTTTATTCCATAAATATAGCACACTTTAAAACTAAATTTCTTCATATATATATATATATATATATATATATATATATATATATATATATATATATATATCAGCATTTCTTGATACCTCAAGAAAAGCGGACCAAGAATTACAAAAAACTTTGGAGCCAAGATGTTGAATATAACATCAATCAGCTAAGTGACAGGTTTTATATTTGTATTAAACCCATATAGATTAGACATATTTGAATAGACAACACTGTATCCGCTATATATAACATCTATAGTAATGATAAATTATGCCATCTTATAAATAAAATCCATCAATTCCTAAGGAATGATGACGCTGTCAACTCGTTAAATGCATAGAACCATTGCTGACAAGTTTGATCTATGTTTTTTTTTCTTGTGAGAACAACAATGGTTCGTAATGCTTATTACAGACATGGCCAACTAAGTTTATATACATATATATATATATATATATATATATATATATATATATATATATATATATATATATATATATATATATATATAGCCGGCTTCGCAAAGATATATTAACTATATATTCACTATATATATATATGTGTGTGTGTGAGTGTGTGTGTGTATGAAAATTCAAATATAAATTTATGATCCTAATATCTTTAATAGAGGTAAACACCCCCATATATATATATATATATATATATATATATATATATATATATATATATATATATATATATATATATATATATTATAATAATCAAAGAATAAACCTTAAAGATTCATTTTATATAATTTATTTTGTGAATATCTATGTATTCATCTCTTCAGACCAAAATGTCCTAGTAAATATATATATATATATGTATATATATATATATATATATATATATATATATATATATATATATATATATATATATATATATATATATACTAGCCGGCTTCGCAAAGTAAGATATATTCACTACTTGAAATCTTTGAAACAAAAATTTTAAATGAAAACATTTCATTCATAAATTAGCTTGTTACAGTTAAGGAAAGTTTTACAAATAGATGTCAACTTGTTGAAGCAGCGGAGGATTGCTTGGACACATACACACACGAAAAAACACACACACATACACTGTACTTCATATATAATATATACATATCTGTGTGTATGTGTGTGTGTGTGTGTGTGTGTGTGTGTGTGTGTATTAGTTAAATACAGAGTTTTCTTGGTAGAAATATTAATACTTGAATAAGAAGCATTGCCACGTACGTGTGTGTGAGTGAGTATGACCGATTATCGTATATATGGTTTTCTGTATCTGATTTAATTTCTGATTGAATCATTTTCTTATTGGCTTCCTACTACAAAACTGTTGAAGAAAGGAAAATATTCCCCTTAAGTAACAACCCCTCCACCTCGTCTCTGAGAAAAGCACTTGACTTTGTTTTGTTTTATTAAGCTACCAACGTTTTTAAACTCATTTTCCGTTATCAACATATTTTAGATTCATTTATTTAGATTTTCAAGATGAATCCCGTGAAAAAAGGACATTTAAAAGTATTTCGATATATTTTTCTCATTCAACCATTCATCTAGTATAAATATTTATCAATGTTTTAGAAATACTATCTTCACTTTCAGCCATTAAAAACATTTCATTGTCGAAATCTATCTATTTCTTATGCATTTTCAGTTGAAAATTTTAAAATATTTTTAAGATGTGATGGTTTCTCTTACATCAATGACGAGTTCGAGTGGAAGTGGTAATGTCACCATCCCCCCACTTAACACAGATCTCCTGGGGAGGTACTAATCTTCGAGCTATTAGGAAAATAGCTTTGAAGTTTCAACAAGTCTTCATCTGCAATCTGCTTTCGAAGAAGGCAAATACTTTCTTGCCATCACACGCTTATCAATGCACAATTTTATACACGAGTAGACATTTTTTTATAAATGCAGTTGTATATTCGATTGGTGGAAAACCTTCCTCCGTTTTTTTTTCACTCCCAGTGACCCGTTGCGTTTTAGTGGCTTTATCGACTTGCCTGGGGTGAATAGATCAACACAATTATCAACAATCATTAAGTTGGTCACAAAGCCAATGTAAAAAGAAGGTATTTAGTAAAATTGTATTACGCCAATGCAATAAGTGAAAAAGTAAAGCTTACGTAAAAAATCGTAATTAGAGTTTTAACTCTGGGTCGAAACCTAGCAATTTTTGCGATCGGTTAGATTTGGAGAACTTTCTGCCAACATCTCTAATATATAATCTCTCTCTCTCTCTCTCTCTCTCTCTCTCTCTCTCTCTCTCTCTCTCTCTCTCTACACACACACACACATATATATACATATATATATATATATATATATATATATATATATCAAGTATGTGGTGCAGTTCAATTTACATTACATGAATCATTCATACAAAAAGCAGATAGTGAAGTTAATGATATGGCAAGAATCACTCTCGCAAACAATTCTTAATAAAAATACATTAACCTCGGAGCTTTCGTTTGTGCATACAAACATCCTCGGGTATCCTATAAGCTTGTAGTAAAAAAAGACCTTATACAACTGGAATTTATAAACAGGGATCATAACATTCATTTGTAGGTTCGAGGTAGAGTGATTCTTGCCATTTATATCATTAACTTCACTATCTGCTTTTTGTATGAATGATTCATGCAATTTATATATATATATATATATATATATATATATATATATATATATATATATATATATATCAAAGGAAAAAAAGTAACATATCACGAAAAATCCGATAATAATGTTTTAAGTTTTTTCCTTTGATATATATCATATTACTCTGTATATAAATCCATTGAGCTGTCTTCATGGATCAATCTTTTTAATATTTTATGTTAAAAAAGACCGATTTGGATTATCCTTACCACTTACGGAGTTGATATTATCTATCTATCTATCCATCTATCTATCTATCTAACGACACACACACAAAGTGGGGGAAAAAACTTAATACACCATCGAAGAATTCGGTAATAAATTTATTTCGACAGAATTAATTTATTACCGAATTTTTCTATGAAGTGTTTTTCTTTCTTGGTGTATATCATATTGCTCTGTATACAGTACATTGAGCTCTCTCCATGGATCTATCGTTTTAATATTTTATATTAAAAAGACCTATTTGAATTATCCTTACCACTTACGGATTTGATATTATTATCTATCTATCTATATCTATCTATCTATCTATATCTATCTATCTATCTATCTATATCTATCTATCTATCTATCTATATCTATATCTATATATATATATATAATATATTTGTGTGTGCGTACGTGTGTGTGTGAGAGAGAGGGAGAGCGAGAGAGAGAGAGAGCTTTTATCAGTTTAATGTCAAGATGTGAGAGGCTACCGATTGTGTTTTAAAGTGTCTCACAAATCTTTGTGAGATTGACAACTGTAACGAAATAATTTTAAACTTAATACATCATCGGCTTTACACGATTATAAAGAAGATTCTGATATAAAAAAAGTGTTTCGTTTAAAAAACTGTAAATATCTGCTTTTGAAATAAATGCCTGAATTGTTAAAAATTGTCACTGAAAAATGAATAGTAATTAAATTTGAACGTTTGATTTATTTGAAAAATCAACGGAATTTCAATAAATTATTGAAATTTAAAAAAAAAATCATTCAGTTTCCTCCGATAATCGTTTTGTTTTTTTAATCAAAATGTTTCTTTTTTTTATTTTAGCGTAAATACAATAAAAACTGATGAAATCTCATTAGAATTACGTTTGAACATCAATAACGTTCCTGTTTTTAAAAAATAATTAAAATCAGTTTAATATTTTGAAGAAAAACTCACCCCTCCGCCGATAAACGTTGTTTGCCGTGGAAATTATGTTATAAATCGAAAAACTTAAATGTGCGAATAATATGAATCTTTCATTTGGAAAAAAAAAGAAGATTCACGTGAATTTTTATAATAAATATATTTCTAGAAAACGAATGTAATTTCTAAAGATAAAAGAACGATTTAAAACTCCTGTTTTATTTCTGTCTCTAATCGACCCTGACATGTTGTAATGAAATAATAATTGCTTCAGCAACTGAAAAACAAAGGAGTTAATTAATCATCCGTATCCTATGTGATATTAATGGAATATTTATTAACAGATAAAAGGAGTCCCGGTTACGTGATGACCAGATCATTTTCTTACGGACATTCACATTTTGTCAGTATGGTTGTTAAGGTATCACTTAAATAATTCAATATATTTTAAATAATTATCGAATTATTATTGATTTATATAATTTCCTTGTCGTTTGGTAATAGATTGGTACCATGGAATACAGTACAACCATTTGTATATTAGTCGATGATAACCAAAAAGTCCTATTTCTCAATGAAGGACCCAGAATTGTGCCCGATCGTGTGATAATTTCATTGAATCCGATTTGGAAAAGACAAACAAGTAATTTGTTTTATTTCTCCATAAAGTACTTAAAAATTTAACAGACGTCTAAAACTATTCCTGAACCAAACAAATTTATGGCCGAATTGGCTAAAATTGCTCCGAGAAATAACATCGAAAAATATATCTATATTTTTGAACAATGAGTAAGAACACTTCCAAGAAAACAAGAACAATTTAAAAAGCTGAAAAATAATTATTCTGGCGTTCTTCAAACACATGTAACAAAGAAAATTTGATGCTCAAATATATACTAAGAGTGTCGGACACCTCGAGGCGGTGAAATGGTTAGCAAGCTTATCTCGCTAGAACAATTACGACTGGGTAATGAGTTCGATCATCACTGGGTGCTTCCTACTTTCGGCCTTGTGCCACATCCAAATATTCTTGGAAAATCACTATCTATCTATCTATCTATCTGGGCACCACGAGGTGGTGTAATGGTTAGCAAGCTTGTCTCTCTAGAACAATTACAACTGAGTAGTGAGTTCGATCCTCACCGGGTGCGCCTTACTTTCGGCCGTGTGCCACATCTAAACTACGCTTGGAAAATCACTATATGCTGTATATGTGCGCATGCGTGCGAAAGGCGCCTATTTATGTAGTCAGTTCAGTGCCATGCGTGATACACTCTTTCGATACATGACTGACGAGGCAGTTTTTTTTTCCCGCAGTAGGTTGCCATTTCTTTCTGCGGTAGACCATCTATTTAGCCATAGCTTAAGAAGGGGATTCATACCTTTCCCAATGGTATTAGCACGTAAGGGAATGTTATGGATTCGACTGGAATTCCAACTCGGCTTTCCGATTCCTCAGTCCGAGCCGCTATCCATTACTCTTTTCTTGAAGCGATAAAGAGAATAGATCTCTTGACATGAGCAGAATCCCGCAGCTGATCTCTCCTTTGACTCAGCCCTGGCGGGTAGGACCGGCTTGTAAAATCCAACGCGTCAAAAAACAAACTAGTAAAGTTCCACCATCACCGAGCAGACCCCGAACGCTGACTTGTCATGATGGATGCTTGTTCTCCTTGCCTTTAATGCCGATTGGGACTCAAGCTCTCCTCAGACCTCAAGTGGAACCCATTGTAGCACTCCAGTAAGTATCGGATTCCCCTGCTGTACCATTGCAAAAAGCCAGATACGACCAAAACTGGAGCATTCCTGTAATATTTATGTAATACTTTTTCATGGCAAGCGTAATGTATGCCGTCCTTGGTTACGCTTCAAGGACAAACTCAAATACAATTTAAATGCTGCAAACTTCCCTACAGAGGAGATCGAATTCGCTGTTGAAAACCGAGTAAACTGGAGAAAGACCTGCTACTGAGATAGAACTAACTTTGAAAAGAATCGTTTCAACCGTCTGAGAGAGTCAAGAAGCCACATTAAATCTCAGACCAATACATTACATTAGTCCATATGACGGTCAACCTTTCAGCGTGTCCCTATATATATATATATATATATATATATATATATATATATATATATATATACGTGTCCCTATATATATATATATATATATATATATATATATATGTATATACATACATACGTGTCCCTATATATATATATATATATATATATATATATACATACATACGTGTCCCTATATATATATATATATATATATATATATATATATACATACATACGTGTCCCTATATATATATATATATATATATATATACATACATACGTGTCCCTATATATATATATATATATATATATATACATACATACGTGTCCCTATATATATATATATATATATATATATATATACATACATACGTGTCCCTATATATATATATATATATATATATATACATACATACGTGTCCCTATATATATATATATATATATATATATATACATACATACGTGTCCCTATATATATATATATATATATATATATATATATATATATATATATATATATATATATATATATATATATATATATATATATATATATATATATATATATATATATATATATATATATCAGTGAACATTGAAATCAACAGGATACAGGTTCGATTCCTGTCGGTGGACGAATATTTTGTATGAAAATTTCTCGGACATTCAGGCCGGTAAATGTTGTTTAATACTGTTTATTATAAACAGACCATTTACTTAAATATTTGTATCTATAAAAAGAATGTATAAACATAAAAATGTCTTAAAATAATTGTCGGACTTTGTTCATTTCATAATATATATATATATATATATAGTTTCTATTAGGCTTTCCAATTGTCACTCAAAATCTTTTCTTTCTCTTTTTTCCAGGTTGACTTTCTTTGAACGAAAGGAATAACTGGGAAAAGAGCATCTGAAGCACTTCTAGCATTGAGGAGGAACTCTTACTGAGAGAGAGAGAAATAGAAAGAGAGAGGGAAAAAGAGAGACGTTCTTTTTCGTCGACTGAACAGACAGAGCGAGAGAGAGACTGACAGACAGACCCAGGGACAGAAAAGACTCACGGACTGTTAAAAACTCGCTAAATTCTAATCCTGCATGTGGCCAGGACTTGCAACTTTCAAAAGAAGAAAGGTGCCAAGCCAGGAGTAACGGTTCGTACGGCTTGGCCAGCAAATAAAAGCGGCAACACCAGCCAAAAGGTTAGTAAATATATTTTAATATTACAAAACTAAGTGAAAATTACATTTAACTAATACATACACTTATAATATATATATATATATATATATATATATATATATATATATATATATATATTGCATGAATCATTCATACAAAAACAGATTAGTGAAGTTAATGATATAAATGGCGAGAATACATCTTCACAAACAAATATATTAAAATACATTAACCCACGAACCTCCAGATGAATGTTATGATCCCTGTTTTTTATAAATTCCAGTTGCATAAGGTCTTTTTTGCTAGCACTTTGATCTGTTTATACAGACATAATCAGGCATGGAAATTGATTTGTTTTTTTACATCCAGGAAATAACGGGACAACGAAAGATTAGATGTGATTCGAAATATGTTTTTTAGAAATGTGTTATTGTTAACGGTCGCAACGCTGAAGTTGAATTTTTTGAAAATTTAAGAGTGTGCGTTTTTCTACTAATATATATATATATATATATATATATATATATATATATATATATATATAATTAATATCAAAAAGTTTATCACTTAGCAAATGTCGCGACTACATAGATGTAACCACTAGTCAGGACAGAACTGCTCATATTTCTCGATTCTTTTGTACTTTTATTGTGGTATGACTGTGTTATTTTCCATTTCGCTTGATCGATGTTGATTGGTTGCTGACTTCTTTTCCTCTCCCTGTCCTTTTTTTCTTCGCTGTTTTCCTTTTATTCTTTCCTCGCCTAATCCGTTGATCTCTAGTTTCTTGCTATTGTTTTGGACATTTTAGGTTAGGGTCGGATTTTTGTGCGTGTATGTATATTTGTGCGGGGATGTGTTTATGTTTGTGCTAACTTATGTGCACACATACTCACAAATATGCTCGCATGCATTCAACTGCACGTGTATGTTTGTGTGCTCGTATATGCCATGAAGATCGCTTTCAAGCATAAAACAGACTGTCACGGCACGGTTTTGACTTCAGTGTCCACTTTTCTATTTACATATGCCCTATCTCTGACATTGAACACTTTTACTTATATATATAGGGTATCTGAACACTATATTTACATCACACACACACACACACACAAACACACATATATACGAGTGTCTGTCTGTGTGTGTGTAAATCTTCTGACATAACTAAAAATATATCTGTAAAAAAATAATATGAATATAGACAAAAATCAAAATCTCCTCAGCCATCGCGTTTGGTCTTCTGATATATTTTATCTAGGTAGATATAAGAGTTTTATTTTGCAACAAGTATTTGGTTTAGTTTGGTTTATTTTGTTTTACGGCATATCAACCTCAATGGGTTATTTAATGCCGACAATAATTTTAGGATAGATTCGTATGGATAGAATATGTATTCTTTGGTTTAGATTGGTTTGGTTTATTTTGTTTTACGGCATATCAACCTCAATGGGTTATTTAATGCCGACAGCATTTTTAGGATAGATTCGTATGAATAGAATATGTATTCTTTGGTTTAGATTGGTTTGGTTTATTTTGTTTCACGGCATATCAACCTCAATGGGTTTTTTTAATGCTGACAACATAATATATGGTAATATTTTGTTTTGTCAAAAATCTGTTTCTGGTAATCTCTTTCCTTCAAAATTGTATTGCTGGTAATAATTTATTTTAAAAGGTATTGCTGGTAATAGTTAACTATTTTCCCATACCTGGGACCCTAACAGGTGCTACCACCCTGGGTCAGACTCGACCTGGGAACACCAGCAATTAAGAGGTGGTTCCACGCTCCTCAAAACCTCCTGATCAGAGGCCTTGCTGCTGGACGTAGTTTAACGTCTTACCCAGGACGCGGATGTAGGTTAACGTCTTACCCAGGAGTGGCAACAAGTATTTGTTAACAAAAGTAAAAATGTCGTTAGTTTCAAAATTTTTAATTTTTTTTCGAAGCAAGCAAATATGGTTATAAATGTTGTAAAAACTTAAAAGAAAACGGTTAAATTTATAACCTATTATTAAAAAAAATATAAATAAATTATTCCCAAAGTCAAATAATATAAATATTAATTAAATTAGTTCTTTTAAGTAATTTACATTTACTAACTTTTGTTTATTAGACATTAAATGACATCGCTTAGTTTAATTCATAGTTTACCTTGTGTAAGTAACCTGGGATTGCAAAGGAAATATTTGTCGCAGATTATTTCCACGTCACAGAGAATAAATCACGAAGTTCCAACTCAAACATCGGGGGCAGAAAGTAATCCGAAAACTCGATTCGCAAATACTATCTCGCTAATCAAAATGCACGCTACCAGTCAGAAAAATAACTCATCCTCCACCAAACACGGTAGCCAAAATTGCCGAATTCCCCCAGATTCGAGAACACCAACTGCTTTTATCGGGAGAACATTTTTTCCATTCGTCGACAGCTGAGAGACGATCTCCAGTATTTTGCATATCAAAGTACGTTTAATTGCGACTCCTGTGTCAGACTTGATTTTAATTCAAATATTCCGTCCTCAGCATGTCATGCGGAATACGTGCCCTTTTGTTTGGTAATTAATTTTCTTTTTCGACAGCTTTTCCGTCGTAAAATACACGCGACTCGCTGTCGCTTTGTTTGACGAGGTCAATCCCCGTTTTCTTCGCTATACCTTGACTTTCAGTTAGACTAATCTATGTTTATGAGCGTCTCTTAAATTAAAAAATTTGAAAAAAAAAATAACATTTTTATTTTTGTTTATAGATACTTGTTGCAAAATTAAAGCCTTACATTTGACTCGATAAAGTCCATCAGAGGACGAAACGCGTTTTCTTTTTGACTTTATTTACATACACACACACACACACACACACACACACACACATATATATATATATACATATATATATATATATATATATATATATATATGTGTGTGTGTGTGTGTGTGTGTGTGTGTGTGTGTGTGTGTGTGTGTTACAATGAATCAGTCATACAAAAAGTAAATTAGTAAAGTTAATGAGATAAAATGGCGAATTTACTTCGCTAACTAAATTTTTTTAAATGCATTAACCCACATTAACCCGAGTGGTTACTCAATGAATGTTAGGATCCTTTTTTTTTAAATTATAAAATGTATTACGTCTTCCTTAAATATGCAAGTACTTTCGACAGGTTCGCCGGTCATCATCAAGCATGAGAACTATTTTCGTTTTGGTAAAATTCAGCTAGCATCTGAGATGAAAATTATAATGCAAATCGATTTTTTCGAATCGTTTTTTTGAAGTGTATTATTGATAACAGATACGAACCTGTGGGGCGTACAGTCACAACATGGTAATTAATATGGATAATTCCAAGGAGGATATAAATCCAAAGAGAGCTCAATGTAAGAACAGAGCAAATATAACACACACACACACACACACACACACACACATACATATATATATATATATATATATATATATATATATATATATATATATTATAAATATAATTAATTATACTTGTATGGAAAAAGCTTAGGTGTTTTGGCTTGTAAATGAACAAACCAATACCCAAGGAAAAATAAGGAATAAAAAAAGAAAGAACTTAGAACGTGTAATTCAAGCGAAAACAATCGTCCAGAATCCAAGCTCAGACTCCAAAGAAAAGAAAAAATCCAGTGAAACCTAGGTAGGTTCATAGTTATATATATATATATATATATATATATATATATATATATATATATATATATATATATATATATATATATATAGTAAATAAATGCGGATGTTTGGAACAATTCAGATTGACATATTTCGCCGATTAACTAGCGTCATCAAAAAATGTTTTATCTATATGATGAAACAATTTTATATGCCAATCTATATGGGAGAAACAAAACATGATTCACGTTAAGCATTTGAATGCTTTTGTTTTACTGCAGCGTAATAGAAATTCGTTCTCATCTAATTTCAGCTCAATTTTTGGCTTCTTGCTTATTTATTCATTATTATGTTTTCTTATTTTTTCATGACTTACGTATCATACATTGTACCAGTATTAATTTAATAAGGGTAGGTCATAAACTGATATAAACCTCCTTGTTGTACACTAATCGTAGCATAAGCGTAAATCGTTGTACTTTCAATGCACCATGGTTTGACTAAATTAGATTCCTTTTTTTTTTTTTATTAAAACTGCGTTTTCAGATCCAGATGTTGATAATGAATGTTTTGGTAGCATACAAGTACATTGAGTGTATTGTTTAATTTGATATTCTTCTTAGGTTTATATATTCAGAATCTCTTGGCAATGAATTCTTGAGGCCATTGTTTACTTTCTATTTGATAAACTCCTGCATTGATTAAGAAATATCAAGCGCGTTTTGCTGCATTATGCATATATATTTTTAAACTTATATTTCTCGCACTATCGCATTTGAATAAGTAAAAAACTTCTAACCATATTCCTGTCAATGTAGGGTACCTCGACGTGGTGTAATGGTTAGAAAGCTCAGTGTAGTGAGTTCGATGCCGACATCAACAAATAAAATTAAATAATTAACATAAAAAAATAGATAAATAAATAAATTCCATTGTTTAATAAAAGTCTTAAAAGCTTAGCCCAATCATTAAATTGAAAAACCCTTTGTGAGGTCGTCAAAAAACAAGTTGTAGTTCAATGCAACACGTTTCTATACGAAATAACTATTTGAATAAACAAATAAATAAAGAGATTAATAGATAGATAATAATAAAACAAAATCCTCTCGATACTTAACGACCTGCAGTCGCCCCATGAAGTATCTTTCGCTTAAAACTAGCCAGACGGTGACGGCCACCATCGGCTTTGAAATAGACACCCCACCATAACCTGGCATAAACTTTCCGAAGGTGACCAATCTGTAGATAAGAATTAACTGTTCGACCACCTAACCAAAATGGCCGCCCCCAGCCGTTTCCATAGTAACTAATGTTGCAAGAGATCATACTTATAAACACGCGCAAACCACAAGATAGCTTATTCCCAAATTCTCTCTTGAGGATGAAACGAGACCAGATACATTAATTCAACTTAATTTCAATAACTATATTGAGGGTTTCGGCTCTCGTTTTTGAAACATGAGAACTCTTATGTAGCGAAGGAATCATATTTTTTAAAAGTATTATAATATATATATATATATATATATATATATATATATATATATATATATATATAGATAGATAGATATATATATATATATAGATAGATAGATAGATATACAGTACGAGTCCCAAAAATAGACGCACCCATAGAAAATCGATTTTTATACTTTCACCAAGACAAGTGAGTAATAGAATTCATTTATTAATACAGGGTTTTAATACAGGTGTATATATGTACATTATATAAGTCAAAAAATGATTTAGTATTTTGTTGGGTAAGCTTTTGCTTTAATAACGCCCTTAATTCTTCGTGGCATCCTACAGACTAAATTCTTTAGTAAGTCAACAATCTTCGACAGATTTTATCAACGCTCCTTTAATTCGCGAAAAAGAAAGAAAGAAAAAAGGAAGGAAAGAAAGAAAGAATGTAAGAAATATGGAAAGAAAGAAGGAAAGAAAGAAAGAAGGAAAGAAAGAAAGAAGGAAGGAAAGAAAGAAAGAAAGAAGGAAAGAAAGAAGGAAAGAAAGAAAGAAAAAGAAAGAAAGAAAGAGAAAATAATGTTGGAAAGAATAAAAATGTTTCGTGGAATTGTCGATTAAAAACAATATTAAAAAAAGAATGTATTTTTGGAACTTTATGCCTGTAAAAGTTATTAATACTTTATTCTTCTTCTTATTATTATTATTACTGATTCCGGTCTATCGGTTTGTAAAAATAACGGACGAAATTTCCATTTAACCGCCACACGCAACCTGCCAAGTCGCTGAAAGGCAACACTGAGAGCGGTAAGATACGGCATTAAAATCACCTCTGGAGACTCGGTGTTTGCTCCACGCCATCATTCGGCCATTGCAATCGATCAGTAACATTGGGCAGTATAGAAGCAAAAGAGAGCGAAGGAAATATATATATATATATATATATATATATATATATATATATATATATATATATATAAAAGAATCATATAAGTGAAAGAAAGAAGTTTCCTCAGCATCATCCTGAGCAGCAGCAGCAGCAGCCGAGAATGTCTATTTGTTCGAAGAAAAGAAAGGTTTTTCAGCAGCCGGTGCCTGGGTTTATTACACGCGTCTGATTCTCTGTTGTTGGCGCTTCTGAAAATACGCAGCAGCATCTGAAGACGTAGTTAACAACGCGTTGCTTGCGCGCACAATACTCGACGATGATTGATTACAAGGCGGAAGTTAATGTAAGATTTGTGGAAAAGAGACGCACAGGAATGAGCGGTGGGAAGACAATACAGTCCGAGCTGAATATTGTCTCATCTATAGACTCATAGTTACTCAAACATATACCCGGATGCACGCATACATCTTTTTAAGCGCTGTCGTTGTCTTCAATCTGAATCTGGCTTCTGTCTCCTGAAAAGAGGCGTCAGAAGCCAGAAGAATGCAAAATTTACTGAAAGATTTTAAATTTTAAGGTACTAATGCTCAAAATGAATAATTTGTAACCTGTCGCAGGAAATGTTTGAAAATAATTCTTTACATCGAATTGTTGTGGTGTCCTCTATCTAAAGAGTCTATGTTAGACTCTTCCGCCTACTATAAGATTAGTAGGACAGAAGGCTTTGGGGAACGGTGTCCCAAACCGTTCATTACTGTCGCCCTCTCTCCCTTGAACAGCGAGGAACCCGGACGAGGCTTTGCCGAATGGCAAAATTTCGTCCAGGGAGGTAGACAGGCCCTGAACCCGTTTATGCGGGTTCAAAGGGAATATTTTTGGCTGAGCCTACGGGCTCGGAGAACCCACGGTAAACTCGGCCGTGTGCCACATACATCGTTCGTGGGTGGGGGGGCTGTTAAATATTAACAGTGAATAGATTGAGCGCTAGTTCATTCCATGCACTCTCACTAGTCGGGTAATACTCTTCTGGTGTACTTACTGTTTAATATGCTTACACTTCTGGTGTACTTACTGTTTACTCTTCTGGTGTACTTACTGTTTACTCATCTGGTGTACTTACTGTTTAATATGTTTACACTTCTGGTGTACTTACTGTTTACTCTTCTGGTGTACTTACTGTTTAATATGTTTACACTTCTGGTGTACTTACTGTTTACTCTTCTGGTGTACTTACTGTTTAATATGTTTACACTTCTGGTGTACTTACTGTTTACTCTTCTGGTGTACTTACTATTTAATATGTTTACACTTCTGGTGTTTACTCTTCTGGTGTACTTACTGTTTAATATGTTTACACTTCTGGTGTACATACTGTTTACTCTTCTGGTGTACTTACTGTTTAATATGTTTACACTTCTGGTGTACATACTGTTTACTCTTCTGGTGTACTTACTGTTTAATATACGATATATCTGCAAACATGTTTTTTGTTATTACTTAACCATTTACTTGGTCACAACGCAGATGAAGCTTGAAATTGTGAGACGATACAAATGCTGATAAGAATTTAAATGAAAATGTCGAAAATCAGAACTCTCCTGGTTGTTACGAAACCTAAATGAAAGTATTATTTATATTTTTTGCCCTTAATCGGCTTCAATCAACCTCGCATCGCCGTTACCATTTCTCCTGCGCCATTTCTATGTATAGGTTCATGCCAATTGTTCTGATGAGCTTTCTTCATAATTTCCTTTTATTCCTCATTCAGTAAGCCTTTCTAGGTTACAAAATAAATGTTACTCACATCGACAAACATCTGAAGAGACCGAAACGTTGTGATAATTACAACAAAGATGGGGACTCTCTATATTTCTAAGATGAGGTTTATGTACATTATTTACATTATTCGGACTAATTTCCTCATCTGTGTCGCCATATTTATTACAACGTTTCGGCCGTTGTACACTCCGGCCTTCTTCAGGTGGTTGGAATGTCGAACTGAACCCTTTATTTCGCTACCTGGGGTAGACTGTTCTAGTTCCACGTGCCATGTTTAATGGATGTCAGTTCTCAGTTATCTCCTGTTAATTCCCCTCTCGAAGTTCTCCACTGCCTTAATTGGGTCCTGTCACTGGATCTAACTAACGCCTTTATCCACAGTGGATAAAGGTGTTAGTTAGTTCCACGTGTGAGTTCAATACCCGGTTAAGGCAGTGGAGAACTTTCAGAGGGAAATTAGCAGAAGATAACTGATAACTGACATCCATTAAAACATGGCACGTGGAACTAGAACATTCTATTGATTGTCTCGACTGTCAATTAGTTGTACTACGGCCATTGTCTGCGATGGACGTTACTCCAAGGAAGCGCACGAAAATTGTAACGCTGAACGAACACACTGGAAAGCCTTACCAGTGAGCAAATCAAAGTATTATCTACTGACCCGAAAACTCTCCTGACTTAAATCCAATGGAGAACCTATGGTAAATCTGCAAGGAACGACTTACGAAGTACTAACACGTGCACTAGGTCATGTTTCATTAGAAAATACGAAAAAAAATAATAACGGAATTATTCGATTTGTTTCAATTAATTTGCACAAAGGTGTACATAAAAACAATTATATACATAAAGGCCTGTGTGATGGCAGTCGACACATCATTACTGACAGATGTGATCCATGTTTTTGTTCTAGTGAGCACGACAATGACACTTGAAGCCAGCAAGTGAATTGCAATGCTTATTGCAGACACGGCAAACTAAGTTGTTCTGTACAAGGCTTGGTCTGTTTTGTAAATTCTGTTCTGGTTGCTCGTGTGCTTCCATGTGATGTATAAGACCGTTCGGTTTCCGCAGGTCTTTAACAAACCGCATGTAAAGTTATTCTCAGCGTAATTTGTCAAAGATCTACCAATATGCCTCTTCTTGTGGTTAACAATATCACATTCATCACATACGTTGCTGTATCAATGGGTTCTCTGTAATACCTACACGCTTAGCATTTGCCCAACTCATTGCATGTTCTTGGAAGATCTTCAGAGTGTCTGCCCCCACAATTATCCTTCGAATTTCCTTTTTCTGAAAAAGTTGCCACTTTCTCTTTAATGTTTAAATATTTGGGCCCAAAATTCCTTTTTGAGGGAAAAATTACAAATATTTGATTTCATCTAAAACACTTACCAAAATTGCAATAATATTTTCTTTTTATAATTTTCTACATTTTCTAATATTTTGATGAAAATTATTTATCTGAAGAACGACGGAATTTTAACCGCATTTCGTTAAATGTCTATAGATCGCAATTTCCCTTGACTTAGAACTAAAATCATATTCTTTATCAAATAAAATCTTCATCTTCTTGAATAGAACGTAGCATTCTGAAAAATCCTCAAAGTTTATGAAGGTTTGTGTTGGGTGAATATGGATTAAAAGTATATCGTTTATAAAACCAAGAATTCTTGCTTTGAAAAGGAGATCCTTTTCGGTAGAATCTCTTTACTGAGATATAATAAGGAATATCACCTCGCTCTTATCATGTTTGGATATGGGACGTTGACTGAAACGAATTCTCTCGTTTATACTCTGCTGCTTGTCATTTGATCGAGGAGCATAGAAAACATTTTTCTCAGCATCTCTTCCTAACCTCTGACAAGTACTTCACTTCTAAAGAAGTTGGTGGCACCTACCAAAATAAAATCAGACAAAAATAGGCACGTTGTTGGTTAACCGGAAGCAGCAGTACCAAGTAAGACTTTGGCGGCTTCCGTTTCCGGCGAACACTTTCATTCATGCCGACTTCAAGAATAGTTTCTTATTATACTAGAAATTTCTTTTAAAACTGGACAAATGAATCCTTTAAGATTAATTTTGGAATTACTCGTGGCTAAAAGTCGAGATTCAGTCGAACTGTCAGAAGGGTCGAAGTTAATGACAACCGACAGGTTGAAAATTTTCAGGCTGGTGACTACACACTGATTTGAGAGAAAGAAAACTTTTCAAATTAGTCAAAGAGTTATAAATTTAAACTTTTAAAAATTTAAAAGATGTTTTTTTTTTAGTTTAAGAACTGTTTTATGACACAATGAACTTTGCGTAATTTGCGGCTGCAGCTTAGTAATTACAGACGGAGTTCAGTAGTACACAACTAAAGCGAAGATATTTAATGTTCCATTGGTGATTTCGGATATCATTAACGAAAAGGAATGTTACATAAATTTTGACCTTTTCAAGTTACATTTATTGTCTTCTTAAGAAAAGTCACATCGATAACAAGTGAAAAAGCAGGTATAGATCTTATTAATTTTTTGCAATTTATTATCTTCCAAACGTATCAGTAATTTATAATTCCCAAATAAAAGAATTAAATTTGTTCCCTTGGAATTCTTTGGCATCTGAAGCAGCAGTTATGCAACTTTTACCGAAATGCATATTAGTAACTTTTGAAATGAGAGCTTTTAGCCCTTTTCTCTAGAATGTTAGTGTTTCCGCAAATTCCGGTGTTGCAGTCTGTTTCTGTGAACTCAGAGATTGAATCACGTCGAGGCAGTGAGTTGATGGTGTTGAAAGGTTGTGGAAGTGGGTGAGAACGGCGCCACCAGGAATTGCCTTTATAATGTCTACATTCGTCTAAGTTTACTGGATTCGAAGCAGAATGTGCCAGCTGCCGGAAGGCAGGAGGTAGTGGGGTTCGAAACGAGAGGCGGGGGCCTTCAATCTTGTTGCATCTGGAGTGATTGGCTGGGAATCAGCCTCCAGCAAGAAACAGAGAGAGAAAGAGAAACAGAGATGGGTAGGGGGTGTCAGAATATTAGGTGAGGATCAGGTGTGTGTGTGTGTGTGTGTGTGTGGCAGGCGATAAAAGAATAACGCAAAGGAAATACCGAAACTCACACACACACACACACACACACACACACACACACACACACAATATTATTAGGCATCCAAGAATTACTGGGCTTTTTTCTTCTCGATACGGAGATTTTTACAAGGAACTCCCCCGTCCTGTCACTTATAAAATGCCCTTGACTCTTGCGCGAACTTAAACTATTCATTTTTTCTCACAGTTGTTGGATGTCTAAACTATTCCGTTGGTTTTGCTATTGATGAACTCGAATTGATCAAATTTCAAAGCAAGATCATAAATATGATTTACAATGACAGAACCGTAAAAAAGAAAATGAAGTCTCTGGATCAATTTCTAGGAATTCAGGTTGGTGATAATCTTTACTTATAGAAAACCGTCTCTTTTTGGAGCGACATTTCATACATTTTGTATTGTTAGAATGTAAAACGAATGATCTTGACAACAATAATTTGTCTTACATTACACTTACATCCCGAAGTGACTCATTCATCTCCATTTCAATTTGTCCACATTTCATAATTAGAAACAGATTTGCTATTAATGGACAAAAGATTACAGAATTTATTTTAATTATTATTATTATCAAACATTTATTGAGTTTTCCCACTAACAGCAACTGAAGATAAAGTGACACCAAATCCCGATACTCCAGCACTCTCCCCAGTATTCTAGTTGTTGCCATTAATACTTTATCTAGATTTTTTTCTCAAATTTGTAGTTACTCCAATTTTTCTTTAGGTTATCCGAGTTAAGGAATTTGCATGCTCGCAACAAGTGTGTAGGGGGTCATACATGGGGCTTTGACAAGTTTCATCAAATCTCCTATATACTCTTAGAGTTCTGTATCAATCATTCGTGTCCGTGTTTATAAATATCAGTCGCAGTCTTCTTACTTGGATTAAGTCTGCTGATTATCTTTATTGTTCTTGTTAAAAAGATTATTTCATATTAAAAATTAAAAAAAAACTTCCTTCAAATGTTTTCATGATCAAAGCAATTAAAAGATTTGAGATTGCTTCGAATTTTACTTACAATCGCTGCTTGCAATCAAGGTTCGAACGTGATGCAATCAAATGATGGTTTTCAGGTTTGTAGGATATTGGTGCAACGCAGTCTTACTTTTTCATTCGTATCTGTGCCAGATAAATGTAGCATTTTTACTATGTTGATATAATTATTTGCAACAGTTTTTCTATAAAATATTTTATTCATATAATTTCATAGCCTCATTATTCAGCCATAAAAGTTCTCTAAACTGCTTTTCATTTAATTGTGTATTCAGTTATAAAAGAATGATTTCATCCGAATTCTTTCTCTAGATGTTGAAATTTAGGAACGATTGACTAGACAAGGCCAGTAGTGGACCTAATGATGGTCTGAAGGTGAAAAGGTCTGACAAATAGGCACTTGTGAACGAAACTGTCCTGAATCAAGTCACGTTTCTCTTTTTTTTTAAATCCTAGTAATAAAGCATTTTTTCCTCACCATCGTGTCGAGAATTCTTCTCGGATTCTCTTGACTCGTTTCTTCCAACCATCTCTGTCGGACATCACCGTCGACAGGTCCTCCAGATGGCATCCAGAGTCATCTACAAGTTGGTCAATGTCGGTGTGATGGGGTCTTCCAACTGATCTTTTGCCGCGCAATGGGTTCCATAGGAAGGTGTCACACACAAGTTTTGACTTACTAAACCAGCTAGCCAATGCCTCCTCTTTCTTAGCGAAACTGAGATAGGAGGAAAGTGTCGATACAGGCGTTTCTTTGTTGGGTGTTTCTTCCAGCTGATGTTCAATGCAACTCGTAACATCCTTGTGTATGTTCCGTCAAGTGATGTTTCTTGGTGTTTCGTCAGTGTCCATGTTGTTAAGCCGTAGAGCAAGACAGATTCTACTGTGGCATTAAAGAAGTCCCTCTTAAGATTGTCGGAGAGGGAGGACTTCCAGGTTGTGTTCAGATCATCAAGGACACCACCACGCCTTGTCTTTGCGGATTTTGATGCCTCTCTCCGTTGACTGGATGTTGCTGCCGAGGTAAACAAATTCCCGGGCGGATTTGATGTTGTTGCCGTTTTTCAACTTAATTTCTCCTTCTTGGTTGTATCCGATAAATTCTATTTTGCCAGCATTAATGAGATAAAGACAAATACATGCATTTGATCTTAAAACGGTGATTCTTGACTCACCTAAAAAACAAACAAATGGTGTCCTAGGTCTATACAGTTGAAATGGCATTAGTGTTGTAAAACTGACACCGATACACCGTAGATAACATTGATAATGTACGATTTAAGAAATTGCCGATCAACTGTAAAAGTCAGAAATTTTAAGCAATCACTTTTAGAATAAATCAATCTAATGTTACCAATTATTCAAGATATTTACTAAATCTGACACGTGGTCAAATACATTGAACTAGAAAGGAAAACAGTATTGTGATAAAGTTCTGAGTAAGACTCAAACGCCAACCACGAATACTAGTAAGCAGGCTAAAACTATACAATCCACCAAACAGATTACTTGTATGATTCATTAGGAGGCAGATAAAATTTCTGGGACACGTAATGAGGAAGGAGGGCCTGGAAAATCTGATACTCACAGGTCGAATAAAGGGGGAAAAGAGACAAGGGAAAGAAACACATTACATACCTGGTGGGCTTAAGCAAGTGGATAACAGAACGTGGTCTGGGGGAAGTTGGCAGAGGCACGAAACTTATTGAGAACTACAAGGGATATGGGGAAGTGGAGAGCCATGATTGCCTACGTCCTGAAAGGACACGACACATAAAAAGAAAGAAAAAAGAAGTAAAAAAGATTACGAAAGACGGTGATAATTACAACATAATCAAAGAGGCGAAACTCGATTCTGGATTTTTAAACCAAGCTAGCCAGGACCGTGAACTTTGGTGTGAGTTGAGTCCTTTTTAATAGAAAGGTTGCGGTACCTATCTCTCCATCAATCAATAAATTCCTGTATTTATGAAATCTCCAATGCCTGCAAGCTATAAATATCTATAAGAAATGGCAAAGACACTTCAAAGGTTTCGTGATCACAATTTTGCCTCGAGTATATGCACAGGATATTTTTATACACGCACTAATAGGCAAGGGGGAAATAAACGAATTGGTTTGTTGGTCACTAGATTCTCGTCCTATTCCTCCTTATATACAGAGAACTGTTATATTTAAGTTAGAATTCAAAACATGCTTCCCTGAATAAAATTTTCTCCATCTCCTCAAGTTAAGATTTCGTAATGTTTAAACTTTTTTTTACACTTCGTTAGAGCGAGTTTGTTTGTTTTCTAACACGTCTGAAGAAAGTTCAGGCGTTGTCTTCATACAATGATGCTTGTTCAAAACTGCTGCAGGAAGTTGATAAATAGCGTCAAAGACAGTCTAAAGCCGTAACTAGAAGGCAAGACATTGTTTGGCAACGTTGTTCCAGCCAAGAAGGGAAAAAGGAAACAGAGTAGGAAAGAAATACGCAAAAGTCTTTTGCAGTTTCAGTAACTCAATAAATCAAATAAAAACTGAAAAACCAAATATTCAGAACGCTCTCTCCAACGATTTACGAGTTGCATCACAAATTATCGAACAGAGACGTTTGCTTAACATAGAAATGAGAAAAGCTGGAGAACACATCGGTTGAGACTTTGTATTGAAAACAACAAAAATGAAGATAATTGTCTGAATAATACATGCAATAATGACAATGAGTCATCTAAGAATTTTTTTACTTTTCGAGCTAAATGGTGAAATGTCCTGGCTGGCAGCCAAAATACGTAAATGCAATAATGATTCGGTCGTTTTTCTCCCACGATTGATTACTTTATTGTGATGGTCAAATTAGAAATTCTTATACGCTATAAAGTCATGTACTCACGTGACAGGTTTCGCAGTCTATCGTTGATATTGAGCCAGTGATTTTGAGTATCATAGGCAACAATAAATCTTTTAAATGAATCCTACATTTGTAAACTAGTAAAAGAAAAAAGCTATGATAGCTAAGTTATTTTTAGTCCTCTGATTTCGAATAAAAATATTTCTAGCTTGAGCACAAGGAAGATCTACATTCAAATTATATCGAAATTAGTAACAAGGACTGTTCACATGGGCAAATTAACCATTTCTGAATAAAAAGTGATTTCTGGATAAATATTTAGCCAAATGACTGTCTGAAAAAAATCAAAGCTTCCAGATGTTTATAGAAATGTCACTTATCACTTATAAGGGAGTATTCTCTGAGAGAGGTTCCGTGCTTTGAGCTCATATTGGCAATCAGGACCTCAAGTGGAACTCGTACATACATCGCTAAAGATGCAGGAAAATTATCAGTTCCCTGTACCATTCTAGTAAGCACTCGACTCCGTTTACTATCCTGTAGCTTGATATGAGCCAGACCACAGTTAAAATGGTGCGCTGCTGCCAAATTTGGACAGGAGCTTCTGACTTTTCAGTCTCGATAGTCCAAGAAGCCTATCGGCATCCTTGTAGGCGATGAATTATTTACTACACTACAACCCCTTCCCCACAGACGAAACATCGTAAGCCGCTCGCTGCTCTATCGCTATTTCTGTGGAAAGTGTTCCGATTAGTTCCACCAATTCTAACCTTCGCGGCTAAGACCCCCACATGCCACGCCCATTATGACGAACCACCCTCATTCCCTTCGTATTCCATTGGCGAGATCTAAGTTCTCCTCGAGCCACTTCTTTCCACGAACAGCTACTGTGTGGAACTGACTCCCAAGAGGATGCTTCCTCGTTCACTACAATCTTAACCTGTTAACCGTTATCTTACTCATATATCCACATAAACTGAGCCTCTTAGTGCGTTACATTCTACCGCTAAGAGACAGGCAAACCCACAAAACGTGTTCTCAATAAACAACTTCAAAAAGAGTTTACCAAAAAGATACTTGCACAAGAGGAATTCAAAGAGACACAATAGACATTAGTAGAAACTAATGCCAGCATTGATTGATTTGATTTTATGGATTATCGATCCTTTTGTAGGTTATTTAAACCCGAAGCATATTTTTGTTTTATAAGAATAATTATTTTTCGAGAGTGAATACCGCATTAATAATTTTTTAAAATAACAATGATTTTCCAGATATAGATCCTAATATTGAAACCTTAGCTTGGGGAAAAGAGATGAATTCAAAGATTTCCCAAAGGCATTTGCGCGTAAGTGAATATAACGAACCAAATTGGAATTCGAACTCAGCTCTTCGATTTCTCCGTCGGAGCCGTTATCCACTACCCCAGCTCACCAAAGAGACGCTCTTGCAACTGGCGGCCACAAAGGAACATTGATGCGTGAAAAATCAACATTTTCAATGGTTTTTTTTTTTTTTGCTGTTGTTGGGTTTTTTTTTTAACCTTTGCTCGAACACCGACCTCTGGCAAAAACGGAACTATCTTATTCGTCATTTAGATTCTAAATCTACGTATATTCTCTAAGCTTAGGTTACTATTAAAAATGGAACGCATGGGGCTCATAAAAATGTACTTTTCGGAATTGGTAATCATAGACGACATACTATAATTGCTAAGCTTCAAACCGAGACAGTTTTAAATTTTTATTTTCGGCTTACTTTTCCTTACGGCCATATCATGTTGAAACACCGGTTCTCGTACGATCAACCATGTTAAACAACGTCGAACCTGGTTAGTACCTAGGTAGGTAACCAATTCTGAATACCAGCTGCTCTTAGCTTTGGTTACTGGTGGTAAAATTGATAAGGGTTCGAAATTGTTAATAGGGGAGCCGCGTTCCAATTCCTGTTGAGTTAGTTATGTTCCCTTACGTGTAATTATCATTGCGAAAGCTATATATCCAACTTTTCTCCCCTCACCTATGGATTAATTAGTAGGACTTTTATCAGTAAATCATTGTTTCTTACCCAAATTCTTAAAATCTAAAAATATTAGCTGACTTCAAATAACCTGAGAAAGGTTGATAAACCGTACAAACTAATCAGTAAATCAACCATATGTAATAAAAAGTGTTACATAAAGTTGCATCCATTAAACACTATGTCTCCATCACACACAACTACACACGCACACACAGCGAATAACAAAAGCAAATGTCACTGGGACAGACTCTTCAAAGATGGAACAGTTCTGGCGGAATTGTGCGTAGGTTAAGATTAACCTAAATGCAACGAATCGCCCACAGATTTTTATTTTTATATAAGTTTAGTATCATACACAAGAAGGTCAAATATATGAAAAGAGGCGAAGGATGATGGAACGCGACTGTTACAAATAGAGAGGCACTTAAAAATCATCAATGGAAATCATTAGTTCTAATGTGTCGAACACCGAGACCTCTTAGACAGCGAGACCACTTAGACACGGAGAATTCTTAGAGAGCGAGAACTCTTAGACAGCGAGACCACTTAGACACGGAGAATTCTTAGAGATCGAGAACTCTTAGACAGCGAGACCACTTAGACACGGAGAATTCTTAGAGATCGAGAACTCTTAGACAGCGAGACCACTTAGACACGGAGAATTCTTAGAGATCGAGAACTCTTAGACAGCGAGAACACTTAGACACGGAGAATTCTTAGAGAGCGAGAACTCTTAGACAGCGAGACCACTTAGACACGGAGAATTCTTAGAGAGCGAGAACTCTTAGAGAGCGAGACCTTTTGGACACGGAGAATTCTTAGATAGCGTGATCTCTTAAACATCAAGACCTTTTAGACAGCGAGACCTCTTAGACAGCGAGACCTCTTAGACACGAGGAATTCTTAGACAGCGAGACCCCTTAGACACGGAGAATTCTTAGACTGCGAGACCTTTTAGACAGCGACACCTATTAGACATGGAGAATTCTTAGACAGCGAGACCTCTTAAACAGCGAGACCTCTTAGACACGGAGAATTCTTAGACAGCGAGACCCCTTAGACACGGAGAATTCTTAGACAGCGAGACCTTTTAGACAGCGAGACCTCTTAGACACGGGGAATTCTTAGACAGCGAGAGCTCTTAGACACGGAGTATTCTTAGAGAGCGAGACCTCTTAGACAGCGTGGCCTCTTAAACACTGAGAATTCTTAGACAGCGAGAGCTCTTAGACACGGAGAATTCTTAGACAGCGAGACCTTTTAGACAGCGAGACCTTTTAGACATCGAGACCTCTTAGACAGCGAGACCTCTTAGACTCGAGGAATTCCTAGACAGCGAGACCTCTTAGACAGGACGACCTCTTAGACCAGTTCAAAATCTGCAACTAAATAAACCATTAGGGATGCATCTTGGAGACTAAATATTTTATTTCATCGTTGGTCTTAGCGTGGATGATAAACAAAGCCTAAAGAAGAACTTTGAATCTCTATGGCTCTCTCTACTTTACCCCCGCGCCTGGCGAATATCCGTGGCGTTAAGTCTTAAAAAGTAAATAAAAACCACCGATCAGCGACACTGTGTGTGTGTGTGTGTGGGGGGTATTTGTGTGTGTGTGTGTGTGTGTGTGTGTGTGTGTGTGTGTGTGTGTGTGTGTGTGTGTGTGTGTGTGAGCTGATCCATAATCAATCAACTCCGCCTGTTTTATGCGAATTGGTGAAAAGAAGTGTCAGGCACGTGTAAGTTGAAAAAAAAAGGCAGAAAGGACACAAAGAAAGAAAAGACTCCAATATCCGATTGGTTGGGCGGAGAATGTAGCCGTTAGAAAGAAAACAACAGTGGAATGGTGAAAGAATGAAAATGATCACCATAGCAACCAGTGATAGGCTGCCTGTCCGACCGGGCTGCTGTCTGGTTGGCCAACTGGAAGTATGGCAAATGGGCCGGCTAGATGGTTAGTGTATTGGTAGGCTGCTTGGTTCAGTCTCAGAAAGAACACAAGACATCATTGATCGACGCTTTTCTAATTCGGGAACAGGCTGTGTGAGGAGGACGCCATATTCTGTTTTATCTTCTCCTCGGTTTTGTATCTGAGGAAAAAGTCATTTTACATTTTCATTGTTGTTACGTTTTTTGTTGGTGAAATTCGTTCTTCTTTTCAAAGCAGACGCAACTCCCCAGCCACCACGCAAAGCATGAGTGTGCTTATTTACACACCCACACGCACACATAAAAACACACATACGCGCACACAGATACGTAGATATAGAAGTAGATATAATAAGATAACAAGGTATAATGGGACACACAGTGAGGTTTATTTTAGATACGTGTATACAGGCAAGTAGCACAATGAAGAACACACGCATTGATAAACACGCCCAATAGAATATAGGTATTTGTTTAGTTAAGTCTGACACAAGGACAAAATAAGGATTGGGCTCGCAAGGAATCGTTAACAAATCTGAACTATCGCTCCACTAAAGTGGCATTGCAATTAGTACGTGTATATGCCAAGTTTGCACACAGACATATCAATATATACCAGGACACTTTTGTAGTTAGTTTAATTGTTGCTAGAACCCGCACACTTGTAGCCTTCTATTATATTTTTTGAAGGACATATCGATAGTAATATACAAGCTCTAAAGTAGTGATTTTCCAAGCGCAGCTAAGATGTGGCACAAGGCCAAATGTAGGGGCACCCAGTGAGGATCGAACTCTCTATTCAGTCGTAATTTTTCTAGCGAGACAAGCTTGCATTACATCGCCTCGAGGTGCCCAAACAATGCTCTGCAGTAAAACAAAATAATATACACATATATACACATGCAATATACAGGTGCATTCGCATACATACACACTCAACGGAAACATATTCAAATGCACACACACACACACTAACGCACAACACACAGATACACTCAAATACACACACACATTCACACAAACACATACGCATTTTGAACAGGAGTAGAGGTTTGTTTCCTGTTCAGGATTGGATTTCCGGTTTCTTCTCGGGTGGTCTTTTTCTATTCTCTTTCACAGCCAGTAATCCCTCGCATTATGGCGCGTCATCACTTTGCTTGGGTTTAATTGTTAGAAAAAAAGAAATCATTGATAATATGCAAACCCAAAGATTCCTAATCAATATAACAATGGCTAATCGATCATAACGATGTTATGAAAACTGTGTTGCATAAATAAGAGAATCTTACTGCATTTGATTTAAGTGTTGGAAATTCAGAATAACACCTGAATTCGAACACCAAACACTGGCGTCAAAAATCTCACCTGCCAATTAGGTTTATCTCAAATATTTGCTGAGAAGTCTGAGATCGTACTGAGTACCAGAAAGCCAGACTTATACAGCATTATTCCCACAGTCTTCACAAAACTTAAGAAGCAACAGTCTCACCAGACAAGTAAGAGGCAACCTCAACACATTCCGGTTAAAATCTAATTAAAATCGTTGACTCAAATGTCATTAAAATCTCATTAAATCTCATAAATCACATTAGACTCTCATTAAAATCTCATTAAATCTCACAAATCTTATTAAAATCTCATTAAAAATCGTTGAATGAAACATTAAAACAAAAATATCATTATTATTAATTATTTTTGCACAGTGTGTAAAAAATAGACGTTTTACTCTGGAATGGGAGTTGGTTGGTTGATTCGATTTTTAACGGCTTATCACCCCTTTGCAGTCTATTTAAAGCCAAAAAATCTTTTTATATTGTAAGAATTCTTTTGAGATAATAATGGCTTAGTGATAAAATACTTACTGATTAATCCATAGCTGGGGGAGAAGAGGTGGATTCATACATTTCCAAAGGGTGGTTCGCGGAAGGTAATATAACGAACCCAACTGGAATTGGAACTCGGCTCTCTGATTAACAATTCTAAGCCATCACTCTTTACACCACCCGCACATCCAAACTTAGAGCCCTTGATATTCCCAAGTTGTCACCCATCTATGTACTGACCAAGTTCGACGTTGCTTAACTTAGGTGATCGTACAATAAACGTTTTTAGTTGAAAATTGTTAATAACACCTTATTTAATTTTGAAGAGGGCAATATTAGAATGTTTTCTCTGCTAGTCTCATAGTACATAATTAATAGTGAAATATAAACTTTTAGATATTTCTATTCAATATGTGAGCGTCCTAGGCAAGACGATAAACTACATCCAGCAGCAAGGCCTCTGATCAGGAGGCTTTGAGGAGCGTGGAACCACCTGTTAATTGTTGATGTTCCTAGGTCTACCCTGACACGGGGTGATAGCACCTGTTAGGGTCCCAGCTATGGGCAAATACTGAACTAGTACCAGCAATACTTTTTGAAAAGAATTATTACTAGCAATACAATTATGGAGGAAAAGTATTACAAGAAACATGTTTTTTACGAAACAAAATATTACCAGCAATAAAATTTTTTGTCGGCATTAAATAACCCATTGAGGTTGATATGCCGTAAAACAAAATAAACCAAACCAATCTAAACCAAAGAATACATATTCTATTCATACGAATATATCCTAAAAATCTTGTCGGCAAAAATAACCCATTGAGGTTGATATGCCGTAAAACAAAATAAACCAAACCAATCTAAAGCAAAGTATACATATTCTATTCATACGAATCTATCCTAAAAATGTTGTCGGCATTAAATAACCCATTGAGGTTGATATGCCGTAAAACAAAATAAACCAAACCAATCTAAAGCAAAGTATACATATTCTATTCATACGAATCTATCCTAAAAATGTTGTCGGCATTAAATAACCCATTGAGGTTGATATGCCGTAAAACAAAATAAACCAAACCAATCTAAAGCAAAGTATACATATTCTATTCATACGAATCTATCCTAAAAATGTTGTCGGCATTAAATAACCCATTGAGGTTGATATGCCGTAAAACAAAATAAACCAAACCAATCTAAAGCAAAGTATACATATTCTATTCATACGAATCTATCCTAAAAATGTTGTCGGCATTAAATAACCCATTGAGGTTGATATGCCGTAAAACAAAATAAACCAAACCAATCTAAACCAAAGAATACATATTCTATTCATACGAATATATCCTAAAAATCTTGTCGGCAAAAATAACCCATTGAGGTTGATATGCCGTAAAACAAAATAAACCAAACCAATCTAAACCAAAGAATACATATTCTATTCATACGAATCTATCCTAAAAATGTTGTCGGCATTAAATAACCCATTGAGTTTGATATGCCGTAAAACAAAATAAATCAAATCAATTCAATATGTAAGCCCGTGTATATATATATCAATTCTATGGACACTTTATGTGTCTTTAAAGAGGAAAATTTAAACGTCTGCACTGCCTTTAAGAATATTTGTGTATAAACATTTCTGTTCGTTAACATAAAAGCGTTAACCATGTTTGATACTGAGGCCATTCTGGATTTCCAAAGTAAAACAAATGTTGGTAACAAAGGTTGCCGGTCGATAAGAATAGATAGTCTTTATTAAGACTAATTATTCTTATTTACTTCCCCACCCCACGATGTCAGTTTGTAACACAAGGTCGGTTTAATGTGAGGAGCACGAGCGCGTACACCCGGGCTAAGAACAAAAAAGAGATACGGAAAAATCCTTCTTGTAACAACGTTGTTTATTATTTCATATTTGATACACTAAAATAACAATTGTGTTCGATTTCCAACAGAATATTTTAATAATGTCAGCACTTAGTTAAAATATCTTTGTATCTGAGACAGTTGCTAATTTTGTAATAAAGGGTTTGCGTTGACGGGTATATGGGAGTTGGACACCCCTGGCTTGCTTAGTTTACTACTCCTACTAATGCGGGTAGTGGAAATTACTCTCTCGATTAGTTTGTAACACCCTATTTATCATCTCTCAGTTGCGTCTCTGCCCTTGGGCAGAGTGTGCTCAGGGGCGGCTCCGTCAAAATTGAGTCGCAATTGAGGAAAATTATACTGAGAGAAGCCTAGCCCTGGGAAAAAACTGTCTGAGGCCGTACCCTCTCATTGCACCAAAGGGATCGGTGCTCGCAGCGCAGCGGGGGCTCGGGTAATTTTTGTTCCTAGCCCGGGTGTACGCGCTCGTGCTCCTCACATTAAACCGACCTTGTGTCACAACCTGACATCGAGAAGGGGGGGGGGGGCGGTGATGAAATACAAAATACGGGTAGAAAAGCTCGTTAGCCTTGGTTAACAGTCTTTCGGCCTGTATCTCAATCTGATTTCAAAACCGGGCTGGATTGGAATGTTTAGTTACTTTAAAGACAACCTTCAAATGGCCAACGGCTTCATTCTTGTGACAAGGGTGGATATGAGGGTGGATAAGCCTCGACTTGGTAAACAGTTTCTGAGTAATGGTAGGAAGACGTTTCGGGATCCTTTGATGTCAACTTTTTTTTTCTCGATATAAGTCATGGACGTAAGTAATTGCGGCTTAAAATGAGAAAACAGAGGGCCGAGTTCTAATTCCAGTCGAGTTTTCTCCATTTACTTACGCAAAATACTATTGGCATAGGTATTAATTTATTTCTCTCCCAGCTATGGGTAAAATAGCAGCGAAAATTAGAATCTGGCCATGGTTGGCAATCAGCCTAGGTGAAGAACAACTCTGAATACATAACAATTGTCCATGATCTCCGACCCACAGTAATTAAGATGGTAGCCAGGGAAGCTTTTTTTCTGGCCTTCAAGTGAAAATAAAATTGATTTCAAATATTTATTTTCTCGGCAGACTTTCCAGTTGCAATGTAATCGTATAATAAGCCCTCCTTAATTGCAGCTTTCCTTCCATTTCGTCATGTGCCTCAACAAGGTTTAATCAATGTTGAAACATTAACGATGGAAAGACTGTTAAGTATTCTTCTTTCTTTTATGTGCCATGTCCTTTCAGGACGTAGGCGATCATGGCTCTCCACCTCCTTCTATCCTTTGCAGCTCTCAACAAGTTCCTTCCCTCTGGTATCTCCCCCAGACCACATTCTGTCATCCACTTGCTCAAGCCTGCCAGGAATGTCACGCTTTGTTTTCCTTGTCTCTCTTTCCCTCTATTCGACTCATGAGTATCAGATTCTCCAGGCCCTCCTTCCTCATTATGTGTCCCAGAAACTTCAGCTGCCTCTTCCTGATGTTAAGTATAAGCCTCCTCCTTGTCTGCATCCTCTCCAAGACTTCATCGTTGCGCACACGCTCGGGAATCCCCAGCATCCTTCTGTAGAACCACATCTCCTTCGCCTCGAGTCTCTTCTTCATCCTTGAGAAAATTGACCAGCATTCGCTGCTATAAAGGACAGATGTCACGTAACGGCTTAGTATCATTTTCTTTGTTACCAAGGCAATCCTTCTGTCTCGCAATACTCTTCCCAGCATTTGGAATACGTCTTTGGCCATCCCAATACGTATACGGATCTCGGTGTCGTACTTACAGTCCTCTGTCAGAATGCTTCCCAGATATTTAAACTTCTGCGTCTGCTTGATTCTCGTGTATACGAGATTCAATTTTTCATATGTAAGATTATTCTTTGTTTACTTATAAACTTCGTCAATTAATTAGAGTATGTGGTTTGGGGAACTTTCTTTGAACGTTGATTTTCTTGGGAAGAAATGAAAGAGACTGAATTTCCCTCTTAGGTGGGGCGCTTATATAACTTTATTTTGACCGGTTGTCCAGCGTGTGCACATCCTAAGCTGGTCTACCGCCTGTTTACATTTCAGGGGCAACAACTAATATCCTTTGTGTCCCGATTTGCACTTGGTAGCTATTCAAATCACTGATGCACTGGTGTAACGCTGAATGCAAAGCGTATATTGCTGTCTTTTTGAGTGAACCCACTGCATATTGGGGTCACCACAAATCAACTCTTCTCAGATCAAAGGTTCTTGAGTAGTATTAAATTTGAAGAAAAGAAGCAGAAAAGTAAGAAGAAAATTGTAGAAATAAAAGAGAAATAGGAAGAAAATGCAAGGAAATAAAGAGAAAGAGCAAGTTGAATGAAAATAAACAATGGGAGTCAAGATGAAAGCCTAGGGGGATCTGTAACCATGGCAAGAGTAGTGCACCTGACAATGTGTCTTGTCGCGCGAGAACAACGTTAGAGTGAATTTGCCAGGCCAGTTCGAAGGGAAATGATCACGTCAAGAGGTAAAAAACAAAAAGAAAAATGAAAACTTGTCCCGTAGATCCAATCATGTTCTTCTCTAAAGCAGGGTGACATGATGCGACTAGTTCAACCGGTTTCTAAACATCGGCCGTCGACTGTTTACAATTTGTAGCCTTTCTTCTAAGATTACGACTGTCGTTACTCTCTGTTGTTGAGCTGGATATAACTTACGATATTGACTGACTTAGGTTCCGGCACAATAAAGGATAACCCCGTAGTGGCTGGGAAGGTTAGGTAGATATGGGAAAGTGATTTCTCCAAGTGATTTCTCCATCTAATCTCTTATCCAACAATCATTGTTTTATAAGAGGAACAAATCGTTTTTTTGTTTTGTTTTTTGACATTGGGGAAAAGCGCAGTTCAAGGACCTTTACCAAAAGGTCGGCAGTGCGAAGTAAAAGTAAAAGCACCCCACACGAAATTCGAATTCATTTCATCGCATTCATTTTCAATTCATTAAAATTTACGCCTTCCGAAACGAGAAGCAATTTTGCTATTTTCTGACGGGGGGTAAACATCACTTTTTTTTCACTGAAAAGAGTTTCCGATTGCCCCTCAACTCTCCTGCGTTTTGGAAAACCGTGCAGTTTATTAATTTTGTACTCATTTGCCATTTGAAATGATTTTCCGACGTTACGATTTATTGCATATTGCCAAAAATATCGAGTCTCCGATTCAGCCACTTTTTCCGCTAAAATTCTCAAAGATTGCATTTGGAACTGATACACAAACAATTCACTCGTAGAATAAATAGAAATATCATCTGGAACTGATACCCCAATAATTCACTTTTATAATCAATAGAATTAACATTTGGAACTGGTACACAAACAATTCGCTCCTATAATCTGTAGAAATAGCATTTGGAACTGATACACAAACAATTCACTTCTCTCATCAGTAGAATTAGCATTTGTAACTGATACACAAACAATTCACTTCTCTAATCTGTAGCAATAGCATTTGGAAGTGATACACAGACAATTCTCTTCTCTAATCTGTAGAAATGGCATTTGGAACTGATACACAAACAATTCACTTCTCTCATCAGTAGAAATAGCATTTGGAATTGATGCACAAACAACTTACTTCTCTATTCAGTAGAAATAGCATTTGGAAGTGATACACAAACAATTCACTTCTCTAATCTGTAGCAATAGCATTTGGAACTGCATTTTTTTGTTTGTTTGTTTTGGTTGTTTTACGGCATATCAATTCCTTATGGGTTATTTAATGCTGACATTTAATTTTATTGGGAGCATTAGTAATCTCTTTTACAAACATGTACTCCTGGTAAAATCTTTTCCTTACAAAAATGTATTCCTGGTAATATCTTTTCCTTACCAAAATGTATTCCTGGTAATATCTTTTCCTTACCAAAATGTACTCCTGGTAATATCTTTTCCTTACAAAAATGTACTCCTGGTAATATCTTTTCCTTACCAAAATGTACTCCTGGTAATATCTTTTCCTTACCAAAATGTACTCCTGGTAATATCATTTCCTTACCAAAATGTATTCCTGGTAATATCTTTTCCTTACAAAAATGTACTCCTGGTAATATCTTTTCCTTACCAAAATTTATTCCTGGTAATATCTTTTCCTTACCAAAATGTATTGCTGGTAATATCTTTTCCTTACAAAAATGTACTCCTGGTAATATCTTTTCCTTACAAAAATGTACTCCTGGTAATATCTTTTCCTTACCAAAATGTATTCCTGGTAATATCTTTTCCTTACCAAAATGTATTCCTGGTAATATCTTTTCCTTACCAAAATGTATTCCTGGTAATATCTTTTCCTTATAAAAATGTATTGCTAGTAATATCTTTTCCTTATAAAAATGTATTCCTGGTAATATCTTTTCCTTACCAAAATGTATTCCTGGTAATATCCTTTCCTTACCAAAATGTATTCCTGGTAATATCTTTTCCTTACCAAAATGTACTCCTGGTAATATCTTTTCCTTACCAAAATGTATTCCTGGTAATATCTTTTCCTTACCAAAATGTACTCCTGGTAATATCTTTTCCTTACCAAAATGTATTCCTGGTAATATCTTTTCCTTACCAAAATGTATTGCTGGTAATATCTTTTCCTTACAAAAATGTACTCCTGGTAATATCTTTTCCTTACCAAAATGTATTCCTGGTAATATCTTTTCCTTACCAAAATGTACTCCTGGTAATATCTTTTCCTTACCAAAATGTACTCCTGGTAATATCTTTTCCTTACCAAAATGTATTCCTGGTAATATCTTTTCCTTACAAAAATGTATTCCTGGTAATATCTTTTCCTTACCAAAATGTACTCCTGGTAATATCTTTTCCTTACCAAAATGTATTGCTGGTAATATCTTTTCCTTACAAAAATGTACTCCTGGTAATATCTTTTCCTTACCAAAATGTATTCCTGGTAATATCTTTTCCTTACCAAAATGTACTCCTGGTAATATCTTTTCCTTACCAAAATGTATTCCTGGTAATATCTTTTCCTTACCAAAATGTATTCCTGGTAATATCTTTTCCTTACCAAAATGTATTTCTGGTAATATCTTTTCCTTACCAAAATGTATTCCTGGTAATATCTTTTCCTTATAAAAATATATTGCTGGTAATATCTTTTCCTTCAAAAATGTATTGCTAGTAATATTTTTACTATGAAAATGTATTGCAGGAACCTTAACTATAAAAATGTATTTCTACACTTTCATAGTGTTTTGATTCCAGTTTTGGGGGTACACTATTTTCCCATAGTTGAAACCCTAAAAGGTACTACCATCCCAGGTCCTCTCTGACCTGGGAACAAAAGCAATTATGTGGTACTTCCACCCCTTCAAAATCTCCCGATTAGAGGCCTTGCTGCCGGATGTAGTTTATCGTCATACCCAAGACGTTTATTTGTGCAATTTTCCAACATCATTCTATTAATTAGTAATTGCTCTTTTTAACTTCACCGATTTTATTACCTGTGTTTTTTTCTGCTCGAATGGAAGATTGTTTTCTGTAAATATTCTCTTGTTTGTATTAATCCGTTTTAAGTTCCAAAAGGCCATGTAAAAAGCAATCATTTTTAGCGAGTTTTGTTTCATATGTTTTAGCGAAGAGGTCGATCATCTCTTTAGACAACCAGTCAAGTAATTTTTTGGTTCTTCTTAAGAATCCCGAGAGAAGTTTACACATGATTTTCTATGTATGGGGATAGCTGATGGTGTTTGGCAATTTTTTCTATGACTGACGCTTTCCATTTATAGGCCCATTTTAAAGCATTTTCAAGTTGTTCTCTTGTGATGAAAATCATCTTTGTACTTTGATGTCATTCTTCCTAGCCATTTCGCTTTTACATTAAATGTCGCCTCCAAAATTTTCTTATTCCTTCCGTTTGGACATCTTTTACAATTATTGATTCTTTTCCAATTTCACAGTAAAACTTTCTTTGATCTTTGAAGATTTTATTGTATCCGAAGCTCTTTATCCGCTTCAGATACGTTGCGCTTTTAACTGAAGTTTCCTTCTATTGCTGCTATCTTTTTTCATAGTTGTTATATCACATATTTTTTATTCTTATTAATACTATTGGTAGAATAACCTAAATCAGCGTAGGAAACTACGAAATTTCAGATATCTTTAAATAAAATACTTATTTTCCTTCATTTATGATCTATCTATACCGTACCTATGAACACTAATGGGTATGTCCCAATCCTCATAAGTACTAGTGTAAATGGGGACTAATATGCTGTCTAAGTAGCCCACCACTAGCAGTGATTTACTTACTTCACGACGCTGGCGAATATTGTATTTTGTTGATGTTATAAAATTTACCATTTCATTTCCTACCTCCGTTTTGGTTATTCTTCATTCACTAACCCTTTCTAGGTTACAACACTAATATACACATTAAGAAAACCCCAGGAAATGCATCTTTATTTTCAGTGGGCTATTGAAATGTATTTCATCATTTTCTTGCTGTTACTGTACCTATGAACACTAATGGATATGACCCAGTCCTCCTAAATACGTTGGACACTATTGTAAGTGAGGGTAATATGCCGTCTACCCAGACCTTATACCGACCGGTGTTTACCACCTGAATATTCGTTGATATTACTTACCTGGATTATTTTGTGAACTCCATTTTGTTTCTGTTTTTATTTTACTTTTTCTTACGTTTTCAATTTTGTACTGACTGATTCTTGAAAAGTTTTTTTTCTTTTTCAATTTATTACCCCCCTCCCCATTTTTTCTATTTCAATTTCTTACCCTCCCCATTTTTTTCAATTTCTTACCCCCCCATTTTTTCTTTTTCAATTTCTTACCCTCCCCATTTTTTTCTTTTTCAATTTCTTACCCCCTCCCCATTTTTTCTTTTACAATTTCTTACCCTCCCCAGTTTTCTATTTCAATTTCTTACCCACACTTCCCATTTTTTCTTTTTTTCTCCTCTTATTCTTTTATTATTAGCTTTTTGATTTTCTTATATTTTAAAATTAAGATTTCATATTTTCATTTTCTTTTTAATTTTCTCCCCCGCTAGAGTTTATCTGTTTTATTTACGTCTGACTTTATTCTTCTTTATGTTATTACGTGTTATTTCGTTCTTTGTTGTTCTTTGTTTTTCGTTCTTTGTTTTTTTCCTTTTTAAATATCCGTTAATTCTTCTGTGTTGCACTTGTTTAATCTTTTGTGTACATATTTGTTTTAATTTTCTTGTATTTGTAATTTTTGTCGAATCTGTTTGGTTTTTTTTCCGTTTTGTTTTTCTTCGTTAACGGGCTGGCTTGGTTTTTACGGCAGCCATATTTGATTCTGTGATTTGTTAGTTTCGTATTAGTTTCGTATTTACTTTCTGTTTCTAGTCTTATTACAGTATTATTTTATTGTTGTTGTTTGACTTTCTTTGTGTATTTTAATTCCTTTTCGTACCGGCAACCTTTTTTTTGTATAATCCTTTTTAAAAGAAATTTGTAATTGTTTTGTATATTTATTTTTGTCCGCCTTTTTAAAGTTCAACGTTTATTCTCGTCTGTATTTTGTGAAAGGTTTTGTCTTTTGCGCGCCCAACTGTCTTATTGTATTTGTTTTTGTGATTTATTTATCCTTTTTTCTTTATTTTATTTTTGTAAAAGAAAAAAAAGCTTTATTTGTTTTAAAAAATGGCTCCCAAGACGAACGTTAAAAAAAACTTATTCGGGAATAGAAAAAGAAAGACTGAGCCGCCTGATAAATCTGACGAAAATAAAATTACGGAAATTTGTAATGAATCTTCTTCAAGTATGGTGGCCGATAATGGTCAAAATGTAAAGGAAAAGTTTTTAGCGGAAAAAAAGCCAAAATTTTCATATTCTTGCTGAAAATATGAGGCCAAAGTATCCAAAATAAGCAAACTAATATGGAAGCCCAATCAAGCCAAGACTCTACTAAAAGAAACGACCTTATCACAGACAGTACGAACAAAGATGACAAAGTAGCGGTCGGGGAGACTCCCTCTTGCAGGTCGTTCTCACTAAAATGCAGTATCAATATCACGGAGTTCCTTGAGAAAGCTAAAAGCTACGCCCATCTTGTTACAAAAGATGGGCTCTTGACAAATCTTGAGGAACTGCAGAAAGTTGAGAAAAGAAGTATGTCGGTCTTTGTGGTGGACACGCATTCGCGCAAAATTTGTCGCTCCACAAAAGACACCGTCATAAAATCGTTGACGTCCCTGGGGATTAAAACACAGTTATAAAACGCAAAAGCTTCTTCATGTGGGACATACTGTTACCCACGCCTGCTGACTGTGAAGCGGTCAGCACACGTGAACTAAAAACAAAAAAATTATACTAAGGACCGAATATCAAGGCAGGCATACGACAATTATTTCGCTATAGGAGGTCCCTCCTCAGATTGTCAGGGAACACTAGGCCGATTATATGTGCCAATTTAGCCAGATACTCTGTGTTTCCTCTGACGATCTGACCGGAGGATGGAGTTTTGAATTAATGGTAGATCGTAAGGCATTCGTCTCCATCCACAACAGCCTAGATGTAGAGGGCCAGAAGATGTCGATTATACTAACAGGTCGAAGGCCGGCTTGCTGGAAGTATAGGAAGACTGGTCACATGTCCTCTTCCTGCCCAGAGATGAAGGCCTCTGGGGTTCTCCCCCCCCCGCCGACCCAAATCCCCTTCGGGCTGAGTCTGTTGTTTCTGTCTCGCCTGTAATAAGCATGCCAACAGCCTGGACCGGTATGGTAAAACCCCCGGTTGCGTCTTTCTCGCAGCCCCCATTCCCAAAAAGCCTTGGCCCGCCGCTAGTGCGGTTGTGGAGGAACAAAAGGGGGAATGGCAGGTTGTTGGCAAGGCTAGAGGGATCTCCGGGCAGCAGGTCCTCGTCCCAATGAAGCCCCAACGGGAAACGACACAAACCGTCCCACTCCCTCTACCAGTTCTAAGGGTGTCTCCGCGACCAACTACTCGGGAAAGCTTCGTCAACAAAAGCAAAAGTTCGAGCCATCGTTAGAGAAAGCGGAAAAATTACGGCAACTGAAAGATTCTCTCAAACGGAATAATCTGGGACCAGCTGCTACTAATGATACAGAGGGAATTGACAGGGGCTGTTGTTGTGAATGCCTGCTGGGATAATTTAAAATCCAAAATTAGTACGTTTGCTACTGATTTTAGTCGTCGACTTTAGACAGGTTATCGGCGCAAACGGTTTGTGAGCAAAAAGTAGATCGGGCAGTAAAATTCCGTGATAGTGGGAAAATAGCCTTAGTTATGGCAGAGTTGGTTTCCTTGCTTATCAAGTAGTTAGGTGACAAATATGTCCGCTGATTTGCGCGCAGAGGAGTCTCGGAAATCATCTCGGCGACATATCGCATGCGTCACAATGCCGGATAAGCGGACCGTGACTTCAAACGAGGGCATATGTGAGGCTTTTCATGATTACTTTCAGTATCTTTTCACCAGGGAGCCCGGTCTAAGCCCTGCTCAGTTCGACGCCTATTTAGCCGACTTCCCCTATCTCGAGGCAGCTGAAGAGGCTGGGTGCGAGGGTTCCATCACAGAGTCGTAAATCTGAGAAGCGATGAAACAGGTTGGCTTGGATAAATCTCCGGGATTAGATGGTCTTCCGTACGAAGTTTACTTGAGGCAGTCGCCCGTTTTTGTTCCTTTCCTGGAACTGATTTTCAGTAACTGGATGAAGCAGGGTTCTATACCTCAGCGCTTCACCAGGGGTGTGATCAATTTGCTACGCAAGGACAAGAACGATGGGGATGGGTTAGCACCTGGATCCGACTTCTGTATGCGGCTCCCGGTGCGCTGGTGGAGATGAATAGGGTACGATCGGAGCCTTTCCTATTGTCTCGCTCCATTTGTTAAGATTGTCCGCATTCACCTTTGCTTTACGTTCTTGCGTTGAAACCTTTCCTTCGCAAGTTAAAGACGAATCCGGTCCTGCGCGGAATTTCCCTGCATGGTGCTACCACCTCGGCCAGGTATTCTGCCTATGCTGATAATGTTTGGGTTCTTGCGTCGAGCAGAATCGAGATTGACGAAGTCAGCAAAAAGATCAGTGGTTGAGATGGTGACAAGGGCCAAGATCAACTGCGATAAGTCTGTTGGCTTGCGGTTGGGTGCGTGGAAGGGAGTTTCTCTTCCCAGACCTTTCCTCTGGACGCATGGGCCGGTAAAGATACTCGGCGTCTGGTCTAGTCCTGATATCCAGTTGGATATGAATTGGTCTGAGGTGCGAGGGAAGGCCGAAATCACAGTTAATCTGTGGTCTCGGAGGAATCTTTCCTTGAAGGGGAGGGCGGAAGTATGTGTTTCACACATCTACCCGATTTTCCTTTAGCGACTCTCTGTACTGCCACTTCCGTATACCACACTAATGTCCTTAGTAAGGCTCTTGTTCTCTTTTTTGTGAAGAGACAAGTCCGCTATGGTATCTTGGGAGATCTGTTGCCTTCATCCATCTGCAGAATGTCTGGGTATGCCTAGCATTGAGATTCGTCAATATATGCTTCACATCGCCTTCCTAGACCGAATATGTCGCGAATCGGATGAGGAGGGCGCCTTCTGGAAGGAAGACGCTCATAAGACTTTTCCATCCCTGAGAAGTGTGCCCTCGAGCGAGGAGGAGGCCTACCGTTTACCCCGAGCCGAATACTCCTTCTACCGCGAATGTCGTCATGCTCTGAAACGCCTCTTATGGGCGTCGGATGGCCTCTCCAACGTCCAGGCGTTGACTCGTACGGCATTATATCAAGTGTTAGTCAGGGTGTTCGTTCCTGGTGCGATGATTGACGAGCAATATGGCCTTGGGTGCCCGGGTTAAAATGCCTCAATAACGATGAGGTATCACTCAACTGGATGATGATTCGTGGGTCCCTCTGAGTTGCCAAAAGACTTTGTTCAGCGGGCTTGGAGAAATCTCCAAACTGCCGTCGCTGTGATGAGGAAGTCGAGACCATTGGTCACGCCTTCTTTCATTGCAGGGTGATAGCGCCATTGTGCAGTTTTGTTGAAGGCCTCATGGTCCGCAGGTTGCAAGGAAAGTTCTTTGTCTTTGAAGCCAGTTCTGTTTGTAGCAATGTGGTGCCGCAGATGACAAAGGCTGAACAATATGTGTTCTTTTGCTTACTAGGGGTTATGAGAGTCCTGATTTGGACGACGCGTCAGAAGGAATCCTGTGATGGCGAGAAGTTCACTTATTCCCAACTAGAACGGAAAAGCGGCGGCTCACCTCATCAGAATTTAGCAAAAGGTGGGTGAATTCGAGTAAAAGGGGCTGTCCTAGAGTGGAATTTTCATGCCGGTTAGGCATCAGGATATTGTTCTTCCTGCTTTGAATTTGGGCAACCCATCCCTAAAATTAGGCTGGTGTAGGTTTTGTTTTTAATTTTTTAGTTTTTCTTTAGCTCGGGTGTGTTTGCTTATTAGCCCCTTTTTTCTGTCCCTGTTTTATCTTTAGTTTAATTCCCCATCCCTTCCCTCGTTTAGGTGGTCAGTGATGTCAGTTCTCTGGTGGATGCGGGGCGCTTTTCGTTTTTTATATTTCTTATAGTCCAGCATTGATTTCGCCCAGTTAACTGATGTTTCTGGCACATTTACGGATTGTGTTTTTTTTTATTACTAACATCATTTTGTTTAGTTCCTTGTAAATAGATTACATTCATAGTGTACATACTCATTAAGGATTTTTAATTTGTTTTTTTATTCCCCTCTCCTCACAGTCATATGGGGACTATTAGGGACTGTTAGGGTCATTGTTTGTGGCTAGCTAAGTTTAAAGTTAAGACAGATGAAGACCGTGCTTTCCCCCATCGCCTTCTTTAGGCCTTGTGCCACATTTTCTGTATTTTAACAGAAATAAATATCGTAATATGCTGTCGAAGTAGTTCACCGCTAGCAGTGGGTTACCTACTTCACGCCGCTGGCGAGTATTGTACTTTGTTGATGTTATAAAGATTACCATTTCATTTCCAACCTCCGTCTTGGTAATTACTCATTCACTAACCCTTTCTAGGTTACAACAGTCTGTTCACTATCTATCTATCTATCTATCTACCTATCTATCTATCTCAGTCTGTTCACTATATATATATATATATATATATATATATATATATATATATATATATATATATATATATAATTTGGGTGCGGATTTCTCACACCAAACCAAGGACAAAAGTCCATATAAATATATGCCGGCAAATCTTTTGAGTTATTAAGTTTAAAGAAAATTTACGGTAAATGGCGCTTTGTTGCTATGTAGACTAGGTTACATTCGGCATTCGTGTACATTTGTGGCGAGTCTGTATTCAGCGTTTAACGTGTGTAGTAGTGGGTTAACTGGGAAGTGTTCCGTTTAACCCACGTAGGATATTGATATCGTGAGCAGGAAGATATGACATTTTACACACGTCTCCGCGAATGGACGTGAGGCTGCACGGCTGTATCAAATTACGTTTCCAGACCATAATGCCTTAAAGTAGCTGTCTACAGGGACTTTATTTCTAACACACTCCCATCCCTGCTAGAGGACGTACCCCTGCTAATACGAATACACGATGGGGATCCAGTCCATTTTAGTCACATTGTTGACAATGCACTGGCTGCAATCTACCATGAAAGAGGAATAAGTAGGGAAGGACTGGTTCCATGGCCTGTACGTTCCGCCGATCTCAATTGTGTGGATTTTTATTTGTGGGGACACCTAAAACAGTTGGTATTTACGACAGACATTAATAATACAGAGACGCTTCATCAACGTGTCAGGCAGACCTGCGAAACCATTCGACACCATGTAGGAGTATCTGAAAGGGTCCGCCAGTCAACAATCCGACGGGCGCATGCGTGTGTAGAAGCAAGCAGAAACCATTTTGAACATTTGTTATGAGTTGCTGTGTTGAGGTAAACGATGAGCTTTTGGATATACACCCTTGTGCAAATTAATTGAAACAACCGCTTTAGTTTCCTTTCTTTCAACATACGGTAGGATTTAGATCCACTGGAGTGACAGGGTGTAATCGATTTCTACTTTTTCTCAGATTAGGTCATTTGCTGTGGTGTGTAGTAATATGAATCTATTTTCGCGGTGTATGATGAAATTTGTTTGGCCTTGAAAATATTGTATCAGCCGTGATTGCATCAGATTTTTATCACGCGCAGACACTATTGTCTCGACTGTCGATTAGCTGTCCTACGGCCATTGTCTGCGATAGCCGTTACTGCAAGGAAGCGTACAAAATTGTAATGCTGTACAAACACACTGGCTGCATTATTAGACTGGTCCGGAAACTCTCCTGATTTAAATCCAATCGAGAATCTGTGGTCAATCTGCAAGGAATGACTTCGTGGAATGGACATACGAACACACTGACAAGCCTTACCAGTGAACAAATCAAAGTACTATAGACTGACCCGGATACTCTCCTGATTTCAATCCAATCGAGTATCTGTGGTCATTCTACAACGAACTACTAACAAGTACACCTGGTGGTTTCATTGGAAAAATACGAAAAATGTAAATAATAATCATTCGTCTTGTTTCAAATATTTTGCACAAGGGTGTATGTTTATATATATATATTACCTTGTTTTGGTGTCAGGAATCCGCCCCCAAAGTTTTGTAAAAGTATCACATCTGTAGTAGTTCTGCAACTAATTTGGCCACCATCCAGATGCATACAAGCACATTGAGAAAGATATGTAGTTACATCAATAAGTACAAAGTTTACTTTATTTTCTGTGTAATCTCTTTTATAGTGAATGTACTTAATTCAGTGGTGAATGTCTTGATAGATCTGTACAGTTATATAGACATTATATAGATAAACACATAGATATGTACAGACTGTGACGAGTAATTTACTGTTTCGGGATTATTTTAGCATCAAGTAAAATCAGGCGAAAATAAAGTCAGTCCTACCACGATTCATTATTGATGGCCACAATCTTAACACTATAAGATATGCAGATGACACAGTGTTGGTAGCAAACATGGGAAGGAAACTACAGGAAAGTATTAAATATCAATTGTAAGAAGGCAGAATGCAAGGCTGACAGTAATGGGGACAACTAAATACAAATTGCAGGAACCCAAATCATGCAATGGTCGTGTGTAAACGATCGGAAGAAAAATGATTAGATGAGATTAAAAGAAGGCTGTGGAGACCCATGATCTCCCATGTCCTAAAGGAACACGTCACATAAAAGGAGAAGAATTTTATCAATCGAATAAGTAGATAAGGTCTGCTTTCCTTTGAAATCCTAGCTATACATTTCTATACTTTTAGTCATTATCAAGGCTGAATTTTATTTTTACTTTTAACTGAATGTATTGATTGTTTTATGTATGTATCTAGAGTTATAAGAATGTTTTATTTTCCAAACACGGTCAGCACAGTGTGGCTGTGTTCATAGTTGTTATTATTGAGTGTTGGCATTTTCTTTTTTTTATTAGCAAAGCTACCGTTATTTTTAGTCTTTTTTACATGTGGATGACGATATCATATTTGCATTATCAAAGAATATGTTACGGTTAGAATTTGGTAGGCCTCCATGCTGTTTTTAAATGAGACCTAATTGAGCGATAGTCGGAGAGATGTAACATGAGTCCTCTTGTTAGGAGTGTTGTACTATATCAACTATAATTATTTATGAATTTAGATTGGTCAGGAATACAGGTCCTTAAGGGACAGGGTGGACCTTTGAACGCCAGCAATTAAGAGGTGGTTCCAATCTCTCCACAAAACCTTCTGAATCAAAGGTCTCCCTGTCGGATGTAGTTTATCGTTTTACCCAGGACGCCTTTCAGTATTCTTCTTGCAGTTGACTTATTATTTGTGACGATGAGGTTAGCAGTTTTAATTTTTTTATAGTAGAAAGCGCTTGGACATTCAAAATATTCGCACAGTTTTTACACACTTTATGCCCAGAAAAGAAATCACATGAAAAATTGAATAAAACGCAATATATATATATATATATATATATATATATATATATATATATATATATATATATATATATATATATGCATGCATACCCGTATATATATATATATATATATATATGTCCGTATATATATATATACATGCATGCATACCTGTATATATATACATTCATACCCATATATATATATATATATATATGTATATATATATATATATATATATATGTGTGTGTGTGTGTGTATGTATGCAGACCCGTATATATAAATATATATATATATATATATGTATATATGCATATCCGTATATATATATGCATATCCATGTATATATATATATATATATATATATATATATATATATATATATACATATATACATATATATATATATATATATATATATATATATATATATATATAAATTAAGTTAAGAAAAATTTGGTAATCCGTATAGGTAGTCCCAAGGATGGTGAAATAAATTATTACATGGAGCCTTAAAGTGGTCTGTTTTTTTCTTTAAAATACATATATATACATACATATATATATATATATATATATATATATATATATATATATATATATGTGTGTGTGTGTGTGTGTGTGTGTGTGTGTGTGTGTGTGCATACCCGTATATATATATACGTGTACGCATATATATATATATATATATATATGTGTGTGTTTGCATACCTATATATATAAATATGCATACCCGTATATATATATATATATATATATATATATATATATATGGGTATGCATGTGACTATGTGTAAGCGTGTATTTCACTTTGTTAATATCATTACCTCTACAGAGTTTTATTCTTTCAAGTTTGAAACCTGAAACCTTTCGTTTATTTTTTTTTCGACTGAAAGATTTTAATTTCAAAAAAATTTTCAATAATTTGGCGGGATATGATAATCAGCTTCGTCAGACAAATGTATTTATTCTTATAAATAGTAGACGCTGTCTAAGAAGTATTCAGTGTCATACAATTGTGTAGGTTTGCCGTTTTAAAATCAACCATTTTAGCCGCTGCCTCCGTGTGGTCCTCTCAACCGTTGAACGCTGGAAGTCATCCAGATGTTTAATATTTGCTTTGCTTTTTACAAGCACGATCATCAGGCAAGCAAACTGTTCATAATAACTTTCAATTACCGCCCTATTCTCGACCTATGGCGATGATGTCTTTTCCAGTGTTGTAGCTGCCAGCCAAGAATTGGTATTCTTTCTAAGAGCCATGAACTACTCACCAGAACCCAGAGAATTTCTCATAAGGAATTAATAGCGTTGCCTTGACAAAATTTTTGTTGTCATCTTAAATGCTTACGATTTTCAATGAAGCAACCGATAGGTTTCAAGTTATCGGGTATAACAATAGACGACGGAGAACTACCGCTACAAATTCGAATACGTGAAGAAAACAAGTATATAGATACTTGTAAAATATTTAATATTCTTTACATACAGGTTATATATTTTGTCATGAAATAAACAATTATTAACAAACAATACAGAATTAATTAAAAACAAAGTAACGATCGAAAATTCACTCGGATGCATTGTGTTCATATATTTGCTTAGTTCTGATTTGCAGAAATTTGCTGCTCGGACACATTCCCATGTCTGTGAAGCTTTCTTGTCAAAATGGCAGCCATTTTAAACAGTTTTGAAATCATTTTAACAGAAAAACATTAAAATGAAGAATTCAAAAACCAAGAGAATAATCACTGAGAATAGCAAACAATTAGAATTAGGAAATTTTGTGAAGTCTGGAATTGGTGCTTGGCTAAAACTGGCGCAACGTCATCACGGGTGAAACACGCTCAACCGTGATCAGATTATTACCATAAACACAGAAGATTGCTGTAGATGATAAGGGAAGGCTTGAAGATTACAAAATGATTTATGCATCAGTAGAAATATCGGTTAATTTGCAGTGTAACACCCGCGTTCAGTTCGCATTAAAAATTTCCAGAATACTTACATTTATGTGTAATTGTACATGCTCCATTCGAATCTGGCTTGATAAATTTGATAAAATCTAACGTTTTGGAAATATCGGCAGTGAAAGTTCGGTTTCATTCGCGTCGCGGGCAGCCATTACTGGCGTTGTTTGTATAAATTTGCTGCAGAATAGCTATCAGTGTAGGTATCATTGCGCAAACTGTTCGTGACTACGTAAATAGTTTTCGTGCGCAGTAATTGAGACAAATTTAGACAAGAAAGATCAATTCCGCGCTTAGCTTTCCGTAGTCTTCCGGGTTTAGCTTTCCGCAGCGAAAGTATGCAAACAACGCGAGTAATGGCTGCCGCCAACGACGCGAATGAACCCCAAATTTCACTGTCGATAACTCCAAAACGGTAACGGGTGTTACAAATTAACCCATCTCAAACGCGGAAGACTACGGAAACCTAAGCTCAGAACTGATCTTTCTTGTCTAAATTTGTCTCAATTACTGCGCACAAGAACTAGTTACGTACACACGCTCAGTTTGCGCAATGATACCTACACTGATAGCTATCCTGCAGCGAATGTATACACACAACGCCAGTAATATCTGCCTGCGACGCGAATGAATCCGATCTTTCACTGTCGATAAATCCAAAACGGTAGATTTTATCAAATTTATCAAGCCAGATTCGTATGGAGCATGTAGAATTATACATAAATGTAAGTATTCTGGAAATTTTTAATGCGAACTGAACGCGGGTGTTAGACTGCAATTTAATCGAAAGATCGAGAGCTGCATTTTATTTTAAATCAGAGGACAGAGCACAGCGTACTGTACCGAAATACGGAAACCCGACAGAGGAAGTGGGAAGCAATACTCTTTCATCCGAGCTAGAATGCCGAAGAATGTGACCTCTGAACTAAACAAGTTTTCGAGCACTATGTAAATAACGACGCCATTTTTTTTACGGTTAATAAATAAAGCATTTCACTTATCGAAATCTGTAACAATTTTAGAACTAAACAATATTTTTTACAACTTTAATTTAAATACTGTGATTGATTTTGATGTAAATTTTTTTTTCTCAAGCCTTTCACCTCGGATTAATAATTTATATTTTCCATACAGTCAGTCAGTTGAAATACTGATAACATGTCATGGTCCCAGGTGGCACTGCCTTTAAACTCTCTTTAAACTTCGACCTTGTGTCAGACTCGGTAGCGACGTGAACGCACTGAAAGGTCCATGATGCATAAAAGAGTTAAAAGTGGTTATACTTTAGTAAAATTGTGTAATAAACGCAGTTGATTCGTTATATGCAAGGAAATTATATAAAATCTTTTACCTAGCGATTGTTTCGGACTGTTAATCAAGAAGTTGGTGGCAGAACCGAGAAACCCATGTTGAATAATGACAACTTTGTTTTAATTTGTACAGTTATTCTTGCCCCTGGGTATCCGATGTAATGTTAAAATGTAACCATTCTTTGAGCAATGATAATTAACCGTAATCAATATCCACCGAGCAAATCAGAATGATCGATTATTATTAATATTGCAAGTTATGTTCTTTTTTCAATATGAATTTATTTCACAGTTTTTCCTGTCGTTCAAAGACTCATAAATGAAGTGAGCATTCCACCAGAGTATTTTTCGGGAGGGGGCTCGGTTCATTACTCGGCACCTGAGGCATCCCCAAAAGGAGAAGCAATACCGACGGGCCTTGAGCAATTTTCCCCATGTTATTGCTGTTAAACCCTCTTTAAACCTCGGCCTTTTGTCACATTCAGTAGCGAGGTGGACGGTCTAAAAAATCCCCTTGCACTTTTCCCAGAGTTCAGAGATACTATCAAACAACTCATAAATACATTTTTTAAACATACGAATGTTTCAATTATATACAGACGGAAATACCTTCTACATAAAGATAAGATATTAGTGACAATGGTGTCTTCACTTAGCTAATGCTTTACCATTATATGGGAAATATTTCTGTTTCACTCTTTCTCCGGGAAAGTTTTCCTAAACAATCTTGAGCTCAAGCATAGGGAGTGAGCATTCCTCCAACGTATTTTTCGGGAGGGGTCTCGGCTCATTACTCGGCACCTGAGGCATCCCCAAAAGGAGAAGAAATACCGAGCGGCCTTGAGCAATTTTCCCCATGTTATTGCCGTTAAACTCTCTTTAAACCTCGGCCTTTTGTCACATTCAGTAGCGAGGTGGACGGTCTAAAAAATTCCCTTGCACTTTTCCCAGAGTTCAGTGATACGACATTCTGATATACATATAATTACTGGTGGGCGAACCTTTGACTTTCAACACATTCTGAACAGTCCATACGAAATAGTCCCATCATATTTGACGGGTACTATCACCTGACATGCGTGTATCAAACACGAAATCAGTCATTTGGGAAAGTGAAATGCACTGAATTTTCCTTCCTTCTGGACGGCAACCAATTTTGTTTCTTTTCTTTTAAATATTATCCTGGAAAATCTATCAATCCATCCCCCGCGCGCTCGCTTTTTCTCCAATCGGAATGCCTATCGGACGAGGATACCCGCTGAAATAAACAAATAATTAGGTTCCTGGGTGAACTGTTCTTCCTTAAAAGCTTTTTCCTGTTCACGTAGCGGCAGCAAATTCTGCTATACTTACTGTCACTTATATTTTAATACCCTTGGGCAAGAATCCTCTTTTTATTATTTCAAGTCTCGGCCTATGTACTCTCCTGCCTCCATTTTCATATACCTGGTATGTAATGTTAGTTACTAAAACCTGATAAACAAAACAGAAACAATTTGATAATAATCAGAAACAGAAAAAAAAATCTTCCAGTGGAGAAGTTAAATAATTTCGTTTAATTGCCGGAAAAATCATCCGACGCGACAGAAATTTGGGAAAGGCAGGAGAGTACATGGACCGAGACTTGAAATAATAAAAAAAGGATTCTTGCCCAATGGCATTAAAATGTAAGTGACAGTAAGTATAGCAGAATTTGCTGCCGCTACGTGAACAGGAAAAAGCTTTTAAGGAAGAGCATTTCACCCAGGAAGCTATTTGTTTATTTCAGCGGGTATCCTCGTCCGATAGGCATTCCGATTGGAGAAAAAGCGAGCGCGCGAAGGGATGGATTGATAGATTTTCCAGGATAATATTTAAAAAAAAAAGAAACAAAATTGGTTGCCGTCCAGAAGGAAGGAAAATTCAGTGCATTTCACTTTCCCAAATGACTGATTTCGTGTTTGATACACACATGTCAGGTAATAGTACCCGTCAAATATGATGGGACTATTTCGTATGGACTGTTCAGAATGTGTTGAAAATCAAAGGTTCGCCCACCAGTAATTATGTGTATATCAGAATGTTATATCTCTGAGCGCTGGGAAAAGTATTACACACACACACACACATACATATATATATATATATATATATATATATATATATATATATATATATATATATATATATATATATATATATATATATACATATATATATATATATATATATATGTGTACAGATAGATAAAAATCCGAGGTAAGTTATCCAAGAGAATCCTAGTAATATAAGATATTAAAACTGATCCACAGAAGATAGCTCAAAGTATTTGTTAATTATATAGCATATATGTATTACATGAAGATAAAACTCAATACCTCATATGATATATGGCCATTTCACTCATAGGAATGCAGTTTTATATACGTATACTACATATATATGTATGTATATAGAAAGAGAGAGTGATAGAGAGGGAGAAAAGAGAGAGAGAGAGATTTATATTATGGGACAAGAGGAAAAAGTTTTATATCGGGTTTCGTCAACGTGTGTTATGTTCGGCTTATTCATTAAAACCGCAGGGTGCGCTGAGAAGACCGCCACACTTACCCAAATCTGTATAGTACCAATTTTGGGAAATGAGTCAAACTGAGAGAACTATATATATATACACAATCCCAAAATCAAAATATATATAAACTCTCCCCCTCCCTCTCTCTCTCTCTCTCTCTCTCTCTACCTCTACATATATATATATATATATATATATATATATATATATTGGGAATTTGGGAAGCAGTCCCTCTTTTATACAAGTTTTCATTAAAAAGGTTATTTTTAATAGGTTTAGATCAGTAAATGTAATTAATACTGTTTATTTAAAAAAACAGACCATTTACTTCAATAAATTGTATCTATTAAAAATAACGTAAAAACAGAAAATATATTAAATGATTGTAAGACATTAATTCATTTCATAATCTATCTATCTATCTATCTATATCTATCTATATCTACCTATCTATCTATCTACCTATATATATATATATATATATATATATATATATATATATATATATATCCAGGTAAGATGAGAACGAATAGAGTACAATTCCAACGTTCGTAACATTTAATTTAAAACAGGGCTCAATCCAAAGTCGAGCAATCTTTTTTCGTAAAGAGATTGTATTTTGCTTTTAAATCGAAATAAATCGTTCACTCGCCAGTAATTTATAATCGCATGATGAGATGCATTTTGATACGCATCGAAACACAACTGCAATTGCGTAGCGATTTTGACATCTCTTCGATGTAATATCCTAATATATATATATATATATATATATATATATATATATATATATATATATATATATATATATATATATATAATACGTGTGTTTGCATGCCTGTGTCTACTAGCGCGTGTATAGATTGCTTTTTATATATGTAGATTCTGGCTTTGATGGTGTACATTGTCTGTGAGCACAAACATTCTATCCTTTTCCAAATCTCAATAAATATTGGTGGACTGATCTGGTGGCGTCTTATTTCACTTCACTGGCCATTAATCTTTCTTCTCTTCATATAATTAAACTTCAGTAGACAGAAGAAAAAGAAACCCAATGAATAGGAATAAGAATAGATGAGAATAGAATATCCAACACTTGTAAAGAAGATAGCCAAGGAATGTCGCGCTAAATATAGAACTGAGAATGCCACCCTCGGTTATTAGATTAACTGTAAACTAGAAACATCCTTACTTCAAGAAGATCTGCCCAAGTGAAGATTCTAAAGTGAAATTTGACGATGCACTGAAATGTATTTAGAGATTTTTAGAAGGTAGGGGGCTTTATTCTTGTATGAATATAAATACTGGATTTGATAGCGTATAAGGAACCCTGCTACTTACATTTATCGTTTCATCAATATTGAGTTAGGTCAGGTAAAAGTCCTGGTGCCTACGGTATGTTGGCAAACATTAGGCAACCAGATACGTCAATTTCGTATCGTAATATATATATATATATATATATATATATATATATATATATATATATATATATATATATATATATATATATAAACCTAAAGAGCCAGACAAACCTACCTAAGGTTCACCTAAACGGATCGTCAGGGAAATGCCGGTAAGTTTTGCCTGGCTCTTTAGGTTTATATTAGGTTTGCTCTACATCGTGTATTGAACACTTTATGTAGTTGCCTTTTACTCGTTTTGGAGGTTTTTTCTTTGGACTCTGAGATTGAACTCTGGACGATTGTTTTCGCCTCAATTTCATGTTCTTGGTTCTTTCTTTTTTTATTTCTCATTTTTCCTTCGGTACTAGTTTGTTCTACTGCAAACCAACATACCCAATGTTTTTCCAAGCGAGTACCACCATATATATATATATATATATATATATATATATATATATATATATATATATATATATATATATATATATATATATATATATATATATATATATATATATATATATATATATATGTAGGTACTGTCAAAATGACCAAGGGAATTCAGAGCAGCATGAATCCATTCAGCTCTTATCTTAAATAACAACTTAAAAGTGACTGTTTGACCAACACAAGGGCTGACCAAAATTCATGTTAAAAAAATTAAAAAAACAAATGAAAACTACAGACAAAAGTTAATTTTCTCCATAAAGACATTCATTTCTGTAGTTCACTGCTACCATCAAGCAGAAATGTTCTCTTGATGATGGCCATGTTGGCCGAAACTAGTCGAGGAATCTAAATGAAATAATAATAAAAACGAAGAAATATTAATATACAACCCAGTGTATCTGAAGATTTTAATTTTTTAATATTTTTTATTGCTCAATATATATATATATATATATATATATATATATATATATATATATATATATATATAATGTGTGTGTGTACATGCTTATGTCTACTAGCGCGTGTATAGATTGCTTTGTATATATGTAGATTCTAGTTTTGATGGTGTATATTGTCTGTGAGCACGAACATTCTGTCCTTTTCCAAAATCTCAATAAGATCCAGAGGATTGTTTGGGGTGGGGGGGTCATGTATGGTATCAGAAATGGTCTGTATGCGAATTAAGCTGATGTGTTTGCTAATGATTTACAAAAGTTTTGCACCTGTATGACCTCTGTAATACTGTTTATGTGTTGAAGAACAACTGATATGCGAGTGTGCCAAAGCGGCTGGTGTCATTGATAACATCTATTCTAAGATTTTGAAGCGTGAATGTCGAACTCTGTATGCAAGACCCCACGAATTCTTTTTCTACTGCTGGAAATTCAAGTACCCCGAGAATTCAAAGGCGCACAGCAACCTAATACAGGTATTAAAAAACAAAAGAACAAGTAAGGGAGTTAAAATCGAAGTGTTTTATGTGACTTAAGTTTCATCACTGAAAACGTTGTGACTCGAATTCTGAAATATGGCAAAAGTTTGCAGCTGATGACGTCGTTGGTGGCGTGTACGGATTTCAGAGCATCTCAAACTACCGCCAACATTTTCGTTCTTAGATAAATCCATGAACATTTGAAGAACAAACCAAAAATTATGTCATCTTTATCATTTAAACAAAAACAGACCGCTTTAAGGTTCCATATAATAAATTATTTCACCACAGCCCTTTTAAAGGACCGCGGATCATCAGATTTTATCTTCCTTGGGTCTACCCATACGGATTACTTAGTTTTTCGTAAACTAAATATATATATATATACCCTGACGATACGCCTAGGTGAAACCTAGGTAGGTTTGCTTGGCTCTTTAGGTTCATAGTTAGAATTGCTCTACTTAGTGTATTGAGCACTTGACATAGTTACTTTTGCTCTACTCGTTTTGGAGGTTTTTTCTTTGGACTGAGCTTGGATTCTGGACGATTGTTTTCGCCTGAATTACATGTTCTTAGTTTTTTCATTTTTATCCCTTATTTTTCCTTGGGTATTGGTTTATTTACAAGCCAAAACACCTAAGGTTTTTCCAAACGAGTATAATTACTTATATATATATATATATATATATATATATATATATATATATATATATATATATCAGGTGCTTTCGTAAACAATAATTCTCTCAAACGTGTTTTATTAAATAATATGGGCAAGTTCTGTTTCTCAATTTTTAATTTAATGTTTTCAAATTTACGAATTACGTATTTTGTGCTATTGGTAAATTCATAGTATTTATATTTTCTATTATTTCCTGAGTACTTTCGAAAGTTGCTACATTCATTTTTCAAGGATTGTTCTGCATACATTTACGCAACTTTTTTTTAAAATTCTGGCGTTCTCACGTGTGATAGTGTGTGTGTGATGTGTGTATGTGTATATACTTTTGTGACTGTGTGTTTAAGTGTGAGACCTCAACACCTCTGCAAGCGTGTCTGTCTTGCATGGGTAAGAAATATGGGTAGACCTTGGTTTTGGGTATTATATATTAATTCTGTAGATGTTGTTAAATTTGTGGTTAAGTGCGTCTGGACGAAGTGTTTCGAGGCGCAAAATCCATTTTTCTTCATGTTCCTCTAGTATTTTTCTAAGCTTATCTTTTCTGTCTGTTTCTATTTGTTTCAATTATAGTGAATTTCGCATGTTTTTCTACGCGAAAATGTTGTTCTACATCTAATAATCTTTCTAATATAATTGTGGGATTTGTGCGTAGAAGCATATTTGTCTATGTTACTGTATCTTATTATGTATGTGCGCGTTCATTTATGTGTGTGTATGCGTGTGTACACGTGCATACTTATCAGTGAGAATTCCTTTGTTTTTTAAGAAGAGCAATGATAATTTGCTGTGAACGCATTAATATGTAATCCTACGGAAGTATTTCTGTTTTTAGATTTTCATTTGTGTCCATCATACAATTTTGTTTTCATCCGCTTGCATCTTATTATGTACGAAATTTGTGGTGTGAATATTGTTTTGTATGTATGTGTGTATTTTCTTTTGTGTGTGTGTGTGCTGATAGTTGTATGTGTAAGAATTACATTCAATGGACATTGGCCTTCTCCTTGGTTAAAAACCATCTGTTGCCATCTTTCCAGATTGTTTGGCACGAAGGCTCACTTTATTTTCCATATGTTTATCAATCAATATTATCAATTAAGGCCAGCTTTTCCAGAGACGCTCTGTTGTCTGACTTAGGAATCGTACCGTAGCTAATGGAATTGCTTGAGATAAATGTCCATTCCATATGGACACCAACTGAGTCCAGAATGGCTAGCACCTTAAAGAAAACCGGTCGCATTAAAAAAAAATCAATCTGCTTCAGTAAACAAGGTTTCATCGCAATTACAAGACTTGATTTGGCCGCCATAAAAAATAGTAACGGATGCTTTTATTTATGTTGTAGCAAAAAGGGTTCAATATCATAATCTCGTCCTGGGTAAGACGGTAAACTACATCCGCGTCCTGGGTAAGACGATAAACTACGTCCAACAGCAAGGCTTCTGATCAGGAGATTTTGAGGAACGTGGAACCACCTCTTAATTGCTGATGTTCCCAGGTTCACCCTGACCCGAGGTTGTAGCACCTGTTAGGCTTCCAGCTATGGGCAAATAGTTGACACCCAAACTGGGGTCAAAATACTATGAAATTGTAAAAATTGGTTTTACTACATACCAGAAATACTTTATAAAAAAAATATTTACCAGCAATACATTTTTAGAAAAAAAATATTGCCAACTATATTTTATCTTGAAAGAAAATTTTACCAGCAATAAAAAAACTTGTCGGCATTTTGACATTGAGGTTGATATGTCGTAAAACCAACAAACCCAAACCCAATATCATAATCTCAAACACCCAAATACCCAAAACCAAGGTCTACCCATATTTCTCACTCATTAAACTAAAAGAATATTTTTATTGGAATATTTAGAGCAATGGAATGAATATTGATAAGACACAGATCGGCGAAATTCTACAGATTTTCCTTGTGAAGGAAGAATCTATCTATGAAATTCGGACTAAAATGGTTCCCGATGAGGATTCATATACCAAATTATTAACTCAACTGGTCAAATTCGAAAGATAATTTAGAAAACATATTACTAAAAGCATCATAAACGATATTTATCCAAAAAGATTCATCCCTAAATACTACATCCCATTTTTTTATTTACTATCTTCGCTCGACAAAAGTCACCTAAACAGCTTTTTAGTTGTCACACTAGCATGGAACTAGTCGCCGAATACATTCCTTGTAAGTTATTCTTTGGCTTTCATGAACAAGAGCAGAGTTCAATCCTCGCACGTGACTCATTTTTATATCTTTATTTTCCATGTATGTATGTATACCAATATGGACGAATATTTGGAAAGGCAGATTTTATAAAATATCTCAGTGCAAATCCAAGCGACTCGAGTTTAAATCAGCAAAACATAGTCGTTCATATCGTATTAATTGATATCACGTATAAAAGAGACCAACCACCCTCGACTGAATTTTTTCTCGCCATTGATATATCATAAATGCGGTAATGGAAACATTGGGAAAAATAAGTGTAAAAAGGTCGGACAAGTTTAAAATAGGGAACAAGCAACAAACATAATCCTAATCAAAAGTGGAAGCGAAAAGCATATCCAACCGATAACCTGTTTGAGTTTCTACAAAGATTTATTATTATCGTTGATTCTCTCAGACTAAAAGGCTTAAGCCTTTCGCTGATGTATACTCTGGTCGTCGTCGGTACCTGGATTTGTACTGAAATAAAAAATAAAAAAAAGATAACAAAATCAAGAAAAAGTTATCTGTCTATATTTCTGAAATGAAATGAGGTATTATGTACAATATTTACATTATTCGGACTATTGTCCTCATCTTTGTCGCCATATTTATTACAACGTTTCGGCCTTTCAGTATCTGTTTATATTTCTGAGATGAGGTATTATGTATACTATTTACATTATTCGGACTATTGTCCTCATCTTTGTCGCCATATTTATTACAACGTTTCGGCCTTTCAGTATCTGTCTATATTTCTGAGATGAGGTATTATGTACATTATTTACATTATTCAGACTATTGTCCTCATCTTTGTCTTCATATTTATTACAACGTTTCGGCCTTTCAGTATCTGTCTATATTTCTGAGATGAGGTATTATGTATACTATTTACATTATTCAGACTATTGTCCTCATCTTTGTCGCCATATTTATTACAACGTTTCGGCCTTTCAGTATCTGTCTATATTTCTGAGATGAGGTATTATGTATACTATTTACATTATTCAGACTATTGTCCTCATCTTTGTCGCCATATTTATTTCAACGTTTTTGGCCATTCAGTATTTGTCTATATTTCTGAGATGAGGTATTATGTACACTATTTACATTATTCAGACTATTGTCCTCATCTTTGTCGCCATATTTATTACAACGTTTCGGCCGTTGTATGCTCCGGCCTTCTTCAGGTGGTTGGAATGTCGAACTGAACACTTAATAAGGAACTGAATCAGTAATAAGAAGTGCCAATAATAAGCGATAACAACAAAAGTTGCAATATGAGCTGTGGTAAAAACATGATTTGATAACAGCAAAGATTGCAATATGAGAACTCGTAAAAAATGGTTACTGAAGACATTAGGTTTAAAATACCCAGAAATTCATACACAGATGTCCTCAAGGACACATGGCACAGTGAATAAAGGCGTTGGTTAGATCCAGTGACAGGACCTAAAGAGTGTGAGTTCAATACCCGGTTAAGGCAGTGGAGAACTTTCAGAGGGAAATTAACAGGAGATAACTGATAACTGACATGTATTAGACATGGGACGTGGAACGAAAGTGAGCGAAATGAAGCGTTCAGCTCGATATTCCAACCACCTGAAGAAGGCCGGAGCGTACAACGGCCAAAAACCGAATAGTCCGAATAATGTAAAAAGGCCTATGAAATCAGCAAGAAAGAATTGTTTATTTATTCCATGATTCAGTAGATCAGCGGGATGCCATATCAAAACGAGTGTCTACAATTATGAAAGAGATATGTAGACTTGGATCACATGGTACCATTAATATTGAACTATAATCGTTTCAAGACATCTATGTGGATCTATGTCTTTCTGAAGCGGGTTAATACGGAGTAAACACTTCAGCTTCAATTTAAAATCGATACAGTCATGGCGTTACCTGGCATCCCCACGTCGACGCAACGCTTCTATTATAAAATATTGTTTTGGTGCGTGCGTGCGTGCGTGTGTGTGTGTGTGTGTGTGTGTGTGTGTGTGTGTGTGTGTGTGTTTGTGTGTGTGTGCGTGTGTGCGTGTTTTGAACACTAAATATTAAAAGATTAAAATTTTCAGACACACTGGGTTGTATATTAATATTTTTTGTTTTATTTCAACTGTGTTCCTTCACTAGTTTTAGTTGGCCATCATCAGGAGAAAAAAAAAACTACACTAATGAATGACTTTCTGAAGAAATTTGTTTTTTTATCGTTAATTTTGCTCAGCCCCTGTGTTGGTCAAACGGTCTCTTTTAAGTTGCTTTTAAGATAGAGGGCTGGGGAGATTCATACTACTCTAAATTCCCTCGGTCATTTTGACAGAAATATTGGTTCTTGGAAAGGGATGTGTCTGTGTTCAGTGTATGTATCATTTAGTTCTTTGGGAGTGTGTATGATGTGTGTAAGTGTATATATTAATATGGCGTGTCTATAGGTGTGAGGCCTCAACACCCCCGCAAGCATGTCTGTCTTGTGTGGGTGATAAATGTGGCTAGGGCTTGATTTATGAGGTTATATATTAATTCTATCTATGATGTTAAATTTGTGGTTAAGCCCGTCTGGACGAAGTGTTCTGAGGCGAAAAATTGATATATATATATATATATATATATATATATATATATATATATATATATATATATATATATATATATATAAAAAGAAAGAGAATGTGCAAAAAGAGTGTTTAGATAAAATGAGAGCTGTTAAAAGAAAGAAAGAAAGAAAGTAGGTATGTGAAAGGAGGGAGAGATAGAGAGAATAGTAGGTATGTGAAAGAGAGGGGGAATAGTAGGTATGTGAAAAAGAGGGAGTGAGAGAGAATAGTAGGTATGTGAAAGTAGAAAGAGAGAGACTAGCAAGTATCTGAAAGAGGGAGAGATAGAATAATAGGTATGTGAAAGAGAGAGAATAGTATATATGTGAAAGAGAGAGAGAGGGGATAGAGAATAGTAGGTATATGAAAGAGAGACTGAATAATAGGTATGTGAAAGAGAGAGAGAGAATTGTAGGTATGTGAAAGGAGAGACAGAGAGAGAGACTAGTAGGTACGTGAAAGGGAAAAAGATTGAAAGTGTTTGTAGGCAGTCAAAGAATCCGTGAAAAGATAAAAGAAAGTTGATGTGGAAAAATTATTGATGAAAAATATATTCATATGGAAAAAGAAAATGGCAAAAGACTCGATAGCTCTTCTCCCTGAATCGGTGAACCATTTTGATGCCATCTTTGGTCTTCGATTCTTGAAATCGTTCAACAGAGATGTAAACTATTCGTCTCCACGGATGAGACTTCATGTCTGTTGCTGTTTCCATAGAGGCGGCGGTGGCGTGATGAGAACAGGTTTTATGGTTTTCAAATTGCATCAGTCATTGGCTGATTGGCCAGTTATTGGTGGACGACCATCCAATCAGATATGCTTAGCAGAAAGTGAGCGAATTTTTTTTTAATTGAACAATTGTTTGGAGAATCCATTATCAGTACGTCAGGAAAATGGAGTTAGATATGGTCTATCAAGAAAAAGAATTTCAGTTAATAAATTAGGATGTTTCTGACCTTTTATAAGTAGACGCCTGACGAAGCAGACTTTTCTATGTGCAGATGAAAAACCTGTGATATAAACTAGTTATTTCTTTTCTCAAGTTGATTCTGTTTGTTTTATAAACTTGTGGATTGGTTTCACGTAAATCGACTGCATTACGTTTTGCGGTCTACGTATAATTGACTAAAAGATTCTAAATTTTGACGTGATTTCTGCGTGTGGGTTTACCAAAAAGTGTACGTTGACATAGGAGAGATTAATCTTTGTTTTATTAGGAACAGCCAGTAATGTTAGAGTTTGATTTTTTCATTTGCAAAGCATTTCCTCACCTCATATATCTATCTATCTATCTATATATCTATATATATATATATATATATATATATAATTATTTATTCGAAAATTATAACATAAATATGTTATAAAATCACTACAAAAATAATCATTTTGTTTCAACACTTCTGGTGTCTTATCAAGTGATGGTGTTGAATGTAGAAGGGTTTTAAAAGGTTCAAATCAATCAGACATTCCTCGCTAGTGAAAACGCTGTTACATAAGCTGGAATGACCAATTAAAATACAAGTATATGAAAAAACTTGGCAACGGACTTAGGCTATAATAATTATTTGATGCTTTAATATGAAGGGTTAGACTAAAATAGAATTCATTCTAACTAATAAATACTAAATTATACTAGAAAATTCAAAATTAAGAATTACCAATTTTAAATTTTAAATTTAATCTATATTAAGTTTAAAATTATAAAATTATTTAAAGAACAAACTGAGGAAAAAAATACATTTTTCTATTTATTTTGTTTTTATTGAAATTAAGTTGGAATAAACGTTAAGATCTAATGCTGCTCTGAACTCCGTTACAACTTATATACATTTGAAGCAAAAACATGGGAAACGGAGGAGGAAATGTTGAAAAAGACAATACATACACAATCAGATTATAATACACAAACACGCAGACATATTTAGATATATAAACACGCAAAAAAGCGACGAGACAGGAAATATTTCCACGACCCTAAAAAAAAAACGAAAGCATACATACACAATGAAAGGTACACACAAGCGACCACACACACACACACACACACACACACACACACACACACACACACACATACACACGCACACATATACATATATATATATATATATATATACTTTTAAAAAGTCTTTTTAGAGCCATAATAAAGTGTATCAACCGTTGCATTCAAAATGGTGGTAGGTTGAAAGTTGTCATACCCAATATAAATATGCTTTACCGTAAAGGATATTCCCTTACACTATATACATTGTTTGGACTGTTGTCCTCATCTTTCTTGTCATATTCATGATGTTTCGGCCGTTATACGCTCCGGCCTTCTTCAGGTGATTGGAATTTCGAACTGAACCCTTTATTTCGTCCAACGCGGGGGGAGGGGTAGATTGTTCTATTTCCAAGTGCCATGCCTCTTCTGGATGTCTCAGTATCAGTTATCTCCAAGTTTTTGTTCCCCTCAGCTGTAGCCAGGTATTGAACTCACAACTCTTTGGTTAAGTCACTGGTTTCAACCAACGCTTTTATCCACTGGGCTAAAGTGTTTAGTTCAAAATTCCAATCACCTGAAGAAGGCCGGAGATGAGGACAACAGTCCGAACAATGTAAATTGTGTAAATAATAACAATACCTCATCTCAGAAATATAGTCATATCCTGAAGAAGGCCGGAGCGTACAACGGCCGAAACGTCGTGAATATGGCAATAAAGTTGAGGACAACAGTCCGAACAATGTAAATAATAACAATACCTCATCTCAGAAATATAGACAGATAAGGAATTTCCTTTTTCCTTTGGAGTTTTATAGTAAAGTAATTATTTTATAGAAAAGTATTTTTTAAAAATCTCAACTCAACAAGGCTTTAATGAAAAGCCTTAAAAGAGAGAGAACACTAACTTTGTTTCATTTGAATTTTATGTGATATTTATATTTTATGAAGAGAAATTATGAAAATAATGAGGAAACTCATGAATGAGACACAAGGAAACTCTCTTTATGTTGATACGCCAACATCTAAAATAGAAGAAGCCTTTGTGCATTTACAAATTTATACACGGCGTGTGGATATTTGCCAGAGACAGAAAAACAGAAGAAAAATAGTGAATGTGATTTTCATTTGGTCGTTTCTTTGTAAAATGACTGTCTTATGCAGCGATACGTTCTTCTTTTTCTAGAAATTATCGCTGTATTACCGGATTGAAGAAAGTGACTGAAAATGTGTTCTCGTATTTAGATTGAAACATTTCCTTTATTATTCTTTTTCAAAATTCATTTAACCATTTCCAGACTGAATCTAATTCTAGTTTTAAGCTAACTCTAATTTCAGTGAAATATGTAAAATACCTCCGCAAGAGGAGCCTTCTAAATTGTATATATTCTAGGATATTCAACAGACGTTTTTTGCCCATGCGCATTTCTTTTTGGTTGTTTACAGATTTTGCTGGTCTGTTGGTTAAGTTATTTCTTTCTTTTCCTTACTCCGCTCACAAAAGTACAAGAAAAGATAAGAGATGAATTTTTTTAAAGAAATTACGGTAATGTGACTCTCTTTGTAGAGTAGAAGGAGTCCAATGAAAAAATACGAGAGAAAAAAAAACTAAAGATAAAAGCAAAAAACAAAAACGACAATTAGGAATAATAGACAGTTGCGAGGAGTTGCTTTTTATGAGAAGTCTAAAATTAGTAATGGTTATCACCTACCCGGCACAATGATGAAATTACACTTGAAAGTGTTGTGAATGTCAGCCAATATAATCTTAAAAGTAAACGAAGGTGAAGGATTCTTACACCGTCTAAGAATGCCATAAAAAGTTTATAAAAGTGCAGAGAGATGGATGGGAATATAAATTAAACATTTTGAGATTCTGTGAGAATCAGAATCCATTAGTTGGTTTTTCGACTTATATATGCCTGCATGAGCTTTTCTATATATGTGAATATTATTCGATTTAGACAAAATAAGGTCGCCATATTTCCAATTGAGTGAGTGCAGGGCAAACAAAAGAGTATTACATTATTTACATTATTCGGACTATTGTCCTCATCTTTGTCGCCATATTTATTACAACGTTTCGGCCCTTCAGTATCTGTCTATATTTCGGAGATGAGGTATTATGTACATTATTTACAATATTCGAACTCTTTGTCGCCATATTTATTACAACGTTTCGGCCTTTGGAATGTCGAAGTGAACCCTTTATTTCGCTCACTGGCGTGGACTGTTATAGTTCAAGGTGCCATGTTTAATGTAGTCAATTATCAGTTATCTCCTGTTAATTCCCCTCTGAAAGTTCTCCACTGCCTTAATCGGGTATTGAACTCACACTCTTTGGGTACTGTCACATGACACATGGCACAGTGGATAAAGACGTCGGTTAGATCCAGTGACAGGACACAAAGAGTGTGAGTTCAATACCCGGTTAAGGCAGTGGAGAACATTCAGAGGGAAATTAACAGGAGGTAACTGATAAAGTGTTCAGTTCGACATTCCAACCACCTCAAGAAGGCCGGAGCGTACAACAGCTGAAATTGTAATAAATTTGGCGACAAAGATGAGGACAATAGTCCGAATAATGTAAATAATGTACATAATACCTCATCTCCGAAATATAGACAGATACTGAAAGAGTATTAGTAAACTTTAACATACTAATTTTTGGAAAGACAACTTTCAATCTTGCCTCCATTAAATATAAACTCGATATCTAACAAGCCCAAATATGAGTTCAACAGATATACACATACATTTTCTATTTTATTCTTTTCATACTGAGAGAGAGAGGTGGAGATAGGGAGGGAGAGAGAGAGAGAATATTTATTTTTACGAACAAACACCTCACATATCACCACTAGCTTGCTCAGCATCAAGTTGACAGGCCGGATCCATTGCTTCATACAGTCACCTCCACACAGGAACTCGACCGTCTGTCTGAAGTAGCTGGAGATGTGATATATCTGACCAAGAGACCTGGTAGCAGTCTTCAACTGTCCAATAAGCTTTCTGATGAGGTGCAATAAGTGAATCTGAGGCTTCGCTGATGCTGCTCTTGTTGAGTTGCGTTTGGTTTACCATGTTTTACAGCATATCAACCTCAATGGGTTATTTAATGCCGACAACATTTTTAGGATAGATTCGTATGAATAGAATATGTATTCTTTGGTTTAGATTGGTTTGGTTTATTTTGTTTTACGGCATATCAACCTCAATGGGTTATTTAATGCCGACAACACTTTTAGGATAGATTCATATGAATAGAATATGTATTCTTTGGTTTAGATTGGTTTGGTTTATTTTGTTTTACGGCATATCAACCTCATTGGGTTATTTAATGCCTAAAACAGTTTTAGGAGAGATTCGTATGAATAGAATATGTATTCTTTGGTTTAGATTAGTTTTGTTTATTTTTTTTACGGCATATCAACCTCAATGGTTTATTTAATGCCGACAACATTTTTTCCTGCTGATAATATTTTGTTTTGTCAAAAATCTGTTTCTGGTTATAGTTAACTATTTGCCCATAGCTGGGATCCTAACAGGTGCTACAACCCTGGGTCAGGGTGAACCTGGGAACACCAGCAATTAAGAGGTGGTTCAACGCTCCTCAAAACCTCCTGATCAGATGCCTTGCTGCTGGATATAGTTTATCATCTTACCCAGGACGCGGATGTAGTTTAACGTCTTACTCAGGACGACTTGTTGAGTTGGGATGTGATTTCATGCATTGATGGCAATCCAGCTCTTGTATCAACTGGACGCGTTCACAGTTTCCATGTGCCGGTGATATCTATTCATAATTCACAAATTCCTGATACACCGTTCCTACAGTTGGCTCCCCAAACTGCACTTCCTACATCTGGCCAAAACAACCATTCCATAGAAAAATGGTGTCATGATCTGTTCGTCTCTCGTGGTGGATGCAGCTACACTATTTTCTCACTGATTTCAACACACATCCATCTGGATCCATTTCTACAAGCGGCAAATGATAAAATCGTCCAGTGTCTGTAGTTCAGGAGCATTTCAGATTAGATAACTGTTTTGCGAAACGACGCTCTTCCAGATAGAGGCGGCAAACCACTTAGAAAATTAACATTCCTCTCTTCTATCTATCTATCTATCTATCTATCTATCTATCAATCTATCTATCTCAGTCCTTTTCCTATCTATCTATCTATCTTAGTCCTCTTCATATCTATCTATCTATCTATCTATCTATCTATCTATCTATCTATCTCAGTCCTTTTCCTATCTATCTATCTATCTCAGTCCTTTTCATATCTATCTATCTCAGTCCTTTTCATATCTATCTATCTATCTATCTATCTATCTATCTCAGTCCTTTTCCTATTTATCTATCTATCTATCTCAATCCTTTTCATATCTATCTATCTATCTATCTATCTATCTATCTATCTATCAATCTATTTATCTCAGTCCTTTTCCTATCTATCTATCTATCTATCTATCTATCTCAGTCCTTTTCATATCTATCTATCTCAGCCCTTTTCATATCTATCTATCTATCTATCTATCTATCTATCTATCTATCTATCTATCTATCTATCTATCTATCTCAGTCCTTTCCTATCTATCTATCTATCAATCTATCTATCTCAGTCCTTTTCCTATCTATCTATCAATCTATCTATCTCAGTCCTTTTCCTATCTATCTATCTATCTCAGTCCTTTTCCTATCTATCTATCTATCTATCTATCTATCTATCTATCTATCTATCTATCTCTTGGTATAGAAGTTAATGGGGATCAGCAAGGCCATTCTCCCAGAGTAATGTTCATTGCAGTACTGTGATCACTCTAAATGCAAACTACCCATATATATATATATATATATATATATATATATATATATATATATATATATATATATATATATGTATGTATATATATATATGTATGTATATATATATATATATATATTAAGTCATCCCATAAGTTCTGCCCAAATTTTAACTTTTTGTTAAAATGACCGAAATTTAAAGAGTATTTTATAATGTTTAATGGAGCTGAACATTATTTTTATGTTTAGATGCATTTAAACTGATCAAATTTTATTTCAGAGAACAATAAAATGAAATTTTGTTTGATTAAAACCCTGCTAACATGGAAGTACCCAAGAATCATTTGAGGCACATAAGGCCTTATGAGTTCAAGAAAGGAAACTCAGCAGCCGAAGCGGCTAGAAACATTCACTCAGTTTATGGAGAGGAATGTGTGAATGAAAGAACTTGCAGAAGATGGTTTGCAAAATTCAGAGGTGGAGATTTCACCCTTGAAAATGAAGATCGAACCGGACGTCAATTTGAGTTTGATGAAAAGCTTCTTCAAGCAGCCCTTGAATAAAATCCTGCTTTATCAGTTGAGGAATTGGCAGTGGTTCTCAGTTCAAACCATACAACTGTTCATCGTCATCTTCCACAACTTGGAAAAGTTCCTAAAATTGGAAAATGGGTGCCTTTTGAATTCTCTGAAAACAACCTCAAATCCCGAGTTGACATCTGCTCTTCTCTCCATTCTCGACAACTTGTTTCACCTTTTTTGGATCGACTTTTGACTGGCGACGAAAAATGGATCTTTTATCGAAATGTTAAACGTAGTAGACAGTGGCTTGGTAAAGGGGAAGGACCCCAGCCACAGCCGAGAAGGGAACTTCGCGGGAAAAAGCTTCTTCTTTCAATTTCGTGGGATTGCCAAGGAATAATATACATTGATTTCTTACCACCTAATGCAACAATTAATGCTCAAATATACTGTCAGCAATTAGAGCGTTTGAACCAAGCTTTGAGGAAAAAAAGACCTGCTCTAGTGAATCGAAAACGGGTGATGTTTCATCAGGACAATGCGCGATCACACACAGCAAGAATCACGTCACAAAAGATAGAAGAACTTGGTTGGGAGAAAATTGCTCATCCACCTTATTCTCCCGACCTTGCTCCTTCAGACTACCATTTGTTTCGTAGCTTCATTTGGAAGAAACAGCTTTTGTAACAGAGGAAGAGGTTAAAATTGACATTTGTGAGTTCTTCGAATCAAATCCAAAAGAGTTTTACAGTAATGGAATTAGTAAGCTTGTTAATAGATGGAATGTATCATAGATAATCAGGGAAAATACATTGTTGATTGAATCTGTAATTAAATGTAACATTTGGTCACTTGTTTTCTTTATTCAAAATTCGGACAGAACTTATGGGATGACCTGATATATATATATATATATATATATATATATATATATATATATATATATATATATATATATATATATATATATAGCCTTACTCTGTCCTGGACATTGAGTTCTACCTAGATTCTATCCTCTTGGAATTATTTTTTATACATATATATATATGTATGTGTATGTATATATGTATGTATGTATATATATTTATATATTTTAGATATATGATTGCATATATGTGTGTATATTTACCACTAATATTATCTATCTATCTATCTATCTATATATATATATATATATATATATATATATATATATATATATATATATATATACATATATATGTGTATGTGTGTGCGTGTGTGCGCGTGTGTGATATATATATATATATATATATATATATATATATTAAAGACATTTTATGTTTATACATTCTTGTTATAGATAGTAATATTTAAGTAAATGCTCTGTTTATAATAAACATTATTAAACAACATTTACAGACCTGAATGTCCTTAAATATTTCTATCTATAACAAGAATCTATAAACATAAAAATGTCTTAAAATAATTGTCGGACTTTGTCAATTTCATAATATATATATATATATATATATATATAATCACTTTAAACGTCATTATTAGTGGATACTCGTTTGATATATTAAACATTAAATATTATTTATTTATATTACCCCCCATTATTAAAGAAAATTTTGCGCTCTTCAGCAGGAAACGAACCAGCTTTTAATATATAAACTGAGCGTCTACTCAAATACGAGCATCAACTGATAATACCGTTTAAAGTCATACAAACCTGTCGGATTCACACACACACACACACACACACACATATATATATATATATATATATATATATATATATAAAGGGTGTTCCAGTAACTTAGACCGATTTTAAACTTAATTCAGATTTAAAATCTGTCCAGGTTATTGGAAAACCCTTTATATATATATATATTGTAACCTGTAGTCGATATTACCTTTGTCAAATCTTTTTGTTTACACAGCCGCACCTTTTATAAATACCCTTCGATTTTAGTTCCCCCGACCTCATCTCCCCCATCCCCTTTTCTTTCCCTCTCCCTCTCTCATCTTCTGAACTTTAATATCGTCTATTGTGTCACCACAAAATTTCCGGTGTATCTTTAATGTATTAGACATTTGAAAATATTCATATTTCTCTCACTTAAACCGTCTTTGACTCCCCTCTTTAAAACTTCTCTCTGTTAAAATTTAATCCCCCCTTCATCTTTAGACTTTCCTGTTCTTCTCTCGTCTGTTACCCCTCCCTATAGCTTTCATTTACTCTAGCATTCGTCCCACACTCTCATACATACACACTCACTAAATTTTATTTTTTATTCCTCGAGTTGTTTTTTCGGTTTTCTTTTTGAATTTGTAGGTCTGATGAATTGGATCGTATTTAAGATTCCAATGAAATAAATTATGACCATGGAATATTAGTTTTAAGCCTTTTTATTATATCCTTATTCTGTCCTGGACATTGAGTTCTACCTGGAATCTATCCTCTTGGAATTATTTTTTATACATATATATATGTATGTGTATGTATATATGTATATATTTATATTTATATATTTTAGATATATATTGCATATGTATGTATATTTACCACTAATATTATATATATATATATATATATATATATATATATATATATATATACATATATATATATATATACATAGTAAAAGTATACATTTAAGCTGTGCTATATTTGTGGCTAAAGGTGCCGTATATCAAGGATAGAACGGCTGTAAATATAAAATATGTCTGTATATATATTAGGTTGAGTCATAACTAATTTCCATTTTTGGCAATCAATTCTAATGACAATCATACGTTGCAGCTAAGAAATAAATATGGAATACACGAATGTACGACAATGCTCAACAGAAACGTAGGGGATTAAAAAGAATAATTACCCACGCTTACAATAATATATGTAAATTCCAAGCAAGAAAGGTAATGATGTCTCCGTTGTGGGGGCATCAGGGTAGATATTTACCTCGTCTCCGCACTGAGACGGGATGTGACGGGTTTATTCTGGGGAACCCGAACGCGTACACTCGGGCCAAAGACAAAAAATTCCCCGAGCCCTTACGGTTGCGCTTACCTCGGTGGCGAACACCGTCCCTCCCTCTAGTGCAATGAGAGGATGCAGCCACGGGCAACTCTTCCCCAGTGCTGGGTACCAGTATTGTTTTCCTCAGTTGAGCCTCTGTCCTCCAACGGAGCCACAACTAAGTCGCACTCTGCTGCCCGAGGACTGATACGTCAAACAGCTACAACGTGTGCATAAAAGAAAATCGCCCTGTACACGTCAATAAGAATAAATGTTTTTCTTCATGACAAAGCACACAGCGACATAAGAGCAAGAATAAGACTGCGGGAAATTTGGGATCTCGGTCGGTCTGTTCTACCCAAGCTATACTCACGTGATCGTGCATCAACTGATAATTACTTTTTTCGATGGCTGCAAAATACTTTGACTGGGAAAACCTGTTTCAATGAAAGCCAAGAATTCATCGAAAATCTTTTTCACATCAAAATCTGCGGAATTTTACTGAAAAGGTTTTGAAGAATTGTCTGATAAGCGACAACACGTCATCTCTATCTCTAAAAGGCTGTGTGTGTGTGTGTGTGTTTGTGTGTGTGTGTTTGTGTGTGTGTGTGTGTGTGTGTGTAATAAGTGCAATTTGCACCAAAACTAAAAATGCACATGCTCCGAGTTAGTGGAAAGGCCACCACCGACTTTGCATTTCCCAACTCCCATCGACAGTGGAAACAATCGACTTTTTCATGCTTCTACAGCAGTTTTCATGTAGTTTGTGGCCATTTTCTACTGGCCAGAGTGAGAGCCTATAGCAAGCTGACACGAATAGGCAGGAAGATTCTATTGGCCAGCGTGAGAGCCAACAGCTGATGACACGAATGTTAACTAGCATGCTAACATACAAAAAACATCGATATCTGCATTCGTCACAAGTAGGAAAATTTAAATCTGCATGGCACTTTACTCCAATTGGCTCATTCGCTTGCTTAAACTCTACGTTGATTCTGATTCCACAGAACTGGGTTGGGTGTGAAAAAGTATTTGTTGTTAACATTCTTTTTTCATTCATTTTTTCCAGTTACAAGTCCTTTTTTAAAGCTGATCGTTTTGTGTTCATTTTGTTTAGTTCTTTTTTCGTAATGTTTAGTATAGAGCTTAGAAAAAATTCGCAGTGTCAGATAGGCAAGAAGTAAGGCATGTAGCAACATCAGCATGGCAAAGGGCACTCCTTTAAAGGCAAGGAAGGGCAAAAATATTTTAAGTCAAGTGATAGCGATTTCTGTATGAGTCGTACGATTTTTTAATCAAGCAAGGGCAACGCCGGACCATGCTGCTAGTTGCAAATAAAAATATAATTGAATAAAATGTAACTGTACATTTTTTCAAGAATAATGTTGATAAACAGAAACAGAATTTAGTTATGACACACCCTAATACACACAAACACACACACATATAAATATGTATATATAATAGTATAGCTGGCCACGCGTATCGAGGATACCCGTCTACTAGAGCAGTTAGCCAATCCCTATTACAGACACTTGCTCAGGCACATTTGTGTTTGCTCAACACCCACAGAGCCCACCTGTGGTTTATACTGCAACTATGCTGAGCATACCTTAGTTACAGTTTCTGGGAGAGAGTGTGTTATCTAGCATGATCAACAATCTGAACCAAGCCAGCAGACTCAAAACGTCGGTCACGATGACTTGTAATTTCGTGCTCACACAGCTATCGACAGCCCATAAATATTCCGGCAACCTGTCTACCTACTCTGCTCACAAGGCTTGGGACAACCTGTGGTATATTTTTCAGGCACTTTACATATATATATATATATATATATATATATATATATATATAGTCAAACCTAATGAGCCAGACACACCTACCAAGGTTTCACTTAGGCAGATCGTCAGGGTCGGCTGGATAAAGAGGCAACAGAAAACAGCGTATATATAGAGACGACCACCAAGACAACACCACGTGACCATAGCACTATATTATCTAGCTATATATGGCAAATCAGACAAGGTAGCAAGGACCCCATCCTGAAATGGGAAATATTAAAAAGATGCACTAAGTATAAAGCGGGCCATAAGTTCTGTAAGCTATGCACCGAGGAAAAATTAGCTATAGCTTTATATAATACACCTGATGATCTACTAAATTCCAAAACCGAGATTCTTAACAAATGTAGACACAGAAATGCTTGGTTACTGAAATAAGCCTCTCTCTCCCGATTGTAGCGTATCATTATTGTTTGTGTTTTCTTAACTATCCCCTCTCCTTTTAGTTAGTTGAATAAATCTATACCCACCCCCCGTTGTCGCTTTTCTTTTTCTCTTTCCTTTTTTTTTTCTCTTCCTTGGTCACGTGGTGTTGTCTTGGTGGTCGTCTCCATATATATGCCAGTTTCTGTTGCCTCTTTAACCAGCCGATCCTGACGATCTGCCTAAGTGAAACCTTGGTAGGTGTGTCTGGCTCATTAGGTTTGACTAGGTTTGCTCTACGCTTGTATTGAGCTCTTTAGTTAGTTGTTTACTCGTATCGGGTTTTTTTCTTTGGGCCTTGAACCTGTATCTGTGCGATTATTTTCGACAGACTTTCATGTTCCTGGCTCTTTCTTTTTTTAAAACCTTTTTTTCCCTTCATGATTGATTTGGCTATTGTTAAATCAAGAGTTCGAAGGTTTTTCGACACGAGTATAGTTACCTATATTTATATATATATATATATATATATATATATATATATATCAACACTGAGTCTGATTTGTCTATATTTCTGAGATGAGGTATTATGTATATTATTTACATTATTCGGACTATACGCTCCGGCCTTCTTCAGGTGGTTGGAATGATAACTGACATCCATTAAGCATGACACGTGGAACTAGAACAGTCTACCCAGTGAGTGAAATAAAGGGTTCAGTTCGACATTCCAACCACATGAAGAAGACCGGAGCGTACAACGGCCGAAACGTTGGGATAAATATGGCGACAAAAATGAGGACAATAGTCCGAATAATGTAAGTAATGAGCCTGATTTATGTTTTAAATCACGTTGGTTTGATTCTAACTGTAATAATAACACAATAAACCAGAAATAACTGACCTTGCTACCCATATAAAATTCTTTTTTATCATAAGACTATAATATATATATATATATATATATATATATATATATATATATATATATATATACATAATTTCTATAATAAAGCTCTAAAAGATAGTGGCTACAAAAACCCAAAACTAACTTATATACAAAATGAAAATAGAATGCATAGAAAAAACAGAAGTAGAAAAATAATTTGGTATCCCCCCCCCATACAACCAAATGGTAAAGAACAAATTAGGACAAGAATTCCTCGCATTAATAGTTAAGCACTTTCCTAAAGATAATAAACTAAGTACTATTTTCAATAAAAATACACTAAAATTAAGTTACAGCTGTACTGAAAACTTATTTATTAAGAAACAAATACTAATATCTTCAATAAACACTTAGACCAAAACCAAAGAAATTTAGACAATATAAAAAATTTTAAAAAAAGAGATGAAGATAAACAAAAATTATGTAACTGTAGAAACCCTCATAACTGTCCTCTACAAAATAAATGTCGCACGGAATCCTTAGTATACCAATGCAATATCTCATCTATTGAGAATCCCGAAAACATAAAAATCTATATAGGTTGCACAAGCCATGAGTTCAAAAAACGGTTCAATCAACATCAAACTTCATTCAGGATAAATAAATACACAAATCAGACATCTCTTTCAAAGTATTTCTGGCACTTAAAAGAATCCAATAAAACACCTACAGTAAAATGGAAATTAATAAGAAAATCTAGTATATATATATATATATATATATATATATATATATATATATATATATATATATATATAAAGAGAGAAAGAGAGACGGAAGAGAGAGAGAGAGAGTTAATTATTTCTTGTCGAGATAAGAAACCATTAGATTGATAAGCTGAAGAAGATATTCTATCTTATGCTCATCGTAAATACTTCGACATTGACGTACTGAATGTTTGCTATCATTGTGTAACACATGGTATTGTTATGTAGCGTCCAGAATCGGAAATATGTAACTCAACACTTAGCCATAAGGCCACAGCTAAAATTACTTCTGAGAGAAGATACAAATTACGTTGTTGGAAGATCGAAATATTGAATTTCTTCCTTTTTTTGCTTGCTTGCTGGCGTCAGTGTCGACTGTTTGGGTCTATGGCTTTTGTTCGATAACGCACCACAGAAATATAGCTGCTTGTATCATTGTGTTGTAAATAAGATGTATTGTCAGAAGCAAACGAGAGAGAGATGGGGGAACTGCATCTGGCACATTCTTCTACCGGTTGTCTAGACAAAGAACAGAATGCATGCGCATTTACAATTACATTTGAGAGACTGATTGGCCTCGGCCAGATGGGAGCGTGACACGCTAATTATATTGTTATTTCCATCTTTCATTTTCGTGAGGCAAGAAGAGATAAGCACGATTTGGACAAAGAAATAAGAATTATGAAAAGAAGAAAAAAGAGATCAAAGGAGAAAGATAGAGGGGGAAGGGTGAGAGAGATAGAAAGATAAATATATTTTGAGGATACGAATAAGAAGGATACGAATAAGAAGGCTCCGATATATTACAAAGAAACTACAACAGTCTGGAAGTAAAATAGCATGTTCATGTAGAACAAGGTTTCAGCTATCTGTCTATATTTCTGAGATGAGGTATTATGTACACTATTTACATTATTCGGTCTATTGTCCTCATCTTTGTCGCCATATTTATTACAACGTTTCGGTCTTTCAGCATCTGTCTATATTTCTGAGATGAGGTATTATTTACATTATTTACATTATTCGGACTATTGTCCTCATCTTTGTCGCCATATTTGTTACAACGTTTCGGCCTTTCATTATCTGTCTATATTTCTGAGATGAGGTATTATGTACATTATTTACATTATTCGGACTATGGTCCTCATCTTTGTCGCCATATTTATTACAACGTCGTCAGGTTGGGATGTCGAACTGAACCCTTTATTTCCCTCACTTCTAGTTCTAAGTGCCATGTCTAATGGATGTCAGTTACCAGTTATCTCGTGTTAATTTCCCTCTGAAAGTTCTCCACTGCCTTAACTGGGTATTGAACTCACACTCTTTGGGTCCTGTCACTGGATCTAACCAACGCCTTTATCCACTGTGTCCTTGAAGACATCTGTGTATGAATTTCTGGGTATTATAAACCTAATGTCTTCAGCAACCGTTTTTTAACAGTGCTCATATTGCAATTTTTGCTGTTATCATTGCATGTTTTTTACCAGAGCTCATATTGCAATTTTTTTTGTTATTATCGCTTTTCTCTGGCACTCCTTATTACTGGTTCCCATATTGTATTCATTTCTATGCTTGGTCGGCTCAAGAGATTTTTGTGGCCTAGCATATGTGCTGATTCCTTAAGTTTACGAATATGGAGAGAGAAGGGCATCACCGCCCTCTGTGGGATCAGGTTGAGATCATAGACAAAGAACACCATTGTAAATAAGGTTTCAGCTACATTAAATAAATGTTACCACATCGTACATTTTCGAAAGAGCATTTCAAGAATCAAAAGCTGTGCAAGAGCAATGTCAGCGCCGACCCTGAGCGACAATGATGGTTCAGATGAAACTCAGCTAGATATATAAATAAATAAATATCATAGAACGTATCACTTTGTCTCTTTCCCAGTTGTACTCCAATAAATGCCTCACGCGATTATGAGCAGAACTGAACGTTGGAGAACGAACAGGAAGATTGTACTGCGTCAGTTTTCCAGTTGGAATGATCAGATTGCATCATTAAAAATCAGCACTTGATATACCGTTCTTTTCTTTATTTAATTTAATTTAATTTTAATTTAATTTCTTTATTTAAGTTCAATCACTGGTAAGAAATATTATGACGACAATGCAAGCCACTCAAGCAGAAAATGAGCCTTCGCGACAAATACGCGAAAAATACGCACCTATCCAGATCACGAGGCAAGCTAGCATCTGAGCGAATATACTTCGCTTGAACATCTATCAGTCGTTAAAAAACAATTCTTTTCTATTTACCGCCACTGATGCAAGCATCGCTGAAAAGATAACCTTAAAGAGGTTCACATAGAAATACAATCTCTATTCCATACAGGAATAATACAACTTGAAACATATCCAATAAACCTCTTTCGAAAGGCACCAGCGGATTGGTCGGAGTCATGTTAACGTATAAAAAATCCCTCTTCACAGATTGATTTAATATTTAGAGAAAAAAAATGGGTATTTTAGGCGGCATAATAAATCAAAGTATTTTTTGGATGATCGCAGATTTCAAAAGATTTGTTTTGTTTCTTTAGCGACATATCAACATCTGATGGGTCATTTAATGCCGGAATTTAATTTCCTTGGGAGCATTAGTAATTTATCTTTAAAAAATATGTATTTCTGGTATTTTTACTATAAAAATGTATTTTTATAAATTCATAGTGTTTTGACGCCCAGTTTGAGGTGGGTAACTATTTGCCCATAGTTGGAACCCTAATAGGTCCTACCATCCCGGGTCAGGGTGGATCTGGCAATCACAGCAATTAAGAGGTGGTTCAACGCTCCTAAAAATCTCCCGATCAGAGGCCTTGCTGCCTGATGTAGTTTATCGTCATAGCCAGGATGAAAAGCTCTTCAACAAATGCTTTTTTTCTGCGAATAACTATTTGAAAATTATTTATTCTCTGTTGTCTTTTCAATTTTATTTTTTTTTAAGTGTTAATTTCAATTTTAATTCGAGGTAATTTTTCATGTCTCCGCTTTTTATTATACGTAAACGTACACACAAACATTCACGTACAGCTTCAAAATATATACATATATATATATATATGTGTGTGTGTGTGTGTGTGTGTGTGTGTGTGTGTGTGTGTGTGTGTGTGTTAAATAGGCCGGACAACGAATGACAGTTGTGCCATTTGATGTTTTTTCTCCTGATCGGGAATGAATCATTGATAACAGGTGGAAACTTGAAAAAGAATAGGTAAGAAAACAAAATAAAATCAAGCAATTATTATAATTGAGCAAAACAGTACAGTTGCCATTAAAATTCAGTCAAAACTTTTCCTTTATATGATCTGCAGCTTGTAAATGTATTAGTGGAATAATTAGGATATAAAAATTCTGATTGTATTTATACTAAACCAGAAGTTATCGCAAGAATCATAATGAAACAAATATATTTTACAAATATATAATTTTAATTTATTGCCTATAATTTTAGTGAAACAAAATACTAATATTAAACGTGATGAAATTAATATAATGTATATTATCAATGATAACACTTTACGAAAAATATCTTCGTCCACATTTAAATGTACAACAGACCCTCCGTAACTTCAAAATGACTCATCAACTCTTGGAACCAGATTTCTGAAATTGAAGACTAGCAAAGCAATGTCAATGTGTTGCGGTCGTGTCCAGACTTTGATCAATCTTCGTGCAATCTGTTCAACCAATCGATTCAAACAGGGACACTTCCTTAAGACCGGCTCGATATTAATGTATCTCCGTTACACAAGAATGGCTCTCGATACTAGGCAAAAAAAAACAGTTTCACTAACAGTTAAAGTTGTCAAATTGCTTGAATGCATCATCCAACATAAAATTATACACCTTATGAATGTAAACGAAACTACCACCAAATTGGCCTTCAATTCAAAGCATTTGTTGGAATGTTTCAATGACAGGACTCAGACTTGTGATAGCTATATGGAAATTGATGTAAAAGCTTTTGATACAGTGTCTCATCAAATACTCCAGTTCAAGTTTAAACAAGTCAAATGAGTACGCATGGCAATATTCTAAGTTGGATAAAATCATTCTTCCTTTCCCGGAGACAAAGAGTTGTTCTGGTTTATTTTGGCAATAATTCTTGGGATTAGTGGTGTTCCACGAGACTCCATTTTGGGGGCAATCCTTTTTCTTGATCTATGTAAACGAGATCTCTTAGCTGATCATAACTACTAAGCTATTTGCCGATGGCACAAAGATATATTGTTGTATCAATGACAATGGTGATTGTTCAAGATGATGTAAGTTCACTTTCAGCTTGGTGTTCCTCATAGTAACTAAAATTTTGTTTAAGAAATTTTGTTGTTCTGAAAATCAGAGACTAGCTGAAATACGTTTACACACAAGATGGCGGCTGCCTTAGACAAGTGAACGAACAAAGATACTCTAGTTTCACATGATTTATCTTGAAGATCATATATCTCTGAAATTGTAATGAAGATTAATTAAAGAATAAGTATTAACAAATTTTGTTTTAGGAATCTTATTCCAAAAATGGTAGAAACTTTTTACAGTACATTTAAGGAAAGTTGGCTCCATGAAGTCGATCCTTCAAATCTACAAATCAACCATCCGCCCTTGCATGGAGTATTGCTGCCATACATGGTCTGGTGCCCCTTCTGTTTGCCTCAAGGTTCTTGATAAGATCTAGAGACGGAAATGCAACGTAATTGGCCCTGATCTGGCATCTCGTCTGCAGTCGCTCTCTCACAGACGTGCCGTCGCCTCCCTCTGTCTTTTTTATAAATACTTTCATGGTAACTGCTCTGAAGAGCTGCTTTCTCTGGTTCCCAAACTTCAGGAATTTAAGCGTTCTACTAGGCTGGCATCTCGCTCACACCCTTTCACTGTCGAAACTGTTAAATGTAACCGTCTCTTCTACTCCAATAGCTTCATGTCTCGCACCTCTCGCCTGTGGAACTCTCTACCCTCTTCCTGTTTCCCTGATAGCTATAATCTCCAACTATACAAATGTAATGTCAATCGACGTCTCCAGATGCCCTGATCTATCCCCTATCCTTCTCTTCATCCTTTCCTCTATCACTCCTCTTTGCTCTCGCTCCAACTCTCTGTAACCCCTTTCGTGCTAGTGGCTTCCTGCCTTGCTTGGGGTGAAACGCTTAAAAAAATTATTCAACCAGTACTCGGTTACGATGATATATGGAAGCCAAAGTTTAAAAAAGATAGTGACTTATTGCAGTCAGCTCTGAACCGGAGCCTCAGCCTACCTACGGGCGAAATCAAGCTATCATCCCTTCAGTCAAGATGTCTGTGTGATGTAGACCATCTCGTGAACGGTTATTATAAAATGGAGCTGAACAAGCTATACAACTTCTCAAAGAGGAGGATGCGTGATCACTCTCAAAAATTAATGTAAAAACACATCTAAACGATTGCAAGATCCAACTTGATTTCCCTGAGGAAGATAGACAAATAGAATCGTTAACCTGGACTGTCGACTAGATTCTAAATTCTAATTTCTAACTGTAGAAGTTTTTAATAGCTTCTGATTATAATTTGAAATCTCTTTCATGTTCGTATATTCCCACAATTCAAAGATAAATTAATTCGAATTATCAGAAACTTCTACAGCTGACTTTATATCAGAAGTCAGGAGTCTACCAAATAGAATGTAAACAATGCCCCCACCCAAAAATACATCTCGGAATTCAAATAAAGGAATATACGAATATGTAAGGGACTTGAAATTATATAACTGAAAACTGAGTTGAAATTAGTAAAATATATTTTCAAAAACGATACAGTAAAAGTAAAAGAAAAAAAACCTTTAATATGACTAACGGAAATCATGTTCTCCCTCATTAATGTGGACATACTTAACCGCATATGATGTTGTGGCTTGGGCATCTCGAGGCGGTATGTTAGCAAGAACAATTACGACTGAGTAGTGAGTTCGATCCTCACTGGGTGCCCCCTACTTTCGGCCTTGTACCACATCTAAGCTATGCTTGGAAAATCATTACCTATCTATTTATCTATCTGGCGAGGCACCTCCAGGCAGTGTAATGGTTAGTAAGCTTGTCTCGCTAGAACAATTACAACTTAGTAGTGAGTTCGATCCTCACTGGGTGCCCCTAATTTCGGCCTTGTGCCACATCTAAGCTACACTTAAAAAATCACTATGGTGTCGTGGCTCGAAAGGGTGTTTGCCGATCACGTTCGTTGTTCCATCGTGGGCCGATTCGGTTGTGTCGTTACGTTGGTCATCCTGAATTTCTTCAAGTCAATGTAAAAATGTTTTTCATTCGTAATCCAGCATGCTTAATCGATAACAATAAATGGAAAAGCACACCGGATTACGAATTTAAAAAAAGATTTAAGAAATCCTGTCTTATGAGTATATTTTGTTTTGGTTTCCGTAGGAGGATCAATTAACAACGAATTTAAATTGCAAAATGGACCTATTAATTTTTTTGATTTTTCATGATCTGGAATGAATAATATGAAAATAAAAAATGAATAATGCTTATTTTGTATTTACAATATTTATATTCAGACCCTTGTCCTCATCTTTGTTGTTTTTATCACAACGTTTCGGCCTTTGTACTCTCCGGTCTTCCTTAGGTGTATATCGATCTGGGTAACCTACAGGGAATTCTGAATTGAACCCTTTATTTAATCTACAGGAGTGTTCCCGTCCCATTGCTCATGACTAGATATATTGTCTAGTTCTGATTTTTAGTACTGGTCAGTTATTTCTCGCCCGTTTCCACTGAGTCCAAATACACACTGCTAACCCAAGGACTGATCTCAAAATTACATAAATCAACGCTTTAATCCAAAAGGTTATTGTCGTGATAACCATCTCGGCTTTTATTCCTTGATGCTACACTATATTGAAGAGTGCATTGTTAAAATCAGTCTCATCACTTTCCCACAAGAAGCAAGCACAAGTAATGCATTAGGATGACTGACGAGGGAACAATAGATTTAAAGAACATACGTAGGAAAGGAATTTTCAACTTTTGTGCCTCCTCACCCCTGTGTATGGTTAGAGGTCAAATAAATGTTAGATGTAGAACTGCGTTTTATTGGCACCGTGTTATTCATTTTCACTTGAATTGTATGTGTGCATTTGGAATTGTTATCATGTAACTGGGATTGAAACCAGCATCACTTTTTTTAATGTGTTTTTATTTGTTTTCTGAAGTGTTTCTTTCATTATATGTCCCCCGCAGAACCTTGGCGCTGATGCCTGGCGGCAGGATTTTTACCGCGAGTTTTCAGTTTGGATTAATAGTCCATGATTGGGTAAGTCAGTTCATTTTTTCCTATTTTCCTTGATTTCTAGTTGATAACAGACACACGCAGCCACGCAAACACACACACGCGCAAACACACACCTACACGCAAACACACACACACACACACCTCACACACACATATATATATAAATTCAAATATATTAAAAAAAAAGATATTACAACCATAGAAGTATTTTCGCGTACGAAATATACAGGCACGCGACTAGAGGGTCATAAAAAAACAAACAAGGTCTAGGTCCTATTCTAAAATGGGAGATAATAAAAAAAAAATGTCGTGAATATAAGTTTGGTGATAGATGTTGTCTCCTATGTATGGAGGAAAAATTAGCAATAGCTTCTTACAATAACCCTAATGAATTACTCAACCAGAGATCTGAAATACTTAATGGTTGTAGACATAAAAAAAAAGCCTGGTTACTTGACAAATAGAATGTGGGTTTGGGTTTTTTTTTTAATTTTATGTTAATTTTTTATTCTTTCTGGTGGTCGCTTTATCAATAAAATGTCGTTTGGGCCAACCTTCTTTAGTCAGAATGATCATGATGATCCAGTAGGTGAAACCTAGGTAAATAGGTTCTGGCTCTTTAGGTATTCTATATATCAGGACAACTGACATACAGGGTTCCCCCCACCATGATGCATTAACTTTCATCATATTACTGTACATGAGTATAAATGCAAGGTCCCTCCTCCTTTTATTTGTGTTCTGGTCGCCTGAAGATCACAAAGAGAATGAAACTTGAGTAGAGACTTGAGCTGTGTCCCATTTATGGTCAGCGCTGTGAAACAGTTTTTTGCTCTATCGAGATAGCGTGGGCAGTGACCACTGTATATTTTCTGCTTTTGGTCTTTTTTGCTTTCTTAATTTTTCTTTATTGCTTTTTTATTATTAGTATCCTTCCACCCCCACACACACACCTTTCATTTTTAGGCATTTGTTAAGTAGTCTGTTATATATATATAATATATATATATATATATATATATATGTGTGTGTGTGTGTGTGTGTGTGTGTGTGTGTGTGTGTGTGTGCAGGTATGCAGAAAAATAGGAAAGAACACGTTAGGTAAA
>OZ038498.1:11760838-11763338 GCA_964036315.1 Acanthosepion esculentum | reverse complement strand
AAGAAGAAAGTGAGAAGAAGAAGAAGAAGAAGAAAGAGAAGAATGTGAGAAGAAGAAGAAGAATGTTAGAAGAAGAACGTGAGAAGAAGAAGAAGAATGTTAGCACAGAATGTGAGGAGAAGAAGAATGTGAGGAGAAGAAGAAGAAGAAGAAGAAGAAGAAGAAGAAGAAGAATGTGAGAAGAAGAAGAAGAATGTGAGAAGAAGAAGAATGTGAGAAGAAGAAGAATGTGAGGAGAAGAAGAAGAAGAAGAAGAATGTGAGAAGAAGAAGAATGTGAGGAGGAGAAGAAGAAGAAGAAGAAGAAGAAGAAGAAGAAGAAGAATGTGAGAAGAAGAAGAATGTGAGAAGAAGAATAATGTGAGAAGAAGAAAAAGAAGAAGAAGAAGAATGTGAGAAGAAGAAGAAAGTGAGAAGAAGAATGTGAGAAGAAGAAGAAGAAGAAGAAGAAGAAGAAAGAGAAGAAAGTGAGGAGAAGAAAGTGAGAAGAAGAAGAAGAAGAAGAAGAAGAAGAAGAAGAAAGAGAAGAAAGTGAGGAGAAGAAGAAGAAGAAGAAGAAGAAGAAGAAGAAGAAGAAGAAAGAGAAGAAAGTGAGGAGAAGAAAGTGAGAAGAAGAAAGTGAGAAGAAGAAGAAGAAGAAGAAGAAGAAGAAGAAAGAGAAGAAAGTGAGGAGAAGAAGAAGAAGAAGAAGAAGAAGAAGAAGAAGAAGAAGAAGAAGAAGAAGAAAGAGAAGAAAGTGAGAAGAAAGAGCGAGCGATAAGAAAGACGAAAAGGAGAAATATAGTAAGAGCGGAAGCCTTAACGAAATTGTCTTAAATGACGTTTTAAATAATTCCTATTTCTCCGTACCTCACCCACTTAAACCGTCTTCTAACTTCTCTTTAAAACTTCTCTCTATTAAACTTTATACCCCCACCTTCACTTTTAGGAATTCCTGTTCTTCTCACGTCTGTTACCATTCTCTAGAACTTGCATTGACCTCTCACATTGAACCCCGACTCTCAGACATAGACATTTTCTTTATTCCCAGAGTTATTTTGTCCGATTTTCTTTTTGAATTTGTAGGTTTGATGAATTGGATCGTAATAACGATTCCAATGTAATAAATTATAACCATGGAATATTAGGGTTTAAGCCTTTTTTATTATATTCTTTCTCTGTCCTGGACATTGAGTTCTACCTGGATTCTATCCTCTTGGAAATTTATATATATATGTATATTTTATATATATATATGTATATGTGTGTATATTAACCACTAATATTATATATATATATATATATATATATATATATATATATATATATATATATATATATATATATATATATATATGCACATTTCATTGAATACGACAGACAAGGTGCTTCGATTTTGTTTTTCATACAATTTCTCATGTTATCTAATAATTTTTTCTTTTCAGATGATAAATTATATAAAAACTGTCGAATGTTCTTTTTTCCGACCTCTTTCTGCAATACATTTAGCCATTGTCAAGGACGAAATTGTACAAAAAAAACTAAATCAAAGCACCTTGTCTGTCGTATTTAAGGAAATGTCCATGAAAGAAGGATTGCTGCCAAAATATACAAATTTTGTATATATATATATATATATATATATATATATATATATATATATATATATATATATATATATATATAGTTATGTGATATCTACCTGACCAATGAAAAACGAAAGACACAGGACCGGAACATTTTCTTTCACAACTCATTTCCCACAAAATTTGATGAAGCTTAAATAAAAGCGACACATGTTAAATTTATTAACGTTTCCTATTTTTTCATTATTGTATCATATATATATATATATATATATATATATATATATATATATATATACTAGCAGCATGGCTCGGCGTTGCCCGTGGTTCATTAAAAAATCATACGACTCATACAGCAATCGCTATCACTTGACTTAAAATATTTTTGCCCTTCCTTGCCTTTAAAGGAATGCCCTTTGCCGTGCTGATGTTGCTACATGCCTTACTTCTTGCCTATCTCATACTGCGATTTTTTTCTAAGCTCTATGCTAAACATTAAATCTGTTACGAAAAAAGAACTAAACAAAATGAACACAAAACGATCAGCTTTAAAAAAGGACTCGTAACTGGAAAAACCGAATGAAAAAAGAATGTTAACAAATACTTTTTCACACCCAACCCAGTTCTGCGGAATCAGAATCAACGTTGAGTTTAAGCAAGCGAATGAGCCAATTGGAGTAAAGTGCCATACAGATTTAAATTTTTCCCACTTGTGACGAATTCAGCTATCGATTTTTTTTGCATGCTAGCATGCTAGTTAACATTCGTGTCAGTCAGCTATTGGCTCTCACGCTGGCCAATAGAATCTTCCTGCCTATTCGTGGCAGCCAGCTATAGGCTCTCACTCTGGCCAGTAGAAAATGGCCGCAAACTACATGAAAACTGCAGTAGAAGCATGAAAACAGCGATTATTTCCACTATCGATGGGAGTTGAGA
>OZ038498.1:11710838-11758338 GCA_964036315.1 Acanthosepion esculentum | reverse complement strand
TACTTATATATATATACTTATATATATATATATATACTTATATATATATATACTTATATATATATATACTTATATATACTTATATATATATATATACTTATATATATATATATATACATATATATATATATATATATATGTAGACATATGCAAATAAACTTTTTTCCTCTTTTCATCAATTTATCACAGTTTTATACATATATATATATAAAGTTTATTTGCATACATATGTCTACATATACGATAATTTAAATACCACCATGTATTTGTGTGTGTGTGTGTGTGTGTGTGTGTGTGTGTGTGTGTGTGTGTGTGTGTTTGCCTGTGTGTGTGTCTGTGTTTGGCAGCGCCCATTTGTATGTAAGCAATAAATATAAAATGTGTGTGTTAATGTGTGTGTATTTTAAAAAGATATGTATGTAAAGAGACTGATGAATATTAATAAATGATAAATATTAAAAGACTGGTATAGAAAAACAGGGAGAAGGAGATAAGCTAAGAAAATCAATAAGTCCGCAACATATCGATAAAAAAATTTCGTTCAAGGATTTCATGCAACGAAGATGAGATTTTCGGGTGTGGCTGCATAAAATGAGAATGAGAATGGCCACATGCTCAATGGGATTTAAATCTGGAGGGCAAATGGTCCGCAGGAATAACTGGAAGCCAGTAACGTATTCCTGGAACTAGTTTCATCTGTGAATGGAACAAATTCTCATCATCGGCGAGCATAAACGGGCGGGGGAAATGGTTTGCCCTCAGGGCATACACATCAAAACTCTAACAAACCGCCCCCACCCACTACAGTAGTGAGCAAACAACAGCTGGACTGGATCTATAGCCCCGCACTGTTTCCTTTACAAACGAACTCGATCGTCTGTCCGAAGGAGCTAGAAACGTGACCATGGGATCAGTTGATATGGCGTCAGACTTCCACGGTTCAATGCTGATGGTGTCTAGCCCAGAAGAGATACAGTAATTGATGTCTTGGTGCAATTAACGAAACCCCGTGGGATACAGTAGATGATTTACAATGCATTTACGGATGGATAGTGCGGCACCAGTTTTGAATTAGGATGCAACATATTCCTTCAGAGTTGTTACAATTCTTGTCAGTCGCCGTCAATGCTGTTCTGTCGTCACTCGTGCTCTACTGCAATTTCCATACGTCGCTAATGGCTGTCAAGAATTGATATTTTTTAGCTACATGCTACCTTTCTGGATCATACAATAATTCTGCAGTGTTAAATGGTCTCTGCACCTTTTGATTGTCATAGTTACAGTGCCACAGACACACTACCTCTTTACCTATTATATTACATGTGCAACATCCACATGAATCTGTTTCTAAAAGTGGCGGAGGACGAAGAGAAAGAAAGAAAAATGAGAGAGAGAACAATGATGAGATAGAGGGATGGGGATAGAAATTGTTAGTTCGATAGCGAACGACAGAGAGAGGTCACAAATAGGCAGAGGAAGAAGTTGGGGAGGAGAGTTAGATGGACCAATTGAAATCGATGGATCGATTAACTGAAAAAGTCTAACTGATAGAAAGACTGACATACCAAGTATAAAACGACTTACAAAAGAAGCAATCGATAGATCGATCGATCGCGTAATCGATAGGTAAATAGATAGATTGAAAATAACGGATCGACAGACGGAGGAAGAAAGTAAAATAGCAACAAAGTGATTGGTAGGATGATTGATTGGCTGCTGTTCGTCGATTGATAACATTTGCAGTTTATCTTTTGTTAACATTTTTTTAAATTCAAACTTTTCGTCTATCTCGCGATGAATGTTAGCTTTTTCAATTGTTTTCTGGGGTTTTTTGTGTGTATTCTGCTTTCTTGCGTGTGTTTTAGCAGCACGAAAAGGCTGCGGAGAGTCGTTAGCGACCTCACGTCAATATCCTATCGATAACAAAAAGAAGAGAAGAGATTTCTGTTTAACTAATAATGAGCTGTAGGTTGTGAGTTTGCAGTTCTGACTTCGGCTCATTGGTGAGACTACAAGGCTGTTGGCTTAAAGGTTTCAGATTCCGTCATTCAAATAAGAGGACTTTTATAACGTTAATAAAATGCCAGTCTAAGCCGTAGTCCGGATTTGTGTTATATTTATTAGGGAAAAGAACAGAGCGTATGTAAATATAATTAGTATGGACTGCCTTACTTATGCTTAAGCGCAATCGTCAGAGCATATATATATATATATATATATATATATATATATATATATATATGTATATGTGTGTGTGTGTGTGTGTGTGTGTGTGTGTGTGTGTGTAATTTGGCAGCAACTTTTCTTTTAAACATGTTGTGTTGAATGTTAAAGACAACATCGTCCTGCATATTTTCTTTTGAATTTTCTCATATTTTCTAATGAGACTTTTTATTTTAAAATTATATCGAAATAAATATTGTCCGTAAGATAACCGAGTACTTTCGAACATCATTGTTCATCTTCAGGGTCAACATTTTTAACAATGTCTGATATATATATATTTAGTATTATTATTATTATTCATATGAGAAAATTCAAAAGAAAATATGCAGGACTCTGTTGTCTTTAACATTCAACACATGTTTAAATATATATATATATATATATATATATATATATATATATATATATATATATATATATATGTGTGTGTGTGTGTGTGTGTGTGTGTGTGTGTGTATGTGCGTGTGCATGTGTGTCTGTGTAAAAATATCAGATAGAGTGTATATGTAAGAGAAAAATATGAATAAAGACAAAATGAAAACTTAGCTGATGAATTTCGTTCTCTGAAGACGAAACGCGTCAGCTAAGACAAGTTTTCTTTTTGTCTTTATTTGTATATATATATATATATATATATATATATATATATATATATATGCACATTTCATTAAAAACGACTGACAAGGTGCTTTTATTTAGTTTTTTGTACAATTTCTCATGCGATCTAATATTTTTTTCTTTTCGGATGATAAATTATATAAAAACTGTCCCAATGTTCTTTTTATCTGAGCGCTTTCGGCTATACATTTAGCCATTTTCAAGGATTATATTTTAACTGTTAGAATGAGATATAGTTTGTTATATGTATGTTTTACAAAATGTTTCATTTTTTTGTTTCAAAACACGGTCAAGATATTATGTCCATGTTCAAAGTTAATATTATTAAGTGTAGGTTTGTTTGTTCTTATTGTATAAAAAACTAAATAAAAGCATTTTGTCAGTCGTTTTTAATGACATGTGCATGAAACAAGGATTGCTGCCTAAATACACATATATATATATATATATATATATATATATATATATATATATACTGCGTGCCAAATTATTATCAAGATAACTTTTTCAAATTTTTCAAAAACCGTCCAATCAATTCACACGGAATTTTTACACAATGTTAGCAATACTGACCTGCGCAATCACTGAAACTGTTCTGTGCAATGTAAACAAACTGGCGCCATATTTGTTATCAGCCCGGTGATTTGATACGCAGTATATATATATATATATATATATATATATATATATATATATATATATATATATATGTATATGATATTGGAGGCATTAAATTCATTCATGTTTAAGTATAGTTGTGTTGTCATCAAAATATTCTGCAAATTTACTTTTACAAGTCAAATTAATTTTTAAGCATGCTTAAAAATTAATTTGACTTGTAAAAGTAAATTTGCAGAATATTTTTATGATGATCAATAATTATCTGTTATTGATTATCAATCAATCTGCAATTATCGATTACAATTAGCAAAATCATTGGTAGCGACGAAGAGAATAATTATGTTAAATTTCACTAGAGCATGAGCTACACAAAAACTCATTGACAACAATTGGATATATATTTATAATTTCGACACATTGTGAAATGGTTAAGCAATTTCTATATAATATCTATATATGTAATTTTTGTTTAGTTGCAAAGATCTTTAAATAATTCAAGTGCGCAGATGAAACATTATAAATAAAGTTTTTGGGTTCAAGCATTAGTGACGGTTTTCTTGCTACTCAGACTGGAAAAAAAATCCCATCTTTAACAGATGTTCTTATAATTGTACCACTCGGTTCAAATCATGTAAAATCTCTAATTACCCCGATGTGAATGTAATTATCTTAAATTTTTATTATTAATTTTTAAAAATGTTCAATATTTCTCATGTCGTTTTCCAACGGTGAAGCGTTTCAGCGCTTACAGGAAATTTTCTTCATCGCTTCAAACGAATATAGAAATGGTATTTGAGCTTGGAATAAGAATGCGATCAAATGTAAGCGATCTGAAGACGGTCAAACTCATTCAGAACTGTTTAAATGAACCGCCAAACCACAGACAGCTACACCTGATCATAGGGGTGGCTGGTGTTACAACAATAAGCAGAGTTGTAAAAACAATTTTGTTTTCATGCAAAAGTTATTACATTCAAGCATATATATATATATATATATATATATATATATATATATATATATATATATATATATATATATATATATATATATATATATATATATACGTGGCAGCGGCTGTAAGAAGTGCTAGCATACCCTCGTTGGACCTGCGAAGGGTAACCTTCCTGAAGCAAGGTACGACTGTCACAAGGCAGAAGACCAGGTCGGAAAACTCAAGGAGGTGGAGAGTGCTGGTGGATGCTACACTGCCAGTGGAGATCGTTGTGTCTGGTCTGAGACCAGATCTGGTCTTAATTGATTTCGAGAAGCAACATCTGTTGCTTGGCGAACTGACAGTAGCATGGGAAGAAGGGATTGAGGAGGCGCATGAAAGAAAGTTGCTTCGGTATGAGGAACTGGTGACTGGGGTCCGTGAGAGAGGATATAGCTGCACTCTGGTGCCATTTGAGGTTGGCTGTAGAGGATTTCCTGCTGCCTCCTTAAAGAGATTCCTCAAGTGTGCTGGAATCCCAAAGCCGGAGAAGGTGATAAAGACTTGTGGTGAAAAAGCTGTGGAAGGAAGTGTATGGATTACCCAAAAATTCTTATCGAGTCGCACGTAATTAACATTGACCGGTTGCAACGTAACATCATCCAGCTGTTGCGGGCCCACCGTGTGGAAAGGTACTGAGCTTAATGGGCCGAAACCTTGCTGAAGCACGGCGCTCAGCTGAAGATTGCACCTGGTCTGGAGCACTTGATGTGTATTTATGTTCTATATATATATATATATATATATATATATATATATATATATACAAAACAGATCAGTTATTTGTGGAGAATAAATTAGTGAAAAAGTCCCAGAGATAGTTCTTGTTAGGATTCGAAACTATTTTTACGCTGTGTACGACTGGGATGGCCAAAGACGCATTCCAAAAGCTCCTCAAAGATGAAGAAGAGACTCGAGGCAACGGAGATATGGTTCTACAGAAGGATACTAAGGATATCATGGATCAAGTTTGTGATGAGGTTTTGGAGAGGATGCAAACAAGGAAAAAGCTTATAATTAATATCAGGAAGAGACAGATGAAATTTCTGGGACACGTAATGAGAAAGGAAGGCCTGGGGAATCTGATACTCACAGGTCGAATAGAGGGAAAGAGAGGCATAAAAAAGCAATGCATGACTTACCTGGCGGGCTTAAGCAGAACATGGTCTGGGGGAGGTGGCAGAGGGACGAAATTTATTGAGAGCTACAAGGGACATGGGGAAGTGGAGAGCCATGGTCGCTTACGTCCTGAAAGGACACGGCACATACAAAGGGAAAAAAAGAAAATATTAAATGATTGCTCATGGATAAACTATTTCAATTTTGCCTGACTCAGTGCTAGATCGTTTGCTTTGGTTTGTTCTACGGCATATCAACACCTCAGTGGGTTATTTAACACCGACAAAATATTTATTGCTGGAATTTTTTTTTCAAAAAATATATTGCTGGTAATAATGTATTACTGGTAATAATTTTTTTTTCAAAAATTTATTGCTGATAATAATTTTTACAAAGTATTCTGGTATTCTATTTTTACATTTTCATAGTGTTTTGACCCCAATTTGGGGCGTAATTATTTACCCATAGCTGGGATCCTAGCAGGTGCTACCACCCCGGGTCAGGGTGGACCTGAGAACACCGGCAATTAAGAGGTGATTCCACGCTCCTCAAAACCTCCTGATCAGAAGCCTTGCTGTTAGATGTAGTTTATCGTCTTATCCAGGACGCGGATTTAGTCTATCGTCTTACCCAGGACACGGATGTAGTTTATCGTCTTACCCAGGACACGGATGTAGTTTATCGTCTTACCCAGGACGCGGATTTAGTCTATCGTCTTACCCAGGACACGGATGTAGCTTATCGTCTTACCCAGGACGCGGATGTTGTCTATCGTCTTAACCAGGACATGAATGTAGTTTATCGTCTTACCCAGGACACGGATGTAGTTTATCGTCTTACCCAGGACGCGGATTTATTCTATCGTCTTACCCAGGACGCGGATGTAGTTTATCGTCTTACCCAGGACGGGACTCGGCGCTAGAGGCCCCAATAGTTTTAATAAAGGATTTTGTTTCTTTTTAGGAATATTATAGTTATAGAATGGGCTGTAAATATGAAATATACTTTTTCTCTGGTTTGATTTCAATTTTCTTTCTTTTAAAGCATTTGTCTGGCTAGTCCACCTACGATAGAATAGTTTATTGTCCCCTGTTATCCATTGAAGTTCCTACTCTCAGATAAAGGTTGAGTATTATCATACAACAAGTGTAGTTTCGTCACATAAGAATCAATTAGAAAAGTTAACACTCGGTTGTAAATTGTTTCTGAGGCACTGGAACGAAGAGGTTTCATTGCATTTCTTTTAATTCGTTGCTCAAGTTTTGTCTTTGTCTTTTGACTGATATACTCTTGAGTTCCTAAACTTTGCTATCAGATTTGAGGAAATGGAAAATATCAAGGGTAAGAAACAATGTCACAAAACCACCATATACAGTATACACTGTGAAGAAGATCGAAAAATATATAATCCAAAATAGTATTTTAAACACGAAAAAGGTGACGAAAATATCTCTCAAATCTATGGAATAAATACAGGGTGTCCCCCAAAATTGACCTCATTCTGTAGTCTAATAGCATCGCCAATTCTCGCTCAAATGATGTCAAATTTTAACGTGTGTAAAATCTAAATGTGCGGAGTTATCTCAATGAGCATCTACCAGGAAGATGGATCGAGCGTACCAGGAAGATAAATCGGGCGTGCCAGGAAGATGGATCGTGTGTGCCGGGAAGATGGATCGCGTGCCAATGAGATGGATTGTGCGTGCCAGGAAAGTGGATCGAGGGTGTCAGGAAGATGGATCGTGCGTGCCATGGAGATTAATTGCGCGTGCCAGAAAGGTGGATCGAGAGTGTCAGGAAGATGGATCGTGCGTACCATGAAGATAGACCGTGCGTGCCAGGAAGGTGGATCATGTGTCCCAGGAAGGTTGGTCGTGAGTGCCGGGAAGATGGATCGTACGTGCCAGGAAGGTAGATCGCGCGTTCCCGGGAGACGGATCGTACGTGCCAGTAATGTGGGTCGTACGTGCCAGGAAGATGGATCGCTCGTGCCAGGTATAATGACAATGTTCGCCTGACATGATAACTTGAGTTTTTTTTCTATGGGAGCTATGTGAAAGGATATGTCTATACCTTCCACTTCTTACAAGCCTAGAGGAAATTGAGCAGAGAATCACTGAGTAGCTGGAGAATGTTACGCAAAACATGCTACTGCGTGTTTGGCAAGTCGGTAGTTAATACCGACTTGACGTGTGTCGTACGCATATTGAACATTTGTGAGGTTTTGTGAAACTGGTTATACAATCTAGATCCTTTTGAATCTCGTGTTCTAATTTTGATAAATAAATCTTTTATTGTTTAACATGGAGTTTATTCAATTCCGTTTGCCTAGCACATGTAGTTACGCGGCTGTTCACATTTTAAATGATACCACATTTTTGAACACACTGCATGTCTACTTACTTTATTATCGAGGGGTCTTCTTTCAAAAGTATTAAATCGAAAGATCTCTCTGCAAGAATGGTGCTGCTGCAGTCACGTGTGTCGTCAATTGCTACAACCACTGTGAGTTGTGAGTTCAATATCTGGCCACAGCAGAGATGAACAAAAACTTGGAGATTACTTAAGGGCATTAAGTGAAACTGAGATATCAAAAAAATAAAAGGGCATCATGTAGAATTAAAACAATCTACCCCCGTGGACTAAATAAGGGGTTCGAATCGAAATTCCAACAAAATATCACCTGAAGACGGCCGGAGCGTACAACGGCTGAAACGTCGTAAATATGGCAATAAATATGAGGACGATAGACTGAACAATGTAAATAGTGTAAATAATAATAGACGCTGATGTGTTTGTCATCAGAGGAAGCGTGATATAAGCTACCGAGGTTGTGGTGGAGATGAGAGGGAGATGGAAGCACTTACAGTGCCCCGATGATAAAATACAAAACACCCGCCCGCAACATTCCCGTTTACGTGCTCACCACAAGTAAATACAGTAAAGAGCAAAACAATGCACTCGGCATAACTGTTCGTATCGAATATATCAAATGTGGAACAATAGAATATTGATTTAATTTTGGTTTTGTTACGTGTTTTCAAGTTGATTTCTGAATCGAACGTCTGGGAAAAGACAATTCAGAATGAGATAAGGACCCTTTTTATTCCCAAACGATACACTAACTATTTTGACATACGTTTCCATCTGTATTTATCTAGACATTTCCTATGACGTGTTTTCCTCAAATATCTGAGCACGAGGCAGTTTGGCGTAAGATTTCTTGACACTGAAAACAATTAATGGATAAAGTTCGAATCTCTTCAGAAGTTGTTTATCATCAAAAGACGAAAGAAAATCACCATATTGATACATATTTTTTAATCCTATCTAAACTTTCGGCTTGTATGAGCCATTATCAAAGATATCAATTACATTACATTATATTAAACAATACACGGACAAAACAATTATGAAAGAAAATCATCATATTGATACATATTTTTTTATCCTATCTAAGCAATATATATATTGATGTATGTTTCATTAAATAACATAGACAAGCTTTGTCTATTTATTTTTTGTAAATTCTTTTCATATCGTCTGATAAGTTTAATAATATTATCATTAAAAGACGAAAGAAAATCACCATGTTGATACATATTTTTAAACCTATCTAAGCTTTCGGCTTACATAAACCATTACCAAAGATGACAATTACATTACAATATATTAAACAATACACTGACAAAACAATAATGATGGTCTGTTTATGTTTACATGGGAGATTTCCAAGCAACGACAAACTCGTGCATAAAAAATCGCACCGCAGATTATGTAAACCGAAAGCTTAGATAGGATTAAAAAATATGTATCAATATTTTGATTTTCTTTCTTCTTTTAATGATAATCGTATTAAGATTATCAGACGATGTGAAAAGAATTTACATAAAATAAATAGACAAAACTTGTCTATATTATTTAATGAAACATGCATCAATGAAAAAATGTTGCCTAAATACACTATATATATATATATATATATATATATATATATATATATATATATATATATATATACATTTTTAATCAGTTCACCCGAACCAATGCAATAAAGCCACTAAGACACAAGGTGTTACTGAGTGTTAAGGAACATGAGAAAAATATACTATTAAGTCGAGAGGACAATAAAAGATCAAGAATCTAGAAAATAGAAGGTAACGATTGGCATTTTATTTAAACTTTTGAAGATCAATGTTGATTGGGGAGCGTGAAAGCGGAAGAGAGTTCCACAAACGAGAAATGCAAAAGAAGAAATTGTTAGCATAGAACTTACGATTAGACTTAGCCATTTCATCTTGCCGCCAATCTAGTATTGTGCTTAAATCCTTCCCATTCTTACTACAGTCACTATAATACCCCATTGTCTCTACGAAGTCCTAACTAATCCCCATATGTACTATTTGTCTGTGGAAAGAGGACAATAAAATAACAACTTTTAAAAGTAGTCCAATGTCTATTTACGGTGAATATACATTTATATACAAGAAACTAAACAAAATGCCAGAGAGAAAAATGCATCAAAACAATTACCATGAACGTATTTATAGAAAAGTCTACAAGGAAGCTACAGTATGGCGGTGGGAAAGGGACTGTAGCCAAGATGTCATGTTAGGACGAATAACATTGCAGATTTTTCTTTGGATTTTTATTAAAAATAGCTAAATATATAGCAGGAGCACCAGACTAGATGTGTGGTGCATTTGCTATATAATTAGAGGTTGTTCTCTCTCTCTCTCTCTCTCTCTCTCTCTCTCTCTCTCTCTCTCTCTCTCTCTCTCTCTCTCTCTCTCTCCATATATATATATATATATATATATATATATATATATATATAGAGAGAGAGAGAGAGAGAGAGATAGAGAGAGAGAGAGAGAGAAGGCACAGTGGCGTAATGAAGAGCAGCTTGGACTGAGGAATCGGAGAGCCGAGTTCGAATTCCAGTCGAATCCATTACATTCACTTACTTGCTAATACTCTTGGGAAAGGTGTGAATCCTTTTCTTCTCCCTCCAGCTATGGGTAAATATGTTGCCGAGTTTTTTCGCCAGTTGTTCCGACTGGAACTTAAAGAATTCCCGGAATAGATTTTTGCATTCCTCCATCTTCGCAAAAAGTTTACACAATGTCTAAATACTGTAGAGGGGAGGTCCTACGAATTTGCAATTCGTGACCTATTTGAGCAAACTATATTATCGAGAAAAATATTTATTTTCTCGACAGATTTTTTCGTCACTAAGTTGATGTCTTGGCTTGCGACAAACTTTGCCAAGTTTTTTTTGTGAATCTGAGACTTTGTCGCCGAAGTTATTGTAGTGAGCGAATTTTTTCTTCCTCCATATGAGTTTGAATCCTCGTCGCCAAAGTTGTTGTGGAGTTATTTCGCAGTGGAGGCTTGTATTTGTACTAAAATCGGTCCTAAATAAGTTCGACGTACCAAACGTTAGGAACTTGATATAATAGGTATTACGCAGAGTAATCTTGTTGTGGTCGCTGACTACTTTCGTATTCGACTAACTGTCGACTACTGTCGTCCGACATCGACTGATCCTCGTTCCTCTTACTACTCCTACTTATATTAGGTGGGAGAGTCTAATAACTATAGAATAGGTGTGTTTCACCATAACAAAATAGAAGGACAGACTGGATTTTATAGCCATGGAATTGCAAATGGTCTAGGAGAATGACAACTCTGAATTCAAAACCTGCGCAGGGTTGTTTGGGGACCATATGGCACGTCGTGCACCAGGTCTCTGTATACGGCCCTTCAAAAAGTGTGAATGGTCCTGCACGAAACCTTCACTATAATCAAACCTCATGTGCTGTTGTCGGGCTGTCGGTTTCCTAGGAACTGATCTGCTTGACTCTCTTATATATATATATATATATATATATCCTATTTGCGAATCAGGTGATTGTCAATCAAGAATTGGCAATGATCAAGTTTAGTAAGCAAATCGTGTATTTAACTAAATTACAGCGTTCTTAGATTGCTGGAATGAGAATTTAAATTCGTTGAAAGTGACGTCATCAATAACAGTCACACGCGCCCTTTTTTATGTAAACCCTTCAATATACTAGATCTCCTATGGAGAAAGATATTTTGTTTACTGTGGGTTGTTTTTTTTATATTATAATGGCTTCTTATCTGTTGTCCTGCGGCCGTAACAGTATTTGTGCATCTAGGGCAAGATAACCTGATTTAACCACTCACTCTCCAGACTGATTTTGAATTCAAACATGAGGTCCATTGCTCCGATTACTATTGGAACTGTCTCAGCCTTCATTTCCCACATCCTGTTAATTTCGATCTCCAGGTCCTTGGATTTGGACAATTTCTCGAGAATTTTCATAGAGGTTTTTCCCTCAGATGGTACTGCTATGTCAATAAGCATACACTTCCTAATTTTCTCGTCTTTTATGATAATATCAGATCTGTTGGGTTTTATTTCCTTGTCAGTTTGAATTGGCATGTCCCAGTGGATAGTTACATCGTTATTTTGGGTAACTGTGTCTGGTTGCTGCTCATACCATCTCACAGTGGTTTCGATTTTGTGCTTCTTGCATATCTTCCAGTGAACATATGTCGCTACCTTGTTATGCCTGTGTATTCGTTTTTTGCCAGTTCCGGTCATCCTGAAATAATATGGTCGGCAGTTTCATCATATTTTCCGCAGATCAGATTAGTTCCATACTTGACTACGTGACAGTGATAGAACCCCGTTGCAAAGCTTTGGTCCTGCGCTGCAATAATGAGACCTTCTGTTTCAGTTTTCAACCCGGTGCTCCTCAGTCACTCATGTGTTTTCTCTTTATCAACATCTGCTTCTTTAATTCTTTTTAGGTATTTGCCATGCAACGCCTTGTCCTACCAGTCTTTTTGTAATTTCATTCTGCCAAGTTGTTTTGCTTTCTGTTTTATACATTTGGCGCAGTGGCATTCGCTTCGTTTTTGTTGGTAGGATTTCAAGTATATTAAGTTGTTTCTTGAAGAGTGCAACATATTTATTGATGGAGTGGATTTTGGTGCTTTATTATTTGTAGAAGTTCATTGCGGTTTTTTTGTGAGGTAGGCTTCCAATTCGACTGTTGTAGTTTTTAGAGTTAATTTAAATTGGATTAGACCACGGCCTCCTAAAGCTCTTGCTACATACAGCCTATCAACATCTGATTTCGGGTGGTGCATCCTCACTGGGGGTAAGCATTTTTCTTGGCGTCCAATCTGTTAATATCATTCAACTTTCATTTAAGAATGTTGAAGCTGTATTTTACTACGGTATTAATATTATTATTATTATCATTTTTATTTTCTTTGATATCTGGCGTTTACACATTTCTTTCCGGGTCCCGCCCAGGGACCTAAGGTTAGAAATGGCATCATGACACTTTCCACTGCAAAAAAATAAAATTAAAAAAATAAAATTACATAGATAAAGCCCTTCGTAAAGTGTGGGCTGTACTTGTCAGAACAATTTTTTGTATCTCTTTGATGCATGGACTTCCAGGGATCCCTTCAATTAGTCTACTGGAATCTTTTCCAACCAGTCCAAGGGCTCCAACTACAACAGGGATTCTTGATGTTCCCATGTGCCACATTTTTTAGATTTCTATTTCAAGGTCCATGTATTTGACAGCTTTTTGAATATCTTCAAAGATACATTGCAGTCTGCAGGGACTGCCATATCAAAAAGGTGGCGCTTATTTTGTTTGTGGTCTTTAATAACAATGTCTGGGCGGTTGGCTTTGATTGTTCTGTCAGTGTGTATTGTGTAGTCCCATAGAATTGTAACAGGTCCTATCTCCGTAACCGGGTCTGGGTGGTGTTCGTGCCAGTTTCTTTCAGTTTCCTTCCCGTAGGAGTTGCAAATCTTCCAGTGTAGATATTGGCCCACTCTGTCATGCCGGGTTTTATATTCAGTGGGTGCCAATATCGTGCAACCTGATACCAGATGATCAATGCTTTCTGGATATTTATCACAGAATCTAACACAGTATTTTAGTATATGTGCTTGATAATTCCTAGTTAACAAGCATTGGTCCTGTGCAGCAAGGATAAAACCTCCAGTTTCAGCTTTCAACCCTGCACTACGTAGCCACTGATGGGTCCAATTTTTCTCTACGTCAGCTTGTTTGGTACGGTCAGAGTATTGGCCGTGGAGCGGTTTATATTGCCATTGTTTCTGTATTTGGTCAGTCGCATTTGTCTTTGCATACTTTTTTAAGTATTTTGCAGCTTCAGCCGGTTTACAGTGATGTATTTGCATTTCTGCGCCCATTTGAAATTCCATTTTGACTTTGTCGGCTTCCTTTACTACAGAGTAAAGACACTTACTACTTTCATGTTCCTTGACACATACCATCATCCAGTCTTCTGTATTTTCCAAGTATCTTTGGAGGCCAATTGTTGTAGTTTTGTAGGATAGTTCTAGTTGAACTAGTCCTCTGCCTTCTTCGAGTCTGGGCACGTACAGGCGATCAATATCAGCTTTGGGATGATGCATGCGGTAGCAAGTGAGGAGCTTTCTCGTTTTGGGGTCCATTCACTTAATTTCAGCTATGGTCCAGTTAAGAACATTAAAGCTGTATTGCACCACAGGAAGAGCCAAGGTGTTTATGGCTGATATTCTGTTTTTTGAGTTTAACTCGGTATTTAGTACCAGGCGTACACGCTTGTAGTACTCCTTTCTTACCTTCTCTTTCATTTGGGGGTGTTGTATGCCATCTCCCTCACTAATTCCTAGGTACTTATAAGCTTCATCATGCTCTAATTCTCTAATCTTCGTGACAAAATCTAAATCTATAAAGGGTGCTTCAAAAATTCTACCTTTCTTGAATGTTACTTTAGCACATTTATCTAATCCGAAGTTCATACCTATGTCGTCACTGAAGTATTTTACAATATTAAGGAGGTCCTTCAACTCATTGCCGTCTTTGGCAAAGAGTTTGAGATCATCCATGTAGAGTAGGTGATTGAATATTTTGTTATTTATTTTGTGACCATAGCTACTGTTGTTCAGTTCATGCGTAAGGGGGATTAAGGACAAACAAAACAGAAGAGGGGACAGAGAGTCTCCTTGAAAGATTCCACGTCGGATATTTAGTCGGTTGGATAAGGCAGTGCTTCTGGTGTGACTAAGGCATAGTTTGGTGTTCCACATTCACATGCTGTGCTTAAGGAAATTTAATACTACAGGTGAGACTTTGTACATTTCCAAAGTCTTAAGGATCCAAGAATGTGGAACACTGTCAAAGGCTTTACGATAATCAATCCACGCTGCACTGAGATTTCTACGTCTGCTCCTGCAATTTTCCAGGATCATTTTATTTATCAGTAATTGATCTTTGCAGCCATATGAACCCCTCCTGCATCCCTTCTGTTCCAGCGGAAGAATGCTGTTTGTTTCGAAAAAGGAGTAAGCACGGTTCGTCAGGACAGACGTGATCAACTTATTATTATTATTATTATTATTATTATTATTATTATTATTATTATTATTATTATTATTATTATTTTCTTTGATATCTGGCGTTTACACAATTCTTTCCGGGTCCCGCCCAGGGACCTAAGGTTAGAAATGGCATCATGACACTTTCCACTGCAAAAAAAATAAATAAATAATTACATAGATAAAGTCCTTCGTAAAGTGTGGGCTGTACTTGTCAGAACAATTTTTTGTATCTCTTTGAGGCATGGACTTCCAGGGATCCCTTCAATTAGCCTACTGGAATCTTTTCCAACCAGTCCAAGGGCTCCAACTACAACAGGGATTCTTGATGTTACCATGTGCCACATTTTTTAGATTTCTATTTCAAGGTCCATGTATTTTGACAGTTTTTCGAATATCTTCAAAGATACATTGCAGTCTGCAGGGACTGCCATATCAATAAGGAGGCACTTATTTTGTTTGTGGTCTTTAATAACAATGTCTGGGCGGTTGGCTTTGATTGTTCTGTCAGTGTGTATTGTATAGTCCCATAAAATTGTAACAGGTCCTATCTCCGTAACCGGGTCAGGGTGGTGTTTATTATTATTATTATTATTATTATTATTATTATTATTATTATTATTATTTCACATTAACTTAAATGATCAAAGAAAAGATCCGCTGAAATCTTTATGATTCAAATGTTTTTCTCTTGAATTCTATAGTTTTCTCTCTTTCATTCAACTGTTTTCATCTCAGGATAATTGCATCCGGGTCCAACGTTTTATGCTCCTCTCAGACAATTGTACTCTCTTGGAGCTGCAATCAAATCTGTTTCCTCCGTTCAGCCTAACGGCATCATTATTTCCAGCCTCCTGCCTCCTAACAAGCTAATTACAATTACGAGAACTGCAATTACATTTACGTTGATATTAGCAAATGTTGATAGCCACCTTTTAACTGAGGTTCAAAGCATTTTCTCATATATCTGATAAATGTAACGATAGCGATGATAACCACCGCAGGGAGGTTACTTATTGTTGTTGAAGAAAGGTACATCCTCTGGAAGTGTTGTCTTATAAAAGCCCCTTTAGATGACCCACAGATTTCTTATTTTTCTCTTGGCAGTACTGAGGTAAGCAGGGCTTAGAAAGGGATCATCATCTTTATTTTAACGAATATGTAGAAAAGATGATGTTTGAAGGTTAGAAAACCAGTGCACCGGTAGGCACAGTGGAGTAATAGATAGCGGCTTGGACTAAGGAATCGGAGAGCCGAGTTCGAATTCCAATCAAATCCATTACATTCACTTATGTGCTAATACACTTGGGGAAGGTATGAATCCACTTCTTCTCCCCCCAGATATGGATAAATAGCAGGACAGACCGGGTTCTATAGCCATGGATGGCAACTGGTCTAACGTAGAGAGAAATAGCAACCTACTGCGGGAAAAAAATCTGCCTCGTCAGTCATGATTCGAGAGATACATGATCGCCTAAGCCTGTATCTCGCATGGTTCATAACTGAATGACTTTGGGTAAATAGCAAGACAGACCGGGTTCTATAGCTTTGGATGGGAACTGGTCTACCGTAGAAAGAAATAGCAACCTACTGCGGAAAAAAATCTGCCTCGTCAGTCATGTATCGAAAGATACATGATCGCCTAAGCGTGTATCACGCATGGCTCATAACTGAATGACTTTGGGTAAATAGCAGGACAGACCGGGTTCTATAGTCTTGGATGGCAACTGGTCTACCGTAGAAAGAAATAGCAACCTACTGCGGGAAAAATCTGCCTCGTCAGTCATGTATCGAAAGATACATGATCGCCTAAACGTGTATCACGCATGGTACTTAACGGACTGAAGTTTGTGGCTACCATACTTTAGATTGGTTCAAGGATGATGATAAATAAGTCTTTGGAAGTTATGCTTTGCATGGCGCGTCGTTTTCCGACGGAAACCATTTTGGGAATTTATTCTACGTACCATACAAGTCTTTTGTATTTACCATTCAGAATATTATTATCCGTTTTTAATCAATGTTCAGGAATGCAACTGTCAGGACTGATATACACGTTTACTAAATAGACAGAAAGAAACATTTATGTATTATCTACACGGCAACTGACTCACAGTCAGCAATGTCTCTCGCCTTTTCTAAAATATCTGTAGAATTTGTCAGTCATTTCTGCTCTACAATAAACACTTTAAAATTAACGCAGTTGGAAAACAAAAAAATGCCTCCAGATATTATTAGGTTGGTGCAAAAATAATGTCGTTTTTTGACGTTCAACTTCATGTGAGAAAACGACATTATTTTTGCACCAACCTAATATATTGTGTTTGTTAATTAGGTATTACTGATAGGAAGTTGACCTTTCAGCATTCTGCTTTAAAATGAGTTGCAGCGCGTAGTAATTTTAATTTGTAGCCTGACAGAGTCAGCGAAAAAATAGTTCTAGGCAGGAATAGGCTTTTGGAAGAGCTTTGTAGTGGGGGGGGGGAATCAGCACCTCTCCAACATTCGGCCACGATGACTGGGGACTAGCAAAACCATCAACGCCTCACAAAAAGTCTCATGATCAAAAAACGAACGTCCTAATCACTCGGCCAGAATAAAAACGAGAAAACAACACGCCTAATAATGAATAATAATAACACAAATAATATAGATAACCATATCTTATATTTGATGAGAAAGAACTTACTAGCATGTAGTAACAATCTGAAAACGGCTCCATGTAAGAAAGATATTCTTTTAGTAAAAATGAAATAAAGACTCAAAGGATAATAAGCTTTACGTGTGTAGTATACCTACCAGGAAGATTTCATAAATATTTTATCGTCGGGTAGTAGCCTGACGGGTACTGGTACTCATTCTCAGATTTAGGAAGCAATTCAAACTTTAAGCTGCAGATATAGAATTAATATTATTACTGAGTGAGAGAGCTTCCCTCCAAAAAACTGAAGTTCGGGTATATATATATATATATATATATATATATATATATATATATATATATATATATATATATATATATATACCCGAACTTCATATATATACCAAAGCAGATAACATTAGAAAGATTTTAAAGTTCCATGAAAATAAGTGGATACGACGTTTACAAACGCAGTATCCAGCCGGGCTAAACCATAAATTTAACAATATAGATAGTAGTAATACATAACCCTACAAATCAAAACCTACCCACACAAAACAGACATGCTTACGGAGGTTTTGAGGCCTTACACTTATACACACACTCACACGAATATACACACTTACACACATCATACTCACTCACTTCCTAATGAGCCAAATGATAACACACACCCATAGCAGTATACAAGCTAACACATATCATACTCAGTCACTCCCTAAAAACTAAATAACACACACACACACTTACCAGAGACTAAATAACACACACACTAAACTAAATAACACAAACACACACACACACACACACACACTTACCATCCCCTCTCCAGATACCAATAAAATTGCCAAACTGACCGAAAGAATTCAAACTAGCATGAATCCATCCAGCTCTTATCTCAAATGACAACTTAAAAGAGACTGTTTGACCAACACAAGGAATGTTAATAAACTCATGTTAAACAGATAAAAAAAAAACAATTAAAAAACAAATAAAAAACAAATGAAAACTACAGACAAAAGTTCATTTTCTCCATCAAGACATTCATTTCTGTAGTTTACTGCTACCAGCAAGCAGAAACATTTTTTTCAACTGATGATGGCCATGTTGGCCGGAACTAGTCGAGGATTCTAAATGAAATAATAATAATAAAAACGTAAGAATATTAATCTACAACCCAGTATGTCTGAAGGTTTTAATTAATTTTTTAAATATTTTTTATCGTTCAAAATATATATATATATATATATATATATATATATATATATATATATATATATATATATATATATATATATATATATATATATGAGATATGGTGGCGGGAAATCTGGACAAAAGCAGGGCGTCTCTGTGCGGGTTGGACCCAAGTTGTAACCCAGACAGATCAGACGAACTCCGATTGAGACAATTTCCTAAATCACCTTAGTATCATTATCCTTCAAACTTAAATTAAAGAACTCTCGAAAACCACTCACGATGCTCTCTGATGTCAGGCAACTGACAAACTAATCTATGTTACTAAGTGTCATATTTATTGTAAACCATTCAGACAAAAGACGTACGTTTCAATACCTCCACGCCATTAAGGTTAGAAGAAGGTAGTTTCAGGGCATTTAATCTTCTTCTTCTTCAAGGTATAATTATATAATATAATAATATATAAAATAATACATAATTATAATATATAATTAATATATATCATAATTATATTATATCATATATATATTATATAATTAATATGTAATAATATATAAAATAATACATAATTATAATATATATTATAATTAATATATATTATAATTATATATATCATATATATATATCATATCCTAATATATAACATATAATAATATAAAAATAATATATAATTATAATATATATTATAATTAATAATAAGATATATTAATATATATAATAATATAATAATCTTATATATAAAGTACAGTGTATGTGTGCGTGTTTGTGTGTATGTGTGTCCAAGAAACTCCTCCTCTCCCACTGGTTCGATTTCAATGATTCATAGCTCATTCAAAAGCCCTAGAAAGGTTAGGCGCAGGGAACGATTTTCGTTGAGCTCAGATTTAGAGCTGCCAGATAATTCGAGGTTAAAATTATATATTATAACATTATACTAGTCATTATCGTTGCTTTAATGGTTCAAGGGGAATAACGCTTATTTTCCTTTTATATCCAAAATTACAGCTAGCTTAAAATTTTAAGCTAGCTAAAAATATTTTAAGCTAGCTTAAAAGCCGCCCATATTAAGAACTCAACAACTGTATTATATATTATCTACTTCTAGGCACTATCACTTTTCAGGTTTAACTAATTTGCATATTAATTTTAAAAAGTTTATTTCATTAATTAACTGTCCTTTTTTACTGTTCTTTTATTTGAGCATCGTTTTGATTTTCATATCAAAAACAGTTCTGTTTAGGAATATCGTCTTATATAACGCAGAAAAATGTTTGAAATTTGCATTTTATTTAGCATTCAACAAGTTGGCATCTATTTGTAAAACTTTCCTATAACAAGCCAATTTATGAATGAAATGTTCATTTAAAATTTTTGTTTCAAAGATTTCAAGTAGTGAATATATCTTACTTTGCGAAGCGGTAGCGACCGGGCTAAGGCTGCTAGTCTATAATAATAATAATAATAATATAATCATATAATAATAATATAATTATACGATTCTAATAACGTTTGTTTCAGATGTTACAATGTGGGATACAAGTATTCTGGTAATTTGGAAGCATTTTAAATTTTACCGAAATGCCGCTGAAGTTTCTCTCAGAATTCCGAAACTGAGAGAAAGTAAAATAAAATGGCTGACCATCGCGCCCAAAACAGTTTTATGGGTGAGGAATCTTGTCTAAAAATAAAACCCATTTGTGGATTACGGCTAGTTGTCAATTATGATTCTTTAATGGTAAGAAATACACCACTAACAATTGAACGTTTTCCGAAGAGCTAGACTGGATCAGAAAAAAATGTCCGTAGTCATTTTGTGATTGAATTTCAAAGACGATGTTTAAATATCCGTAGACAGATGTATTCGACCACATGTGTCCTTTTGTTCCACTATATTTTTATTATCTTTGAGGCAGATTCCTTGTTATATCTTCACAGAACTTGGCCTCGTTCTGGATAATGAGCTGGTGTAGGTGGTTATTACAGTACCCAGATAATTAAGAGAATTTTGGATAGATTCAAGTGTGTTAATCCGAATATGCAAGCTCAGGTGGTGTGTATGACGGATGTAGTAGGACATCCAAGTCAAGATGTACCGATTTCTTCAGAGTATGCAAAGAGAAATCCGGCGTTGCTTTGATGGAAGACTTCATCCTTTAGATTGGCCGATTCGGGTGGCTTTTCATCGATCAGCCCAAACGGTAGCAGTTCCCTGATTTTGCGGAAGAATTGCATAATACATATGGTTATTAGTAGCCTTTGTGGTTGTTAAAGTCATGAGTGTCGACGAACAAAATTTTACATACGTTGATTTGGGTAGAATAAAAAGGAAAGCAAAAGAACAACGAAAATAAGACTGACATTTTTATTCTATCGAGGAATTTAGTGTTGGGAGTGTTCAACGATAAATCCTGAAAGAGTGTGTAAATTGGAGGAATGTTTTCATGAGAGACCCTGTAAAAAGAAGAACGGAATATGATTGAAATTTGTGAACGAATGAGTAATTATAGCGGCTAAGATATGCGTTGTGTTCTGGGTGCACGGCGAAACATGTTGTTCGAAAAGGGACAGTATTTAGAAATTCGCGCTACGAATACTCACGCATGCCCATGATGCTGAAAAAGTAGCTGCTGCTAATAAAGGTTTTAATGGATGTACGTCTGATCAAATAAGGCGTGGATCTGCTGCCACAGCCTCCTCCCCCTACCACCAATAATACAAACACACAAACACCCTCTATAGTACGTTGATGGCGAATATAGTCAACATGTGAGTAACCAATCCTAAAGTGATGTGCAAATGAGTCTTTACGGGCAGATTTTGCTTGTATTTTGATGTGGCTGTTTCTTTTGATGCACCTGTTTGTTGTGGGCCTTTGGCATTTTAGTATTCCTGGTTCATCTATTTGATGTTGTGCGCTTCGCCTAGTTGTCTGCTCTTCGACTAGTTGCCTGATCTTCGCCTAGGGGTCTGTTCTTCGCCTAGGGGTCTGTTCTTCGACTAGTTGTCTGCCCTTCGACTAGTTGTCTTATCTTCGCCTAGATGTCTGTTCTTGGCATAGGTGTCTGCTCTTCGCCTAGTTATCTGCTCCTCGCCTAGGTGTCCGTTCTACACCTAGTTGTTAGCCCATTCACCTAGTCGTCTGTACTTCCCCTAGGTGTCTGCTCTTCGCCTAGTTATCTGCTCCTCGCCTAGGTGTCCGTTCTACACCTAGTTGTTAGCCCATTCACCTAGTCGTCTGTACTTCCCCTAGGTATCTATTCTTCGCCTAGTTATCTGCTCTTCGCCAAGCTGTCTACTCTTCGCCTAGTTTTCTGCCCTTCGCCTAGTTATCTGATCTTTGCCTAGGTGTCTGCCCTTCGCCTAGATGTCTGTACTTCCCCTAGGTATCTATTCTTCACCTAGTTGTCTGTTCTTCGCCTTGGTGTCCGTTCTTCGCCTACTTTTCTGGTCTCCGTCTAGTTGTCTGCTCTTCGCTTAGGTGTCTGTTCTACTCCTAGTTGTCTGCTCCTCGCCTAGGTATCTGCTCTTCGCATAGTTGTCAGCCCTTCGCCTAGATGTCTGTACTCCGCTTACTTGTCTGTTCTTCGCCTAGTTTTCTGCTCTTCGCCTAGGTGTGTGCTCCTCGCCTAGGTGTCTATTCTACGCCTAGTTGTCTATACTTCGTCTTGGTGTCCGTTCTTCGCCTACTTTTCTGCTCTCCGTCTAGCTCTCTGCTCCTCGCCTAGGTATCTACCCTTCGCCTAGTTGTCGGCTTTCTACTGTTAATGGCAACTCTATCGTTTTTGCCCTTATTCTGCGCAGTAAAATATTTGTCGACTCTCTTTACTGCATTGCACGGATCTTGGTAGTCAGGATGCAATAGCATTTTGACTGCGCCATCGTGTAAAAATCGGGACCTACTGTGAAAGAGACCCTTGGAGATGTACTTACTGGTGTAGATTGACTTGTTGGTGATAATTGTATTTTTATATCCCATATTTTAGGTTTTGTATAAAGGTTACTGTGGGACTTACGTCTATTTTGCGATCAAAATATTGTTCGGGCAGTGTTAGAATCATGTCAGTGACTAATTTAGATGGTGTTTAGTCTAAGTCTTAATGATGCTCATAACGGACCAAAGATCTAGTGGCTATTATCCCCCAATTTTGTTATGTCCAATTGTTAAGTAAAATCTTGTATTCTTTGAACAAGCCTAACAAATATTTTGTCTCTGTCACTTGTGATGACAGTAGGTACACCATATATGTCATTCCAGTCTTTGAGAATTGTTTTGCTATGGTACCAGTGGAAATATGTCTCACTGGAATTCCTGTCGATCAGTGACAGAATCAACCATTAATTTGTAGTATATATGTGAAGTTTTAACGGTTTGACAGAGGTCCTACAATGTCGATATGTGCCAAACATATAACAATGATTGCTCTTGTGTGTGCTTTTGTGTATTTGTAGATTTTATAACACTGAAGTCTGTGCAATTACAATTTCAAATTATGATATCCTTGTTCAGGCCAAACGAATCTGTCACTAATGAGCTTTTAATGTTGCTCTCTTGATGGGGTGGGAGAGTGTATGAAGATGGTAAAATGTACGTTGGCGCAGTGAAGGTGGGCCGTAAATACTAGGTGTGGCTGTAGTAATATCACATTACAGTACTGAATAGTACTGATATTCTTGTCAGGTGTAATGATGTTTGTGACATTACTGATTACAAAGTAGAATATTTTCTTCCTCTTGGGCAATTAAGTCATGACTAACAATAGCTTAGTTGATGGAGTGAGAATCTGTGAATCTGCAAAAGTGTTTTGTTCATATTATTTACATTATTCGGACTATTGTCCTCATCTTTGTTGCCATATTTATTGGATATATTCTGCCTTTCAGTATCTGTCTATATTTCTGAGATGAGGTATTATGTACACTATTTACATTATTCGGACTATTGTCCTCATCTTTGTTGCCATATTTATCACAACATTTCGGCCTTTCAGTATCTGTCTATATTTCTGAGATGAGGTATTATGCACATTATTTACATTATTCAGACTATTGTCCTCATCGTTGTTGCCATATTTATTACAACGTTTTGGCCTTTCAGTATCTGCCTATATTTCTGAGATGAGGTATTATGTACACTATTTACATTATTCGGACTTACTGTCTTCATCTTTGTTGCCATATTTATTACAACGTTTCGGCCTTTCAGTATCTGTCTATATTTCTGAGATGAGGTATTATGTACACTATTTACATTATTCGGACTATTGTCGCCATATTTATTACAACGTTTCGGCCGTTGTACGGTCCGGCCTTTCTCAGGTGGTTGGAATGTCGAATTGAATCCTTCATCAGTTAACTCCTGTTAAATTCCCTCTGAAAGTTCTCCACTGGATAACCAGGTACTGAATTCACACTCTACGGGTCCTGTCACTAGATCTAACTAACGGATTTTCCTCTCTGCCATGTGTCTTTAATTGACATCCATTAAAAATGGCACGTGGAACTAGAACGGTCTACCCCAGTGAGCGAAATAAAGGGTATTATGTAATAATGTACATAATACCTCATCACAGAAATATACACAGGTGTTTTCTTCAGACTTGATGAAATTAATATCAGAGCAGAGCTATGATATATATAGTCCAGGTAGCGAGTTTCTCGAGGTATGTATGTGGCAGAGACGTGAAGACAATGCATGTATTAAGGGTTTGTGGTCGGTGCGAATAATGAAGTCAATGCGCGTATTAAAGGATTGTGATCGGTGTAAATAATAAAGACAATGCGCGTAATAAGGGTTTGTAATTGGTGTAAATAAGAAAGACAATAAGCCTATTAAGGGTTTGTGATCGGTGTAAATAACGAAGACAATGCGCGTATTAAGGGTTTAAGATAGTTGTAAATAATGAACAGAATGCGCGTATATAGGATTTATGATTGTTGTAAATAAGTAAGACAATGCGCGTAAGAAAGGTTTGTCATCGGTGTAAATAATGAAGACAATGCGCGTATTAAGAGTTTGTGATCGGTGTAAATGAGGAAGACGATGCCCGTATTAAGGGTTTGTGAACAGTGTAAATAATAATGACGATGCCCGTATTAAGGGTTTGTCATCGGTGTAAATAATGAAGACAATGCGCGTATTAAGGGTTTGTGAACAGAGTAAATAATAAAGACATATTAAGATTTTGTGATCGGTGTAAATAATGAAAACAATGCGCGTATTAAGGGTTTGTGAACAGAGTAAATAATAAAGACATATTAAGATTTTGTGATCGGTGTGAATAATGAAAACAATACGCGTAGTAAGGGTTTGTGATCGGGGTGAATAATAAAGAAAATGAGCGAATTAAGGGTTTGTGATCAGTCAGAATAACGAAGACAATGCGCGTAAGGTTTTGTAGTTGGTGAAAATAATGAAGACAATGCGCGTAATAAGGCTTTGTCTTCATTATTTACACAGATCACAATGCGCGTGTTAAGGGTTTATGATCGGTGTAAATAATGAAGACGATCCGCGTGAGAAGAGTTTGTGATCGATGTAAATAATGAAGTCAATGCACGTAATAAGGGTTTGTGATCGGTGTAAATAATGATGACAATGCGCGTAATAAGGGGTGTTGATCGGTGTAAATAATGAAGACAATGCGCATAATAAGGGTTTGTGATTGGGGTAAATAATGAAGACAATGCGCGTATTATGCGTTTGTGATCGGTGTAGATTTTCTACTGGCAATGAAATATTCTCCTCTTCTATTGTTATCCGGTAATATCCTTTTTTTCTTGTCCACTTTGGAAAATATTGTCATATCTTGACACGTAGTAAGTTAATTTTTTGAATATGCGGTCTTTTTCTTTTGATATGTCGGAAGTCGATGCATATACTGGATGAACATGATTGTGGTTTCCTGGCAAGGTGGAGCAGTTGTTTGATCGTTGCATAATTCAACTATTAATTTTTTCTGGAATTCCGTACTTTTCAGGATGCAATCGTCTGGAAGGACAGACTTTAGTTCCTGTGATTCTAATGTTTTGTTTTGTGCCATGATTTACCACATCGATATTATTAAAGGATCGTATGAGACGGGGTTAGTTGTCCAGAATGTTCATATATTTGTTAGCGGTGAAATTGTGGATTTGAACTTTGATGTTTGTCATAGTATCTTAAATGTTATATATATATATATATATATATATATATATATATATATATATATATATATATATATATAGACGGCCAAATTGAATATGCTCGGAAATCATCTCTTGCTTGTTCAAATGAAATCTCGGTATAGTCTCAGTTTCACAGTGAGTTCTCGTTTGGATTTTGCAACCGTTTTCTGCCAACAGTTAAAACGCTGAAGGTGTTAATTTATGTCCAAGTGGGAGTAGAATATCGTCATTTCTACCTCGGTGTCAAATGGAAGGTGTAGATACTGCTTTTATATTTTCTTTAAAAGTAGCAGAATTTTGTACTTGCTCCTGTTACAGTCGTCGCCATTACAGGCTGGGACGGAATTCTCCTCGTGCGTTTGGGTCACTGAAGTTGTACGGATTAGTGCATTTACTGGCGTTTTTTTACAGTAAATTTCACCCTCTACAAGGAGCAGTTTATACTGATCAGAAGGGGAGATAACGGTTAACTCTAGACATGAACGGGTTAAGATTGTAGTGATCGGGAAGACATCCTCTTGGGAGTCGGTTCCACAGAGCAGCTGTTCGCGGAAAGAAGCTGTTGGAATGGAACTTACTTCTCACCGTTGGAATACAAAGGGAGTGTGGGTTGTTTGCTCTAATGTGAGTGTCATGGCGGGTCTTATCCGTGGCTGGTTACATATCGAACATGCCTCGAACACTAAACTAGTTACATTCCCTCATTGGGGATCGAACCCCGAACTTCCACTACTCTCGACGAACGGACGTCCCCTCGAAGAGGCTCCGTGCGTTGGGAGACTACTGGGCCTCAAATTCAGACCTAACCTCTAGTGATACTCGTATATACGATCCCTCGCTAAAGATGCAGATAAAATGGCTGGCTCCCCGTACCCCTCCAGTAAGGATCCGAATCCTCCTGCTATCCTCAAGCTTTAAATGAGCCAGATCAAGTCGAAAATGGAGTACTATTTTCATATTTGGGCGGCAGCTGCCCAGTTCTCACATTCCTGTCTCGGTAGAGTTTCCGAGTATTCGGACGACGTACACTCCTTGGTTCCGCCAGGCTTAACCTTCACGGATAAGTCAAAAGTGTTGTGAGCGACTGGCTGAGACATCAGTCCAAAGATTTTTACGCTGAGTGAATACGGAAGCTTGTGCACAGATGGGAAACGTGTGTGACAGTGCTGGGAGACTACTTTGAAAAAAAAAGTAAGCTTCTATTTGTATTAGAAGTCCTTATACCGAAAAATTCACCTTATTTATTGAACGACCCTCGTATATATATATATATATATATATATATATATATATATATATTATGAAATGGACAAATATAAGAGACTGAAGCAGTTCAATAATTTCGGACATTATTTGACGAATTTTTCCGTTTTTGCTTTCATTTGTGGTGTTTTCTTCTTCTCATCTAAGCCTTCCCTTGTGTATTTTATCCACTGCATCCACCAGTTTATGAATTAGGGTGACATCTACCATCTACGCAAAAATTCTCCTATGGTAGGAGGGAGTTTATTCAACCACAATGGACGCAATGTCTTCTCCGACATCCAATTCTCCAGGTGGTTCTTCACATTTCATAGGGGTGCCGCGAACAAGTCCTATCTCCATTTTCTTTGTTATTATAAAGTTCTTAATCTTCCTCGGATTCACCCAGTTTTGCCGCTTTGAGGGTTAACTTCTGGGACTGCTTCCAAAATATCTACGATTTTATCTACCAGTTGCGGTAGTAGTGGTGATGTGTGGATGGGGTGATGGCGACTTAGAATCAGAACTGCAAGAGCTGGTTTCCAATTCCGGTCACGTTCATTTCATTCACTTATGCGCAAATACATCTTGGGAAAGGTGTGGATCCATCTTCTCCCTCAACTATGGGTTAAATAGTAGAAATTGTATCTGGAAATATCATTGTTGTTCTAAAACCTTATGCAATATTCAATTGCAAAAAAGAAAATGGGGAATTATTCTTACAATCCGAAATAGTTTTCGGCTTTAAATAAAACAAAGAGTGTTGATAAGCCGTAAAAAAGCAAAACATTGAAGCAATTAACTGCGTTTGCGTCTCTACGATTGGTAAACAATTTTTCTCACTGCGAAAAAGCTTGGAAACTGTTGAAGCGAGTTTTTTTCATGTTGGAGCTGTTTTAATTTGCTAAGCAAATGTCTAGGGACCCCCTCCATAAGTTGATCGCTACTGCGAGATATCATATTCCGTTTGTGTGCGTGTATATGAGTGCATGTGTTTTATTGTAAAGTTTTAGTGGAAAACGAAAAGCCATCAACACTTGTGCCAAATTGTCGCGCTGTTGTGAGGGGAAAAAAAGGAAATGGTTTTCCTATATACGGAATTTATGATTTTACTTTTGTTTAAGTCAGTTTTCTGTATTTTCAGGTGGGAGAAGCTTCCTTCTTTTTCGGTGTCGTACATTTAGAGCCGAAGTGATAGCGGTTGGAGTACGAGTAGTGAGCGCTGAAAATCAACACATGATAAAAAGATGGGATTTCTGTTTCCTTTTGAAAGAAAATAGATAATTTGTTGTTTAATTTTTTTTATAGTTGTGTTTATGTGTTTCCGGGAGTTTAATTCTATTGTGTTCCAAGTCGAGGTCACCGCTTTTGTTTGTCGAAACATTTGAGGTAGCGTTGTGTGTTGGCGTTGCAAATATTTACATATGGTGAGTTGTTTAGAAATAACAGCCAAATGAATAAACAGTAACAGAAATCCTTTATTCTATCGGGAACTTTAAGCGTAGAAAGTGCTCAATAATAAATGCAGAAATAACGTGTAAATTTAAGGATTGCTCTCGTGATAGACCCTGTAAGAAAGAAGAAAGGAATGCGCTCAAACTTTGTTTTTAATTGAAGAAGTGAGCTGCTGTAGTTTCTAAATTATGCGTTATGTTCGGGGAGTGACAAGATTTGCGCCCTCCTTTTTGTTTGCGTTGCTGCTCAAAAATGTCTAGTTCCTTGAAATTCACGCTATGCAGGCTACCGAATTTTACATATTCACATAATGCTGGAAAAGTAGCTGTGCTAATATCTTTTTCTTTTTTTTTTTTTTACAGCTAAACAGGGTGTAGCGACTGCTATATATTCAATGTCCTTTCAATTCTGCAAGAAACACACAATCATTTTCTTCCTTTGCAGACCGTCTTTGAGAATGGTTATCGTTAGCTTGTTTCATTTTTCCCATGACCATTGTCGTTCCACATTTTTATAAAAGTTTTTTTTACCGTATATGATAGTTATTTTTTTAAAAAAAAAACGGGTCGTATTTGTTACTTTTGAAAAGAGGATCATAGATTTAAACGCGGTCTAGTCATGTCTTTACCGTTAAATCATGAGGCCCCCATACATAGTAGGGATTCACTGAATGTGTTTTCAAAAGCCTTAAAAAGTTCATATGTGGATTATCTCTGCAATGTTCATTGTCGTTGGACCTGGATTCATTAATGAATGACCAAATCGAAAAGTTGATTTTTAAAAAAAAGTCAACGTTTTCATTTGGTCATCATTAATGACTCCAGACGTACCGAAACAATTTTGGTTTTCCAGATCATCTCCAATTCTGAATCTAGTGAACCATTTATAAACAGTTCTGTTATATAGGAATAAAGTGTCACTGCCGACACTTGGGTTCGAACACAGATCACCAGAGAGCAAACACAGGCGATCCCATTTAGAATAAGTAGATTACGTGATGGTAAAGGAATGTATATCTGGGAATTAGCGTGGCGTCCAATGGATCACCATTTCTATACTATCCTCTATTACTATACGGATCACTATTTCTACACTATCCTCTATTACTATACGGATCACCATTTCTATACTATCCTCTATTACTATACGGATCACTATTTCTACACTATCCTCTATTACTATACGGATCACCATTTCTATACTATCCTCTATTACTATACGGATCACTATTTCTACACTATCCTCTATTACTATACGGATAGTACTCTCTACTATAGCACCATCCTCGGCACATATGTTTTGTTTCCTGTTTGTTCTGCGTTTTTATCCTTTCCGGAAATAAACGAACATCAAATGATGAAAATGTATTTCATTTTTGGTCCATTTTCCCTTTTACCGTAAAACATTTCAAATTCAAAATCCGCACATTGATAGAATAGAAGGGCGCTGTGAAATGTCACCTTTCATCATATGCGTAGAGGTTGTAAAACGAAATCACCTGTCCAAACATTATCTTAAAAAAAAATGCCTTAAATAGACAGTTTTACGATAGTTAAGTTATTAAGTGTCAATTTAGTTGGGTACTCCACGAATGTGACTTTTTTTCCAAAGCTGGCCTAAGGGAGCACAAATTATATTAAAATGACATAGATAGATAGATAGATAGATAGATAGATAGATAGATAGATAGATAGATAGATAGATAGATATGAACAGGCTGAGATAGATAGATAGATAGATAGATAGATAGATAGATAGATAGATAGATATGAACAGGCTGATATAGATAGATAGATAGATAGATAGATAGATAGATAGATAGATAGATAGATAGATAGATAGATAGATATGAACTGAATGAGATAGATAGATAGATAGATAGATAGATAGATATGAACAGGCTGAGATAGATAGATAGATAGATAGATAGATAGATAGATAGATAGATAGATAGATAGATATGAACAGAATGAGATAGATAGATAGATAGATAGATAGATAGATAGATAGATAGATAGATAGATAGATAGATATGAACAGAATGAGATAGATAGATAGATAGATAGATAGATATGAACAGAATGAGATAGATAGATAGATAGATATGAACAGAATGAGATAGATAGATAGATAGATAGATAGATAGATATGAACAGAATGAGATAGATAGATAGATAGATAGATAGATAGATAGATAGATAGATATGAACAGAATGAGATAGATAGATAGATAGATAGATAGATAGATAGATAGATATGAACAGAATGAGATAGATAGATAGATAGATAGATAGATAGATAGATAGATAGATAGATTGATTGATTGCTAAGATCAGGTATAGAATTTTGGTATTGATCATTCTTCGTTCCTCTTCCGCTTTTAACTCTGTGTCTTCCTCTTGGGAATCTAACTCTTATTCTTTTCTTGCCGAAATACTTGATAGGTCGGAGTTAAATACGAGAGTGTTTTTCAGTTAGACATGTTCTATACACATAAATCAAACCGATGCCAAAATTTGTCGTCTTTCGAATTCTTCATGACTCGTCTTTAGAAATGGTTCAGATTATTATTTGTATCAGTTACTACTATTTATTCCAGACTTTTACGGCTCAGCTTAACGTCTATGTAAAGATGCTGGAGCCATTTTTTTTCCTAAAGGAGCTGCTGCTGCTACTGCTGCTGCTGTTGTTGTTGTTGTATTCTTTTGTTTTCTCGAAGGTTCTAGTTGTTTCTTCTTGTATTTATAATACGAATTGTGCGCTTTCAAGGCTGGTGAGAATTACTTTCGAAAAAAAATGAGGAATCTTAACTCTTCAACACTTGTGTGTCAAGCTTGACTCATCTCCATATATAGATCGATATCTGTGTATCTATGACAGGTTGGCGAGTTGACTTGCCCCTCTCCTTATATGTATTGATCTGTCAATTACCTTTCTTTCTTTCTTTCTTTCTTTCTTTATTTATTTATTTATTTATTTGTTTATTTATTTTGCAAACTGTTCTAATACATCCGTCTGTCTGTCTGTCACATATATTATTAATTTAATTTCATCTTTATAATATTTAATCATAGTAAATATTTTTCAATGCGAACATAGACAGAATTAATTCAAACATACACGCACAAACACACACGCAAGCACGCACACACACACACACACACACACACACACACACACACATATATATATATATATATAGATAGATAATATTAGTGGTTAATATACACACATATATAAATACATATATATATATATATATATATATAAAATATAAATACATATATATACATACATACACATACATATATATATATATATATATATATATATATATATATATATATATATATATATATATATATATAATTCCAAGAGGATAGAATCCAGGTAGAAGTCAATGTCCAAGATAGAGTAAGAATATAATAAAAAGGCTTAAACACTAATATTCCATGGTTATAATTTATTAATATATTCATTGATATATATATATATATTTTTTTAAATATGATTCCTTCGCTACATAAGAGTTCTCATGTTTCAAAAGCGAGAGCCAAGACCCTCAATCTGTATGGAGCACTGTCTTTTTAAAAATAAAAGCAAAAATACTAAGGAACTCTGGATTATTTACCTCACGTGTTCTTTCCTATTTCTCTGCATACCTGCACACACACACATAAATATATATATATATATATATATATATATATATATATATATATATATATATATATATATATATATATATATATATAAAGTGAAAATAGAAGTTAACACTTAAAGGCGACAGTCTGTTTCATGCTAGATGCAACTGTCAGGCCACGAGTGCTGTTGTTTTTCTCGTATATTTATATGTGGTGCATTGTGGGTAGTCTATTTTGGCGGTTATTTTACTGGAAGTCGTTTGCATCTAGCACGAAACAGACAATCGCCTCTAAGTGTTGACTTCTATGTTCACTTTTTATTTACACATGCTCTATCTCTGATATTGAGCACTTTATCCCATAAATATAGCACACTTTAAGACTATATATATATATATATATATATATATATATATATATATATAAATTCCTGCCAACTCGCCTAAGAATGGATTCACTATAATCTTTCCACTTCATAGCAGCTGAGAACGTTTGTTGCCCAAGAAGGCGCAACGATTCACTCCCCTGGAGGTCATCATTAGTCATGCTGATGAAGAGCAGAGAGAGTTCATTCAGATGATTAATAGAGACAAGTTTAGTTTTTGGAGCGTTAAAATTAACAAGCTATCCTTTGCCTCAACAACAAACTGAAGGTCGTTTTGGATATCAGCTGCCATTTTGACCTTTTGAAACTGAACAGACTTAATACCGAGACAGGAGTAAATGGTTGTGTCATCCACGTAGATATCAAGTTGAGAGCTTCTGCCATCGGGAAGGTCATTAATTAAAATCAAAAACAAAGTAGGACCAAGGCTGGAGCCCCGGGGGAAACTTGCATTAGTACGAAAGGATCTGAAATAGTGGCCGTTCAGAATTACTTTCATTACACGATTCGATAGGAAGAACTGGATCAGTTCAAAACTTTGTACAGAGGCACACCGTAACTTCTCGGCCTTTTGGCAAAGATGTCTTATCCTCTCTCAGTTGCGTCTCTGTCTTTGGGCAGATTGCGCTCAGGGGCTTCTCTGTCAGAGGACGGCGGGGGGCAACTGAGAAAATTATACTAAAGAGGTGCCCAGCCCTGGGGGACAGCTGCCCGAGGCCGCGCCCTCCCATTGCACCAGAGGGAGGGATCGGTGCTCGCACCGAGGCCAGCGCAACCGACGGTTGCGGGGTCTGTGGGCAATTTTTGTCCCCACCCGGGTGCACGCGCTCCGGTCCCCCACTTTAAAAAGACCTTGTGTCACATATCATTCTGGTGGGGGAAATGAGTAAACAATACCAAATGGAGAATACCTGTATACCAAAAGCTGTCGAGAGCTTTCCAGATGTCCAAAGCTGCAGACCGGGCTTCAACATTTTTATCTCGAGCTTGTTAGATTGTAATGAAAGAGATAATCAGCTACCTCGAAAAAGAGTCCGTGTTTTGAATGCGATCTGCCGAAGAAAAATTACCAAAAAGTAGTTTGCAAATATATGCTACTTTAAGAATCAGAATCTATGCTAATGTTCTTCCCTCCCCTGAATGGCGTGACCAATCAGAAAACATCTCTCGGGGAATAAAAGCCATTGATATTTTGAGCTTGGTGAACGAACACGCGTTTTTGCTGGTGAGAAGTGAAGGTTGGATTTGTCACCCCATTTTGCCGTTTCTACGTTGCCTGTTGGACTGTTACGACGGACTATCGTTTGATGGCGGACTATTCTGGTATATATATATATATATATTTAAAGACATTTTTTATGTTTACCATTCATTTTATAGATACAAGTATTTAAGTAAATGCTCTGTTTATAATAAACAGTATTAAATAACATTTTCCGGCCTGAATGTCCGAGAAATTTTCATAAAAAATATTCGTCCTTCTATGAAAATTTCTCGGACATTCAGGCTGGTAAATGTTGTTTAATATTGTTTATTATAAACCGGGGCATTTACTTAAATATTTGTGTCTATAAAAAGAATGTTAAACATAAAAATGTCTTAAAATAATTGTCGGACTTTCTCCATTTCATGTGTGACGTCATTTGTTTACATTTGATACGTCATGAGCAGTTATGAATGTACGTGAGAGAGTCATGGAAGATTGAAGTTTATAAGCAGTAAATTCGACCTTGCCAACCGGACGATACTTTTTGACCGAGCGGTAAGACACATCAGGCTATATGACGGTTCCGTATAGGATACAGGTTCGAATCGTGCCGAAGGACGAATATTTCCTATGAAATTTTTTCGGACATTCAGGCCGGTAAATGTTATTTAATACTAATTATTATAAACGGAGCATTTACTTAAATATCTGTGTCTATAAAAAGAAGGTTAAACATAAAAATGTCTTTAAATAATTGTCGAACTTGATCCATTTCATAATATATATATATATATATATATATATAAATCAGGAGGTCAATTGAATCCGCTATCATAGGATATCGTAAGGTTGAAACCAAGGTAGCGGGTTCAACTGAACTCCTGATTTTCAAGAGTTAAATGCTATTTCTGCTTTTGTTTTTTCCCACGTGTAGAAAGCAGTTTTTAATACTACTGCTTCCTGGTCTGATTCAACTTTGACGATTAACCTTTTAAGTATTATACATACACACACACACACACACACATATATATATATATATATATATATATATATATATATAGATAGATAGATAGATAGATAGATAGATAGATAGATAGATAGATAGATAGATAGATATGAACAGAATGAGATAGATAGATAGATAGATAGATAGATATGAACAGAATGAGATAGATATGAACAGAATGAGATAGATAGATAGATAGATAGATAGATAGATAGATAGATAGATAGATAGATAGATACGAACAGACTGAGATAGATAGATAGATAGATAGATAGATAGATAGATAGATAGATAGATATTAACAGGATGACATAGATAGATAGATAGATAGATAGATAGATAGATAGATAGATAGATATGAACAGGATGACATAGATAGATAGATAGATAGATAGATAGATAGATAGATAGATAGATATGACCAGGATGACATAGATAGATAGATAGATAGATAGATAGATAGATAGATAGATAGATAGATAGATAGATAGATAGATATGAACAGGATGACATAGATAGATAGATAGATAGATAGATAGATAGATAGATAGATAGATATGAACAGAATGACATAGATAGATAGATAGATAGATAGATAGATAGATAGATAGATAGATATGACCAGGATGACATAGATAGATAGATAGATAGATAGATAGATAGATAGATAGATAGATAGATAGATAGATATGAACAGGATGACATAGATAGAGAGATAGATAGATAGATAGATTGATAGATAGATAGATAGATAGATAGATAGATAGATAGATAGATAGATAGATGATGAAAATATAGTTTTAATGTATGTAAATATAAAAGTGGGCATTGAGGTCAAAACCCAGCGCAGTCTTCAGGCCTGAAATTTAAGCATGAAACAGACTGTCGCCGCTTAATGTTGACCTCATTATATTACTTTTCTTATGTACATCATATTCCTCAATTTGAAATACATTTACAAGAAATTTAAAAGAACCGGGATCAAAACACTATGAAAGTATAAAAATGGATTTTATAGTAAAAGTAACATCAATACATTTTTGAAAAAAAATTATTACGAGAAATTCATTATTACAAAAGAAATTACTAATGCTCCAAAGATAATTAAATTTAAGCACAAAATGACCCATAAGGTGTTGATATACCGCTAATAAAACAAATCTTTTTTTAAAATATTGTCAGCATTAAATAACCCATTGAGGTGTTGATATACCGTAAAAGAAAATAAACCCAATAAATACATAAAAGAATTTTCCAGTTCATAAATATAACATTTTTTATTTACCCATTTAGAGTGTGTCTATGGGTAAATATGATTGTTTTGTTTTACGGTATATCAACACCTCAATGGGTTGTTTGATGCCAACAAGATAAAGAGAGACGCGGAGAGAAGGAGCGATAGAGAAAGAGGACATAGATAAAGAGAGACGCGGAGAGGAGGAAAGATACAGAAAGAGGACATAGATAAACAGAGACCCTGATAGAAGGAGCGACAGAGAAAGAGGTCATAGATAAAGAGAGACGCGGAGAGAAGGAGCGATAGAGAAAGAGGTCATTGATATAGAGAGACGAGGAGAAAAGGAGCAATAGAGAAAGAGGTCATAGATAAAGAGAGACCCTGAGAGAAGGAGCGACAGAGAAAGAGGTCATAGATAAAGAGAGACGCGGAGAGAAGGAGCGATAGAGAAAGAGGTCATTGATATAGAGAGACGAGGAGAAAAGGAGCAATAGAGAAAGAGGTCATAGATAAAGAGAGACCCTGAGAGAAGGAGCGACAGAGAAAGAGGTCATAGATAAAGAGAGACGCGGAGAGAAGGAGCGATAGAGAAAGAGGTCATTGATATAGAGAGACGAGGAGAAAAGGAGCAATAGAGAAAGAGGTCATAGATAAAGAGAGACCCTGAGAGAAGGAGCGATGGATAAAGAGGTCATAGATAAAGAGAGACGCTGAGAGAAGGAGCGACAGAGAAGGAGGATATTGATAAAGTGAAACACGGAGAGAAGGAGCGATAGAGAAAGAGGTCATAGCTAAAGAAAGACGCGGAGAGAAGGAGCGATAGAGAAAGAGGACATTGATAAAGAGAGACGCGGAGAGAAAGAGCGATAGAGAAAGAGGTCATAGCTAAAGAAAGACGTGGAGAGAAGGAGCGATAGAGAAAGAGGGCATTGATAAAGAGAGACGTGGAGAGAAAGAGCGATAGAGAAAGAGGTCATAGCTAAAGAAAGACGCTGAGAGAAGGAGCAATGCAGAAAGAATACATCGAGAAAAAGAAGACATGGAGGGTAGGAGTTACAGAAAAATAAAGAGTGTTGCGCAAATATAAAATAAATTGGAGAAAATGCTTATGTTGTCAGGCAAATTTGTTAAACAGCAAATATTCCTCGCCTTTCTCGTACGCATGAATTTATTCACCATAAACAACGCGTTTTCTTTTCAATTTTCACGTTTATTTTTCATTTCCTCGTCTCTTCTCATTAATTTCTCTCCCAACGAAAATTTCTCATCTTCATGAAGAGATATTTTTGCCTGAGCTTGCAATCTGGCATCATTTGGGCGGCATCTTTAGCCATGTGCTACGTACATCATAACTGATGACACAACGATTTACATTTAATTACATTTCCTCAGCCGTGAGTATACACGCTTGCCCTTTAAGCATATTCATTACACACACGCATACACACACACACACACACACACATATATATATATATATATATATATATATATATATATATATATATATATATATATACGTGTGTGTGTGTGTGTGAGGAGGAGGTACTGAAAATTTCTTGGCCTCATCATCACGCAATATATTATCAGATAACTAATTTTCAGAATTTTTTAAGGATACTTTATATGTATATATATACATATATATATATATATATATATATATATATATATATATATGTGTGTGTGTGTGTGTGTGTGTGTGTGTGTGTGTGTGTGTGTGTGCATGTATATGTATAGCTGGCCACTCGTATTCGAGGATATCCGTCTATTACGGCGGCTAGCCAATCCCTATTGCAGACGCACGCTCAGGCACATTTGTGCTTATTCAACACCCACAGAGCCAACCTGTGGTTTATACTGCAACTATGCTGAGCAGACCTTAGTTACAGTTTCTGGGAAAGAGCGTGTTATATAGCGTGATAAATAATTTGAACAAGGCCAACACGCTCAAGCACTCGGCTACGATGACTTGTGACTTCGTGCTCTCTCTCTCTCTCTCTCTCTCTCTATATATATATATATATATATATATATATATATATATATATATATATAATATAAAAGGCTCAAACATTAATATTCCATGGTTATAACTTATTACATTAGAATTGGAATCACGATCCAATTCATCAGACCTACAAATTCAAAATTTTGTATGTCTGATGAATTGGATTGTGATTACGATTCCTGGACATTGAATTTTACCTGGATTCTATCCTCTTGGAAATTTATGTACTTATATATATATATATATATATATATATATATATATATATATATATATATATATATATATATGTAATCTTTAAAAAAGGGATCGTATTTTATTCATAAGTAAAGGATACAAAAGTATCACAGCGATTAAAATTTAAGGTACCTTTCGGCCGACACATCTTCAGAAAAATAATATCGTCGGCAAGTAAAAGTATGTGGTTGAAAAGCAAAATTATTTTCAATAACTGGTGTTAAAATATCCCAAAACTAGGGGAGGGAACAAAAAAAATAAAAAATAAAAAGAATGTCTCTATTTAGGCGTTGAACTGTCGACGGGCTCCGCGAACAAGGCCAACTTGCGTTTTAATTATTTCTGCCTACACAGGGAATTGTACATTAATACCAACAGACTCCAAGATGTCCAGTTGGAGTATGGTCTGTGCCCTGTATAAGACAGAGGACTCCGGAGAATAGTCCGTCCTGCAAGCAACAGAATTTAATAAATGCTCGCCGATAACGGAGTCATGAGCTTGTAAACACCCGGGTGCTACAGGCTCATGTCTACAATATTATTTTTTCTGAAGATGTGTCGACCAAAAGGTACTTAATATTTTAATGGCTGTGATACTTTGTATCCATTTTTTTTTAAAAATAAAATATGATCCCTTTTTTAAAGATCATTTTATCCTGGTCTGGCATTAAGAATTTGTTTACATATATATTTATATAGTCAAACCTAATGAGCCAGACAAACCCTCTTTAGTTAGTTGTTTACTCGTATCGGGGTTTTTTCCTTGGGCCTTGAACTTGTATCTGTGCGATTATTTTCGACAGACTTCCATGTTCCTGGCTTTTTCTTTTTTAAAACCTTTTTTTCCCTTGGAGATTGATTTAACTATTAGTAAATCAAGAATTCGAAGGTTTTTCGACACGAGTATAGTTACCTATATTTATATATTTATATATATGGGTACGGGTTTTGTATACGTCAGCTTGTTTGGTACGGGCAGAGTATTGGCCATGAAGCGGTTTATCTTGCCATTGTTTCTGTATCTGGTCGGTTGCATTTGTCTTTGCTTTCTTTTTTAAGTACTTTGCAGCTTCAGCCGGCGTATTGTGCTTTACTCTTACGTATTATTATTATTATTATTATTATTATTATTATTATTATTATTTAATCAGTGAGCAAAAGAGATTCTTAATCGGCTGCAAATGGTTCCTTTCCTATAAGAAAAGAAACTTGGCTGTTCGGCCCAAAACACCAGCATATATATACCTGGTTATTCTTTTTAAATCGGGTTGTCTTGGTGTAAGTGGTATTTTTCGAATTTTCCATCGGTGCCAGTGCTCGGTTTGACAGACCAGTTAAAAGCAACAATTCTGAACGAGCATTTTCAAAAGAAACACATATTTTCCATTTTAAATATTGGAACGACACGGTTTTTCTACAACCTTTGAGATTTTTCAGATCTTTACAGCTAACATTCGCTATACTACGTCTACGTAGTTGAATCATCCTCATTTCCTCCGTATTCTAAATTTTTTCCAAGATTTGCTCTATTGTTGAGCAGACTCCCACGTGGGTGCTTCCCTGAACACTACAATCTTAATCTCTTCAACTTAATGGTCAACAGTTATCTATCATTATCCTCATGACATTCATTTCCTAATACATCCTATTCTCTTACATCCATATCACTCCCCCCGTTCAGAAACGCTCTACCTTGAGTGGCTCTCAAACTTTGTATTAGGCGAACTTTAGTAAAATAAAAACGATGTGGCCTATAATTAAGCAAAACGTATAAAATTTTTGCGACATTATCTATATAATATTATATATGCTGTAGTGTCCTCACTCTAAAGAGTCTATGTTGGACTCTTCCGCCTACTATAAGATTAATAGGAGAGAAGGCCTTGTGGGAGTAGTCGAATAGATTAAACGCTGGTCAACCGGCACACACTCACTAGTCGTGTAATACTCTTCTGTTGCACTTACTGTTAAATATATATCTGTAACATTTGTTTTAATTCTTGAACCATTTACTTAGTCACAACATCTTAATCTATTCGACTGAGGGATGTATGTGGCACAAAGCCGAGTTTACCGTGGGTTCTCCGAGCCCATAGCTCGGCCAAAAAGATTCCCTTAGAAACGGCTTCAGGTTCTATCTACCTCCCCGGACGAAACTTTGCCCTTCGGCAAAGCCTCGTCCGGGTTCCTCTCTGCTCAAGACAGAGAGTTCGACAGATGAACAATCTATTCGACTGTTCCCCAAGGCCTTCTCTCCTACTAATTTTATAGTAGGCGGAAGAGTCCAACATAAACACTCTAGAGGGAGGACACCACAATAATATATAATAGACAAAAGCAGACTGATTTTTTTTTGCTATGGAAGGTAGTTACCTTTTCGAACTCAGTACTATTGTTTAGAATTAGAGCCTTGATAATGCTGATTTTGATAGCATGTAGGTATTTGCCAAAGGCATCCTCCATTTTACATAAGCCCTATTTCGTCGTTTCTCATTGCTAAACAACTCGACACACCTGAGTCGCCTTTCGAGAAATTTCATGCAACGACATGCATGAAAATATCATTATTTATTCTCGAATGTTTCGGTCAATCGCTTTTTGTCGCTGTTGATAGAAAAATGGGAACTGTAGCAGCAAAGGGAATTGATTATTGGGCAAAAGTCATGAAAAATGAATGTTCTTTGGCATCGTCAATAAAATGGCAACTCTAATGGCGATGCTCACGATTTTATCAGGTTTAGTTTGTCTCGTGCAGAAGCACAGATCGGCAGCCGGAGAAATTGCAGAGGAGAACATTTTTATTCCGACTACTGATTTTTAAAAAAATCATTTTGAATGCGAAATAGTAATTACCGTATTTTCCAGCTTACAAGACGCACTTTTTTCCTAAAAATGCCCTTTAAAATACGTATGAGTCTCCCAAGACGAATGTAAGGCAATGCCCAGGCTCAAGTAAGCTTGGACGGTCACCTAATTGATTTGACTGATAGGGACGTAGATTTGTATGTTGAGTCATTACACTATAATGTTAGCTGTCTTTCTAATTCAGCCTTTTATATAATCTAACCTCAGTACTTCGCTATTACGAGTATTTCCAAGACTATAAACCTTCCTGGAGCCGAGCCACAAGTTTAAACATGCTCTGTTTACTAGCAGCGGTGAGGGCCTTTCTGCTTTTGATCTTGATGCTGTAGGTTTTCTCACACTCTTATGTTGTAAAAATATCAGTTACCACCAAGCTGTCACACGTATCACAAGCTTTTTTGTCCTTGAAATTATCACCTTCAATAACGACACCAAAATGCTTATCCGTGAATATGAAAGAATCCAATTGAAAATAAGTAGACAGAACATGTCTAAATTATTTAACAAAACATGTCTCAATATATATATGATAGAAATTGTTAGGAGGATTTGATAATTAAGTAATTCATTGTGTCTGAAAGAAACCTCAACAAAAAAATGCAGAAAGCACTGGACGGCAGTTCCGTCCTATATTTGGGACTACATCAGCAATGCGCATCCACTACCGAGAATTGAAACCCGGACAGTTGAGTTATCAAGCAAACGCCATACCAACTGCTCCAACGGGCCTCGGGGACGAAGAATGTAGCAAATCAGACTCAATATAGCACCGCTCGCTCACATATTCCGTGATCTCACTGAGATTCTCTGTACCCATTGGACTGTGCACCCTGGAGCCACGACTACTATCACCAAGCCGCTCACTCTAGAGCATTAGAAGCCGGATCAAGCAATGAAATACACATGATAGAAATTGTTAGGAGGATTTGATAATTATAATCAAGTAATTCATTGAGTCTGAAAGAAACCTCAAGAGAATGCAGAAAATATAGGACGAAACGGCCGTCCAGTGCTTTCTGCATTCTGTTGAGCTTTCTTTCAGACTCAATGAATTACTTATATATATATATATATATATATATATATATATATATATATATATATATATATATATATATATATATATATATATCACGATTCAGGTAAAGAAAAAATTAAGCATTCAGACGCTTAGTAAGAATCACGTTTCGTCTCGCTAATGTAAATTATCTTTTTTTTAAATAAAATTATTTTTCTGATGATGCCTGATCATTGGCGAAAATTGTCAATGTACAAATTCTTACAAAATTCCATATATATATATATATATATATATATATATATATATATATATATATATATATATATATATATTTCGTGTGACAATTTAATTCCGAGAATGGCCTTGTGAAAGCAGGGTTTGGTTACCTGGTCTCTGTTGGCTGCTATCAGCTTCAAAGTACTCCTCTTGGGAGCCTATCTACTTCACGAGACGATAAGTTCGTTGCTGGAAACATTCTTGGAACTAATTTTCCGGAACACCTTTCAGTAATGTAATCACAAGTTGGTGGGTGTCAGTAAATGCTATCAGCATGGCTGACTTCACGATATGGACGTAATTACCGTATTTGAGGGCATATAAGGCGCACGGGTGTATAAGACGCACTCCCATTTCAGCAGAGCAAATCAAGAAAAAATTAGTAATTAGTAAAATTATTAGTAAATGGTACATCCTAAGCTATATTTATGAGGTATTATTTTGGTTAAATAAGCCATGATTACAATTAAACGAAAAATAATAGGGAAAAAAAGAACACGTGCCTATAAAATCTTTATTGTATCCAAAGGTAAGAAACCAAATAAAAATCAAGCAATTATTACAATTGAGCAAAACAGTACAGTTGCCATTAAAATTCAGTCAAAAATTTTCCTTTATATCATCTGCAGCTTGTAAATGTATTAGTGGAATAATTAGGATATAAAAATTCTGATTGTATTTATACTAAACCAGAAGTTATCGCAAGAATCATATTAATGAAACAAATATATTTTACAAATATATAATTTTTTTGCAGATAATTTTAGTGAAACAAAGTACTAATATTAAACGTAAAGAAATTAATATAATGAATATTATCAATGATAACACTTTTAATCTGCATAATAGCCTTTTAAATAATGACTATAGGTATATGAAAGTTACTCTAAAGTCTAATCTAATAGTTGTTAGGTAGCTAATTTCGGCCGACTATTGCTAAATTTAAACCTATATATGGCATATAAGACGCAGGGGTATTTTAATAGATATTTTTAGTAAAAAAAAAATGTTGGTCCTTATATGCCGTCAAATAGGGTAGCTTTAATCTAATGCTGATTGGGCGGAAGGGTTTCAACTCCCTTGACAATCCGTTTTAGAATTTAATACATTAATCTCCTTTAAAAAATTAAATGTCTTACATTCAAATCACGTTGAAACACCGGCTACCTTAAGATCACTGAAGTTAAGCAACGTCGATCCTGAATAGTACCTAGATGGGTGATCACCTTGGCATACCAAGTGCAGTAAATTGTGGATATGCGGGTCGGGCAAAGGATAACGGCTCGGAATTTCTAATTGCCTAGCCGAGTTCCAATTCCCGTTAGGGTCGTTATATTCACTTACGCGCAAATACGTTTGGGAAAGGTATGAATCCACCTCCTCTCCCCACCAGTTTCAATAAATCATTATTATCTAAAAAAAAAAAGAAATATTCTTATAAAATATTTTCTGGCCTTAAATAAAATGCACACGTTTGATAAGCTTTAAAAAACGAATCTATCAATTAATGAAATACCGATTAGCTTCACAGGCATGCCTATTAGATGTGTTTGTATTCTCTGGAATATAAATGTATATAAACAACCTTGGTCTCAAAGTGAGGGATCAGTTTATATATTGAGTGTAATGTAAAATTGACCCCTCACTTTATGTCCACATTATCATTTCCTGTTTGTTTATCAAATTCTGATTAGCTATGAATCCATCTCTTCTCCCCCAGCTATGGGTTAATTAGTAAGACTTGTATCACTAAAACATTAATATCTCTAAAAAAAATTCTTACAATCTAAAAATATTTTCTGGCTTTAAATAACCGGAAAAAGGTTGATAAGCCGTAGAAAACGAATCCATCAATTAATGAAATACTGATTAGCTACACAGGCATGCCTATTAGATGTGTTTCCATTCTCTGGAATATAAATGTATATAAACTACCTTGGTCTCAAAGTGAGGGATCAGTTTATATATTGAGTGTAATATAAAACTGATCCCCCCACTTTATGTCCACATTATCATTTCTTGTTTGTTTAAAAAGGGTTGATAAGCCGTAGAAAACGAATCAATCAATCAAAAGAATATTAAATGTCTTTGGTTAAGCTAAAACACGCACACACACATATACACAATCACACACACAGCTACATGTCATCCACACATATACATAGAAATATATAGGAGATACAGAACGATAGATAGATAGATAGATAGATAGATAGATAGATAGAGTGTGTATGAGAGAGAGAGAGAGAGAGAGAAAGGGAGGTGCTGGGTTTAAATGTTCATATTGAAATATTTTCCGTGCTTGTGGATTATGTGAGAAAATATTTGTAGTCGTAGAATTATTTTTTTTTCTTTATCGCTCACTCACTTCTTTTTCGTCTTGTATGAAGTGAAACCAAAAATGGCGAATGTGATATCGTCGATTGAATTCTATTTAATTCTTCCTCGCTTCATTTAATACATTTCTTTGTAAACTGAAAAGGAATCCACAGTCTCAAGTCTCATGCATGGAACAAACTGTACATTTTGTTCCCTCTTCAAAAGGAATATCCAAATAAAAGGAACAAAAATAGAAATGTTTCTAGCACTTCTTCCAGACTGCTTTTCTTACAATTTCCAATCAAATTGGTTGCTTGCTTTCTCATTTCTTTTGTCGGACCGCTTTAATACTCCTTGCAAGTCAATATTTTACAAATATTTCTTTTGTTGGCAAGTCTATAAGCGTAAAGTCGGTGAAGAGTTTGTCTGTTGGCAATTAAACTCACTGCAAACTCGTATTCAAGTTACACAAACCTAGAGTTCATGTAAGAGTTCAAGAGGAATTTAGAGCCTGATTCATATTTGGTTTATATATGTCTGCTATTCCTTTTATTTACAGTGATTCCATCAAATGAATTCAAATTATTGAAGTTCAGTTTTAAAATTATGCCGCGTTTATTTCTGCGAATTTTAGTTGAGTCGATTTACTTTAAAAAAGAAAAAGAATTATTTTTTATTCAGGAATTCTGGAGCCATACAAGGACTCAACCATTAATCCGGCATCTTCAGCAATGGTACGAATATATAAGTTTCCATTTCCGGTCTGTGGTTTATAGGCGTACGAGGCAAGGAGCCTCATTATGAGTATGATCGCTGAATAGGATTGGAGCAGATTGAGTGTCTAATATATATATCTGTTTGAGATGAGGTATTATGATTGCTTGAATTATTTATATTATTCGGACTGTTATCCTCATCTTCATTGCCATATTCACAACGTTTCGGCCTATAACGTATAGACTGGCGTGGAAACTCTCCTAATTTAAATCCAATCGAGAATCTGTGGTCAATCTGCAAGGAACGACTTTGTGCAATGGACATGCGAAGTACACTGTAACCCGGATATAAGAGAGTTGTCGGGGCCGGAGAAGAAGTCTCTTATATCCGGGTTTCTCTTATATCCGGATTTGGTCTATTTTGTTTTATTAACACAGGCTCTAATTTGAGTCCAGATAAAATATCTCTCATATCCGGGTTTATCTTATATCAGGGTCTCTTATATCCGGGTTACACTGTACTAATATTTGCACCGAGTTATGTGTCATTGGGAAAATACGACAAAAGTAAATAATAACAGAATTATTCTTTTTTTTTCTATTAATTTGCAAAAGGGTGTATATTTACGAAAGAACTGGCTTTGAAAGACTTTATAAAATAGCTAACAAATTCGAGCAAAGTGCCAACATCAAATTTTGGGTGAAGCTCGATAGATTTGCGACCGAGTCACTGTAAATGTTTCGTCAGCCTTTTGCAAATATTATTTAGGTCCGGTACAGTTTTTTTTTTCTGAGTAGAATATTGAAAGGCCGGTTGAGCGTCAGTTGAAGATCATGAGCAATCAGAGAGAAAAATGACGAACAACATATTAGAAAATGCTGAAAAATTAATTAACTCTTCTCTGGGGTCCATCAACAAACAAATAAGCCCATTTACATAACTGGAATCATTTACAGAGTCTGCCAGAAGATACTCGTTTGGGTGTTTTCTGATAATACACTGCGTACACACACACACACACACACAGATATGTATTTATTTATTTTTCATATAGATGCATCTTGTAAGTAAATACAACCGGAAATTGAACCGGACGATTCAGTCTCCATTTTATGCTGGACCGGATGTAAAGTAGGTGTGTCCGGTGGAAATCGTATTTACCGGTGTATCTTTCTTGGTTTAATGAAGCGAAAGCCCAGATTTAATGAAAGTTCTTATAAAGTAGACTTAAGAATAAAGTTCGTTTGTTTTTTTTAATTTAAGAACGGAAGTTAAAAATGAGGATCCTGAATTAGCAAGCTTTCTTTTTTTATATTCTGAAATTCTCTCTTCTCTACTAATATTATTCACAATCTTTTTCCTAATTTAAACCCCTCTCCTTTGTTTCTTTACTTCCCTTTCTTCTCTCTTCTCCCTCTCTATCAGTTCTCTTTTCCGTTCCTTTTGTCTTTCTCTCCTACTACGTATCTGTACACCTCCCTTTATCTTTCAATCACTCTCTCACCTCCCTCATTGTAACTTCTACACAGCTTTTCTTACAATGTTTTTCTCTTCTCTCCAAATAATGATGATACAGTATAAATGAACTGTTATGCTTTCAGATCTGACACCTGTAAATGCTCCTTTTTAGCCCTAACCTGCATCAACGAGGTACCTAATGGGGATTAAATTAATTATTTAATATTAGTGATCTACAAGGCCATTGATAACACCATGATAAGTGACCATAAATGTAACTCGGAGCTGTTGGTAAATAGAGAACTACTCTGAGATCAATTAGAAAAAGGAATGAACTTGAATCCGCTGAAGACCTGTGACTTGCTGATATCGTTTAAAGTTCTACT
>OZ038498.1:11690838-11705838 GCA_964036315.1 Acanthosepion esculentum | reverse complement strand
TTGATTTTCAAATGATCAAACCAATACCAAAGGGAAAAAAGGGTATAAAAAACGAAAGAACCAAGAACATGTACGTTAGCCGAAAATAATCGTCTAGCATGCAAGTCCAAGGCCCAAAGAAAAAAAAACGAAAAGATTCCTCGCTCTGTCTTTTTTACAAATACTTTCACGGTAATTACTCCGAGGAGCTGCCTTTCGCTGCTTCCTAGGCCTCATGAATTTAAACGTCCTACGAGGCTGGCATCCCGTTCCCACCCCTTCGCCGTTGAAACTGTTAGATGTAGACGTCTCTTCTACTCCAATAGCTTCATGTCTCGCACATCTCGCCTGTGGAACTCCCTTCCTTATTCCTGTTTCCCTGACAAATACAGTCTCCAACTATTTAAGTGTAACGTCAATCGACATCTCCAGCTGCCTTGATCTATCCACTTCCCTTCTCCACATCCTTTCACCTTTCATTCCTATCGGCTCTCGCTCCAAATCTTCTGTAACCCCCTTGCCTTGATCGGTCCACTATCTTTCTCCACATCCTCTCCTTTACCACTCCTATCTGCTCTTCCTCCAAACCTTCTGTAACCCCTTGCGTGCTAGTGGCTTCCAGCCTTGCTTGGGGTGATAAGCTTAAAAAAAAATAACTATAAAATAAAGTGCTCAATACAATAAGTAGAGCAGACCTAGGTAAACCTAGATCCACTTAGGTGAAACCTTGGTAGGCTCTCTAGGTTTAACTATATATATATATATATATATATATATATATATATATATATATATATATATATATATATACAGGGTGTATTTGCAATAGAAATAATTTGTAAAGTGGATTAAAAAGAAGTAAATCTATATTTTTTAAGAGTTTATTGAAATTTTATTTAAGTTTCCACATGTCCTCCATCATTAGCAATACAAAGGGTAATACGATTTTGCAGTTCACAGAAAACATTTGCCAACTGATTTACAGTAATGCTAATGTTTTTATGTTTATAGGTTCTTTTTATAGATACAAATATTTAAGTAAATTCTCTGTTTTTATAATAAACATTATTAATAACATTTACCGGTTTGAATGTCCGAGAAATTTTCATAGAAAATATTCGTTCTTCGATAGGAATCGAACCTGTATCCTATACGGAACCGTATATAAAAGCAGTAAAATCGACGTTGCCAATCGAACGATTCTCCGTGGCTCGATCTGTTAAGGCACGTCAGGCTAAATGACCCAAATAGTTGTGAAGAAGGGATAACTGACATCCATTAGACCCCGCTAGCTATCATGCGTTCTTATCCCTTGTCACTCTTTCCCTCCATTCGACCAGTGACTATCAGATTCTCCAGGCCCTCCGTCTTCATTGTGTGCCCTAGAAACGTCAGCTGCCTCTTCCCGATGCTAACTATAAGCCTCTTCCTTGTTTGCATCCTCTCTAAGACCTTATCGTTGCTCACACGCTCAATTCATAATATCCTCAGGATCCTTCTTTTAGAACATCTCTGTCGCAATAACCAATCACTTCGTAAGCGAATGCTTTCGAACACTACCTTGTTAAGTACTGCGCTACAACATGCGCCTTAGTATGTATTTTTTTTTAATATTTATTATTTGTAACTGCATCGGAAATTTACCCCCCTTTTCATGTTGCCAGTTTATGTTGTAGTTTTCTAAACGCAGCTTAGATGTGTCATAAGAGCGAACGTGTGGGATCGAACTCACTATTCAGTCGTAACTGACAAAAGACAAACTTTCTAACCATTACAGTATGATCCGCTTTATGTGGAATGACATGCGCGTAGGCTAACGGTCCCAAATTGCCCAGTTACCGTGAGCACTGTGACGCTGGCGTCTGTATGCACCAAGCTCCCTGTCTGCCGCAGAGACAAAATCCTTTGGACGGGAACTCCTATTGTCCACAGAAGAGAACTTTAGAGTACTACATGATAAGATTAGTTATCTTCAATATAATCCTACTAAGAAGACCATATATTTTTATATTTTAGTATATAAATACATATATATATAAGTGTTGACTTCTATGTCCACTTTTATTTATATATATATATATATATATATATATATATATATATATATATATATATATATATATATATATATATATATATAAAAGAAGGATTGCTGCCTAAATACACAAATATATATATATATATATATATATATATATATATATATATATATATATATATATATTTGTGTATTTAGGCAGCAATCCTTCTTTCATGCACATTTCATTGAAAACGACAGACAAGGTGCTTTTATTTAGTTTTCTTATACAATTTCTCATGTGATCTAATAATTTTTTTCTTTTCGGATGATAAATTATATAAAAAGCTGTCCGAATGTTCTTTATATCCGAGCGCTTTCGGCTATACATTTAGCCATTTTCAAGGATTATATTTTAACTGTTAAAATAAGAAATAGTTTTTTGTATGTATGTTTTATAAAATGTTTTCATTTTTTGTTTCAAAACACGTTCAAGATATTATGTCCATGTTCAAAGTTAATATTATTAAGTGTTGATTTGTTTGTTTTTATTAATAAGGCTTCCATTATTTTTAGCCTTTTTTGCATGTAGATGATGCTATTATATTAGTCTTGTCATAAAGTATGTTCCGAATAGTGTTCGGTAGGTCACCATCAATATTTAAATGATATCTAATTGAGCTATTATCAGAAAGGTGTAGAGTTAGTCTGCGTGTCAAACATGTTGTAGTGTGGCCTATATAATTATTTACGAATTTTGGTTGACTTCAGTGTTCACTTTTATATTTATATTTACATACACTCTACAATAAAAAAAGCTCAAAAACTAATATTCCATGGTTATAATTTATTACACTGGAATCGTAATCACGATCCAATTCATCAGACCTACAAATTCAAAAAGAAATCGGAAAATATAACTCCGGGGATAAAATTAAAATTTTAGTGAGAGTGTATGTGTGGGAGTGGGAAACAAGTGCGAGAGGGAAATGTATGAAAGCTCTAGAGAGGGGATATAATAGAAGAGAGAAGAACAGGAAAGGCCTAAAGGTGATGGTGGGGATTAAAATTTAACAGAGAGAAGTTTTAAAGAGAGGCGTTAAATAACGCTTTAAATGAGTGAGATACAGATAAATATGAATTATTTTTCGATGCATAATTCGCTACCGATTCGCAGACCTAAAATTAAAATAAAAAAACAGACACCGGAAACGTGTGTATACATTTGTGGTGACACTACGCACAATAACAAAAGGATATGATCTAAACTTAAAATCCAGAAGATGAGAGAGGAAAAAAAGTTCTACCTGGATTCTATCCTCTTGGAAATTCATATATATATATATATATATATATATATATATGTATATATATATATATATATATATATATATATATACTGAAACAGAGAAAAGATTTTTAAAAAAAACAGAGAAAAGAGGAAAATCTATATTTAGCCGACGCGTTTCGTGTCTGAGAGACTTTAACAAGGCAATGTAGGGTTTATTATGCTGTACGTGTTTATATACAGAGGCGAGGATATCATTGGTTTATCATGGCTTATAAATTTGACAATGTTCATGAATGTTCATCAGGTAGTTGAAATGGCAGTCTATGGAAGACACAAAGTGTCATAATCCAAAGTCTGGTAAAAAGTAAATTGAACGAGTAACATTTAATACTTTTAAATTTTTTTATGAATATTGTGTGGATTTTGATTTGTTTGTTATTGTTTGAGACGGACTTTAGTCCTGTACATCTTCAAAGGCTGAAGTGATGGATTTAAACAACTTCCTTTTGATTTCTTCGAAATATTTCTTATTGTGGTGTCTTGGGAAAGTAGCAATTCTTTCTGGAAAGGTGAAATTGGGAAAAAAAACCGGTACGTAAGTGAATCTACTTGCCAAGATAGAGTTACCACCTTTTCCTCCGAACACATTTTTGTAACTCTTTCACTACTTAAAAATAAAAAAAAATATTGATTGATGGTTTGTCCTTGTGCTAAGGAGTTGTAATAAACTATCCACTTATGAATAAATAAAAAAACAACATATAAGCGTAGTCATGAATTGCGAGAAGGACAGTTTTACTTTTACTTTGTAGCGGACCGTGGGGATGATGATGTGAAGAGATATCAGAAGTTTAAACTTTCCTGCTGGCCGGTCCAGCTACATGGGAATGTCGGACTTTAATTAAGTCCAAAGAAGACAAAGAAAACAAACAAGACCGATATATATGGGTAAACAAATATATATTAATAACAAGTTACACAAAGACATGAACAGTTACATAGTGTTTGTATGGAGAAATTATGTGTGTGTATTGTGAGTGTTCGTACGTACGTGTATTGTTCTTAGCGTGTTCCCAGAATTTGGGAAACGCTCTATCTGTGAGAGGTCACATATTTGAGTTCGTTGAAAAGAGAGATTTTACCTCGTCTCCGCGCGAGGTAGCGGCCCAAGGCCTAAGTAAAAAAAAGAGATTTTACCTAATCTCCACGCGAGGTGGCGGCTCAAGGCCTGAGTCGGAAAGAGAGAGAGAGACGAAGGGTCAGCCAGTATTTGTAGCCAGGGGAGAGAGTCCCCTGTTGAAGGATTAAAGAACTGAGGAGGAGCTAACGCCGACAACTTACTGTTGAGTGAGGTTCGAAACCGGTTCGCTAGGCCCGTTTTCCAGTTGTACTTTTTTATTATCATCATGAATGGTAATAATAAAATTAATTTTTGTCTTTTCATAGCAGTCATAAAGTTTTGTACCACCAAACATATATATATATATATATATATATATATGTATATATATATATATGTATACATGCATATATATATATATATATATATATATATATATATATATATATATATATATATATATAGTGAAAAGTATTAAACCACAGACATGAGTTAACGGTTTTCTGCCGACATCAACAAATTTTCGCATTAAATAATTAATAAATAGATATAAACAAATAAAGCCTATAGTTTAAAAGCCTTAAAAGCTCAGCCCAGTAATTAATGAGAAAACCCCTTTGTTGAAGTAGAAAAAAAGCCATTTGAATAAACAAATAAATAAACAGATTAAACAGATAATAATGAAACACAACCTTCTCGATACTTAAGGACCTGCGGCAAAGCCATAAAAAATTGTCGTTTGACCAGCTTAACCTACTATCACTCTTGAAATAGACCCCCCATTGTAACTTGACATACATTTTTCGAAGGTCTGGTCTGTAGATAAAAATTTTTCGAAGGACTGGTCTGTAGATAAAAATTAATTCTTAGCTCTTTGACCACCTAACCAAAATGGCCGACACTAGCCGTTTCCATAGCAACTAATGTTCCAAGAGACCGCACTTATAAACACGCGCTAACCAAAAGATAGCTTATTCCCAAATTCTCGCTTGACGAGGAAGCGGGTCCAGGCACCTTAACTCAACATAATTTCAAAAATTATATTAGGGGTCTCGGCTCTCACTTTTGAAACATGAGAACTCTTATGTAGCGAAGGAATCATATTTTTAAAACAAAAAATATTATAATATATATATATATATATATATATATATATATATATATATAATCAGTATCAACCCGTGCAAGGCAGTAAAGTCACTAAGACACAAGCGGTTAGTGGGTGTGCAATAATTAGGAACAGAAACATTAATAATGAGCGGGAATCAAAAAGAGTAATCAGGAAGAGAGTAGAGAGCGATTAACCTTGCATTTAAATTTTTTCAGATTAAAGTTGGATGGAAAGCATAGAGTCGGAAGGGAGTTCCACAAAATTGATTTTTTGTTTCCACAGTATGCTCTGGCATTTTGTTTCCGGGCCATATTGAGAACTTCGCGTTTCATCCAGATCAAAAATCTTTGCATTATTCTAAAACAAGACGAAACGTGAAGCCGGCTTTTTTCTGCTAGTGAGTCAAGATTCGAGGCTGCATCTTTGGAGGCAATTTTCTCATTCCAAACAAACGCTCGGTCAGAATCTGCAGCAGTGATTCCTTAGTCATGTTCAGTTCTTCTACTATCAGATGCACATTTAAGATTCGCTCTCTGTCCACACCTGCATCTTTTCTTTGTGCTTTGGTTACTCGCGGCATTGAAGCACCCTTGCCACTCCAAATTCCCTCGATTTCTTCATAACATATTCAATATGAACCATTCTAATAGGGCTAGCGTTTCACTAACAATTTTAACAACACTTACACAAAGCCTGATGTAAATCCGCCGCTTCAGATTCTTTTCATTCATTTTCAAGCAACATGAACACGTACAATCACCTCTACTACTCGGTAACGACTGATTCATTTTCTGCAATATCAGGAAAGCGGAAGTTGGAATACTTCTAAAAAAGTGAACTGAACTGTTAAGTTCTCGTACATCGAAATATCTACGGCAGAGTCCACTACACACACACATACACACACACACACACACTCACATATATATATATATATATATATATATATATATATATATATATATATATATATATACGGGAGAGGGGATGAAAGGATTTCGGTCTGACAAAGAAGAGATTCCCAAAACAAATCTGATTCATTTCATTATTAGATCAGATTTTGGTAGGAACTTTTAAGCCCCCACCTCGAATAATGGTAATCATCATCATCATCATCATCATCATCATCATCATCATCATCCTCATCGTCAGCCCTAAGATCATAGTCGGCGTGTCGCTGCACAACCAATCAGCTGACAATTTCTCTCCATATTCTTGGACAGGTAGATTTGGCGGAGACCTTCTCTCTCCTGACGTCTTCAGACTCGAAGATTATCCTTAGTCACGGACATGTGGCCGTTTCTTCCATCGAAGAAGCCTCCAACATGGCTATTGACTTCAACCTTGGGACCTCTATGCCCAGCGATGCCGTGTGATACCCGTACGGGCTCCATATATAACTATGGCGCCCAGTCTAGACACATTATGCTAGGCTGACATTACAAGAAGCTTCTTCCGACCTTTGGCAGGTCTTGTTTATAATCCTGATGTGTGTTTAGCCATCCTCCACACCAGAAAAAAAACTGGTGGTAGGAATGGATTTAACCGACGATAACCCAAACATGTGGCAGGTAGTACTGCGGTATATGATGGTAACAATTAGTAACGTGACTTTTGATATAAGCCGTATACCTTGTGTGCCGAGTCGCAGTAGTCATGTGTATATGTCTATATCTTTGAGATTAGCTATTATGATTACTTGCATTATTTACATTATTCGAACAGTTATCCTCGTCTTCATTGCCATATTCACAACGTTTCGGCCTCTATATCTCTGAGATGAAGTATTAAGATTACTTACATTATTTACATTATTCGAACTGTTATCCTCATTTTCATTGCCATATTAGCAACGTTTCGGCTTCTATATCTCTGAGATGAAGTATTATGGTTACTTGCATTATTTACATTATTCGGACTGTTATCCTCATCTTCATTACCATATTAACAACGTTTCGGCCGTTGTACGCTTCGGCCTTCTTCAGGTGATTGGGATTTCGAACGAACCCTTTATTTCGTCCACCGGGATGGATTGTTCTAGTTCCACGTGCCATGCATCTTCCCTTTAACTCAACTCTACAAATCTTTTTGGTTCAGCACTGCTGTAGCCTGGTATTGAACTCATAACTCTTTAAGTCTAGTCACTGGATCTAACCAATGTCTTTATCCACTGGGCCATTTGTCCTTGAGGTAATATGTAATTTAGAAATATTTGACATAGCAATTTTTCCTTTATTTTTTAAGTTGACAAAACATAAACAACCATAAAAACATCTTCATTGACGGATTTTATGCATTAAAATCTGAAAAATGTACAAATATAAAAATTGGCTTATTTACAGGATGTTGCTATTAAGCGGTTGTGGTGTGAAGTTATTTGTGATAAGTGCCCTCGCGTCCATGTAATCTCCTTGTTCATAGGTGCGTATCCTTGGAGCAAACGTACCTCAGAACTAAGTGACGACGTGTATATATTTTTTTTGCCGGGTTGATATTCTCCACCCATTAAAATTTGACAAACTGCTTTCCACGCTGTAATCGAAAGTCCTCTCTGATTGTGGATTGTAAGTCTTTCAAAAAGTTCTTGGCTTAGAAATGCAATCTCGAGACACAGTCGTTCGTTGGCCAAATATTGATGAAATAAGACCTCACCTTAGGCTAAATGACAGGTTATCAAATATTCAACTCCGTCTGAATCAGCCATTACTTTCTATAATAAATATTGACTTGCTTAATAATTTACTGGACGCTCTGTGATAATAACCTTTGTTGCCGTTCTTGGGTTGATTTTAATAAATGTGTCGCCTTACAAAAATGATTTGAAAGAATTGGATTTTAAAAAATGTCTAGTTGATAAAGGGGCAATTTTCTGGTAGTTTATGTTCACCGCAAGGAAATTGTTTGAATTTCTGAGATTCTTAGAGCTGACAGCCCGTTTACGAATTTCACTTTTTAAACGATATCAGAAGAGTCAAGCATTATAAAAATTTGTAGTCATGAAACAGGATTATTAATATATTTTAGTTTTAGCATGAATATTCATCATTATCATCAACATCGGCACCCGTCCGTCCCGGGAGACGATGGAGTAGTGCTGTAGGTGCTAGGCGATGGAGTTACATCGCCTCAGGTGACTATGTAGTCTCACTCTCGAGTGGTAGTCTCCCAGGACCGTTAACTGTTAACTGTCACTTCCCGTGTTGTGCCGATGTCTTGCGACGTCGCTAGAGTATCCTCTCCAGTGCGCTAGGAGCCTGGGTGGGATGTATGGAGAACTAGGGCTGCCCGGACGTCTAGTTCCCCCTCTCGGCCTTGCTAGCAGAGTCCAAAGGGAAGGATGAACCAATACAGTTTGGTACCAGCGCGGCTGCAGGAGTTGCCGGAAGGTAGCACAGAATATTACCTCCCTTGAAAATAGGTAAAGTATTTACCGAAAGTACTCAGGAAAATATACATTATAGACAATTTCGCTACACACTCAATCCTCAAGAAAAAGCAAAATTCATGGACACATGAAGAAAAAAATATTACCTGTCAGTTATATTCACTGAAGCATATCCCAAAAAGGATTACTGCTCATCAATATATATATATATATATATATATATATATATATATATATATATATAGCCGAAAAAAATAACAGCACTCGTGGCCTGACGATTGGATCTACCATGAAACAGACTGTCGCCTCTAAGTGTTGATTCTATGTTCATTTTTATATTTACACACGTTCTATCTCTGATATTGAGCACTTTATCCCATAAATATAGCACACTTTATGACTATATTTCTTCATATATATATATATATATATATATATATATATATATATATATATATATATATATATATATATATAAATGACAATAGGAAAACACTATCACTTGCTGACACGTTTCGTCCAATGTGGACTTTCTCAAAGCAAAAAACGAAATGAATTTAATTAAACAAGGAAATTAATAAAAACAAAACACAGTGTTCTTAGGAACTGGAATGTAGGGAACGCTATTTTCATATTGTTAACTGAAAATAACGTCAGTTAATGTCAGTTAATGTTGCTTAACAAAATTACTGCTCTCACAAACAAACGTACACAACAATATCGTAAAATCAAAAGAAAATAGTTGAATCCGCCAACACAGATATAATGATAATATTCTCCACACGTGACCACATATGGCGCAATTGTGAGGATTATGAGATGAGATCACTGTTGGATTAGCTGACCTTTTAGATCTTGTTCTCGCTACTGCTTTATTGGATAACTAGACAGCTGCAGCGGGCTGCCAAGTCACTGTGTGAGCAAGCAATGTTTAGGGCTCCTTTTATCGCCCCCCTACATATATATATATATATATATATATATATATATATATATATATATATATATATATATATATATATAATTATTGTAAAATGAAAATAACTTATACTCTATTTGAACTATAAACATGAGAACTATTTTCCTCATCTTTGTTGTTGATATCACCAAGTTTCAAAGTTTCGGCCTTCATCGGGTGTATGTCAATCCGGGTAACCTACTAAGAATTCAGAACTAAACCCTTTATTTACTTTACGGGGGTAGACTCTTCTCGTTCCACTTAGCATATCTAGGAATATCTCGTCTAATTCCTTTTTTTTAGTAATGCTCATTTATCGCTCGCCCTTACAATTACAGTGTCACGAAATTCACGGACTCTCCAGGCTGAAGAATGTGTTGGAGATTGTCCAAGATGTGGGACAATGGCCTGGTGGGTTAACAGTCTACCCCCCCATCAAGTAAATAAAGGGTTTCAGTTTAGAATACCCTGCAGGCTACCCTACTCGATATACACCTGATGGAGACCGGGGCGGGGCACAACACCTGAAAGCTTGTGATAATAAAAACAAAGATGAGGACAATAGTGATAAGTCCCAGAAATTCAGACAGAGATACTGTATACTGTGTCTATATTTCTGAGACACATGGCACAGTGGATAAAGGCGTTGGTTAGATCTAGTGAAATAAAGGGTTCACTTCGACATTCCAACCACCTGAAGAAAGCCGGAGCGTACAACGGCCGAAACGTTGTAATAAATATGGAGACACAGATGAGGACAATAGTCCGAATAATGTAAATAATGTACTGTATACTGTGTTTTACATGGTTATTATTATTATTATTATTATTGTTATTTGCAGTATATGTACACACACACACACACACACACACACTTTACTCGGCTTTTGGATACCAGCACACCTGAGGCATCTCTTTAAGGAAGCAGCAGGAAATCCTTTACAGCCAACCTCACACGGCACCAGGGTGCAGCCGTATCCCCTCCTATGGTCTTCAGCCACCAGTTCCTCATACCGTAATAGCTTTCTTTCATGAGACTCTTCAGTCTCTTCCTCCCATACCACCGTCAGCTCGCCAAGCAACAGATGTTTTCTTCACTATCAATCAACAATAGATCTGGCCTCAGTTCAGACACAATAACCCCCTCCCCTAGCAATGTAACATCAACCAACACTCCCCACTTCCTTGAGTCGTCCGACCAGGTCTTCTGCTTTGTGTCAGTCATACCTTGCTTCAGACAGGCAATCCTACGCAGGTCTGACAAGGGTATATTAACAATTCTCGAAGCTGCTGCCACAACCTCCAAGACCAAGTTATGTCTAAAGGTGTTCCAGCCGTTCTGTAGCACCTTCGGATGACAGTATATGGCGCATATATATATATATATATATATATATATATATATATATATATATATATATATATATTGAACAATAACAAATTATTAAAAAATTTAAATCTTCAGACACACTGGGTTGTATATTAATATTCCTTCGTTTTTATTATTATTTCATTTAGATTCCTCGACTAGTTTCGGCCAACATGGCCATCATCAAGAGAAAAATAATTTTCTGCTTGCTGGTAGCAGTGAATTACAGAAATGAATGCCTTGATGGAGAAAATGACCTTTCGTCTGTAGTTTTCATTTGTTTTTTTTATTTTTTTAACATGAATTTTGGTCAGCCCTTGTGTTGGTCAAACTGTCTCTTTTAAGTTGTTATTTAAGATAAGAGCTGGATGGATTCATGCTGCTTCGAATTCCCTTGGTTCCCTTGAAAAGATTTATTGGTTCCTGGAAAGAGGATGTGTCTCTGTTAAGTGTGTGTGTGTTATTTGGTTCTTAGGGAGTGAGTGAGAATGATGTGTGTAAGCGTGTATATTACTATGGGTGTGTGTTATCATTTGGCTTATTAGGGAGGGAGTGAGTATAATGTGTGTAAGTGTGTATATACATGTGGGTGTGTGTATAAGTGTGAGGCCTCAACACCTCTGTAAGCATGTCTGTCTTGTGTGAGTGAGAAATGTGGGTAGGTTTTGATTTGTAGGGTTATATATTAATACTATCTATATTGTTAAATTTATGGTTTAGCCCGGCTGGATATTGCGTTTTTAAACGTTGTATCCACTTATTTTCATGGAACTCTAAAATCTTTCTAATGTTATCTGCTCTGGACTTTTCTATTCTACCATTTATAGTGTATTTGGCATGGGTTTTAAAATCGTGTTATTCTACTTGGAAATGTTGTTCTACAGGTAATAATCTTTCATGGGGAGTCGACTTAATTCGATTGCGATAATTATTAATTCTGTAGTGAAAGGGATATTCAGATTTTCCTACATGTTGTTTCTGGCATAGTGTGCATTCTAGGCAGTAAATTATGTTATGACTTCTACAGTTAGAGTCGTGGTAGATTTTTAAAGTAGATTTAGTGACTGAGCTAGTGAATGAATTCGTGTATCTAATGTGGTTGCAGCATAAGCTCCTTTTGTTGTTACATCGTTGGAAAAATCCTGTTGTTTTTGTTGTTGGTTTATTACACATTACCTTGTCGCCTGAAATGTGGTTACTACCTATGATTTCTTTTAGGTTCTTAGGTCTACGATATGATACAAGACCGGGTTCCTCAAACAATTTTTTTAGGTCTGGTTTGAAATGTAGTATTTCCCAGCGACTTTTGATTATTTGGGATAGTTTATCGTCACTGCCCGTGTATACAAAGAATATATCATCGATATATCTTGCATAGAATACGCAGTCGCTATCGATGAGGGGATAGATGTAGATCCCAAATTTTCCCATGAATATTGTAGCATATGATGGAGCTGCAATGGTGCCCATGGGACAGCCTATTACTTGCAGGTAGTGTGCTCCATTGAAGTTGAAAGTATTCAATATAAGAATATACTCCATGAGTTTTATGATAGATTTTGTGGTGGGTTCTTGTTTTCTTCTTTTATTTAGTGATTTCTGAAGGGCGGTTAGCCCTTCGATGTGTTTAATATTTGAATAGAGTGATCTTACATCCATAGTCACTAGAATAACATCCTCTCGCACTGTTTGTATGTGATTAATTTTGTTAAGTAGATCTGTTGTGTCTCTGATGAAGGATTTTACCTCCTTAGCTAGGGATTGTATGTAATGGCCTACGTATTTGGAAATTTTGGTCGTGTGGCAGTTGAATGATGAAATGACCGGCCTTCCTGGGTTGTTGATTTTGTGTATTTTAGGAAGGAGATGGAAGCGAGCAAGTGTGATGTCTGTGGGTGTAAGTGTTGTGCATGTTTCCTTGTCGATTATATTGTTGCGAAGCATTATGTTTAGTGAGCTAGTTAATTCTTTTTAGTATTCGGAAAGAGGATCTGTAGGTAAGCTTTTATAGGTTTTCTTTGTCGTTTAACTGATTGTTGGGCTCTTATATATATACATATATATATATATATATATATATATATATATATATATATATGTGTGTGTGTGTGTGTGTGTGTGTGTGTGTGTGTGTGTGTGACTGCATGGATAGCAGTTTGCGGGTTTCCTGCTGAAGATCGCGAAAGCGTGAAACCCGGGGTTACAAAATACTATCTATGCAACCGCATATATTGTGTGATTTCCACTAAATACCGCGCGCGCACACACACACATCTCTCTCTCTCTCTCTCTCTCTCTATATATATATATATATATATATATATATATATATATATATATATATATATATATATTTCCGATTTCTTTTTGAATTTGTAGGTCTGATGAATTGGATTGTGATTACGATTCCAATGTAATAAATTATAACCCTGGAATATTAGTGTTTGAGCCTTTTATATTATATTCTTACTCTGTCCTAGACATTGAATTCTACCTGGATTCTATCCTCTTGGGAATTTATGTATATATATATATATATATATATATATATATATATATATATATATATATATATATATATATATATATACAAGGTATCCAAAAAAGTTCTGTCCGTTTTTAAAAGAAAAAAAGAAAACGCTTCACAGTATGTGTAACTTATATTTAGTCTTCGAAGTAATCGCTATTGGCATCCAGCACCTTCTGCCAACGTGTCTCCAGCTGTTCAATGCCCTTGTGGTAGGACCCGGGGGGGGGGGGGTTGACGCAAAGAAGTCCATGAGGGCTTTGCGCAAGTCTGCTTCATTAGTGAAGGATTTCCCACGAAGATGATTATTCAGGAAGTGGAAGAGGTGGTAATCGGATGGCGCAAGGTCAGGTAAATAAGGTGGATGGCACAAAGTATCCCACCCAAGTTGCTGTATGGTATCCCTGACCACTCGCGCGACATGCGGCCTGGCGTTGTCATGGAGGAAAAGCACACCTTTGCGATTCACCAGTGCTACTCCTTCTGGTGCAATGTCTGTTGCACACGTTTCAATTGCTGCGAGTATAGGTCGTTTGGCCCGTTGGTAGCAGTTCATAATGAACCACTTGACGACCTGTCCACCAGACACAAAGCATAATCTTGCGTGGGTGCATAGGCGGTCTTGCGGTGTGAGGGACAGCATCATGAGGAGACAACCAATGTCTGGAACGCTTGGAAGTTTCGTACAGAATCCACTTTTCATCACTGGTAAGCACTCGATTGAATAAGGATGCGGTACGGTGGCGAGAAAGCAGCGTTACGCAGGCTTCCACTCGCTGTCCCTTGTGGACCTCCAACAGCATTTGCGGAACCCACTTGCTCAGTTTGTACGTCTTACCTAGGCGGTGCAGGTGAAGTCTAACTGTTTCATCGGAAACGTTGAACTGTCTTGCAAGTTCACCACACGTTAGACTACTGTCCTCTTCAATGGCCGCTTTCAGGACTCAGTCATTCAAGACCTGTGGTCGTCCACTGCGAGGCTCATCATGGAGAGACAAATCTCCCGACTTGAAGTTTCAAAACCAACGCCTTGCAGTACGTTCATCCACAGCACTATCCCCAAACGCTTGACATATGCAGCGACTTGATGCAATTGCTGATAAGCCCACGTTGAAGTCGTAAAGTAAACAGCCCCGAACGAGATGTCTAGCCACTTCCATCCTTCTCACAGCTGTCCGGCTTATAACTAATGGCCGGGCACGGTGCGCGTGTTTTTTTATAACGTCTGATGTTCCTACTTCCG
>OZ038498.1:11660838-11685838 GCA_964036315.1 Acanthosepion esculentum | reverse complement strand
TCTGTGAACATTGATGTTATTTTAAAAGAAAAAAAATAGCAAGATTGGAGATTCTAAAACGGCAAGCCATTTAATTTCTGTGGAAGATAATGAAAATATTTTTTTAAATAAAATTCTCATTTTCGATATATATATATATATATATATATATATATATATAAAATTTGTGTATTTAGGCAGCAATCCTTCTTTCAAGCACATTTCATTAAAAACGAGTGACAAGGTGCTTTTATTTAGTTTTTTATATAATTTCTCGTGCGATCTAATAAAGTTTTTCTTTTCAGAGGATAAATTATATAAAAATTGTCCGAAAGTTCTTTTTATCCGAGCGCTTTCGGCTATACATTTAGCCATTATCAAGGATTATATTTCAACTGTTAGAATTAGAAATAGTTTGTTATGTGTATGTTTTATAAAGTGATTCATTTTTTTGTTTCAAAACACGGTCAAGATATTATGTCCATGTTCAAAGTTAATATTATTAAGTGTTGGTTTGTTTATTTTTATTAGTAAGGCTTCCATTATTTTAGCCTTTTCAGGAAAACATCTACGCGGGAATCACTTCCACAAAGAATCAGGTTTTTTGGGGGGAGGGGGAGGGTGGTAGTGAGTGCAACTTTCTTCTTTCTTTTGGCATACGGAGAAAATGTGGGTGATTTGACTCCATAGAAGTTGCATGGAGTGTCCTAGCTAATGAATGGAGCGCTCATCTGAACATTTGCCATGCAAATAGCCATAGGCTAGCGATGTAGCTTCTGTGGGAAAGAGGTTGAGGAGTGGAGAATTGGTCTTTCCCTACCATACTCACATTATGACTAGCAAATTTGTTAACAAATCTTAATGTCCTCTGGATTTTGTTTTCTATAGAACGCTGTTTATATATATATATATATATATATATATATATATATATATATATATATATATATATATGTGTGTGTGTGTGTATTTAGGCAGCAATCCTTCTTTCATGCACATTTCATTAAAAACGACAGACAAGGTGCTTTTATTTAGTATTTTATATAGTTTGTATAAAAAACTAAATAAAAGCACCTTGTCTGTCGTTTTTAATGAAATGTGCATATACACACATATATATTTGTTTAAACGTCATTTTTATCGGATACTTATATGCTCTGTTTTTATTTACTTATTAAACTGTATATTTATTTATTTCCATCTACCGACCTGAATATTTCAAGAAATCTTGTGAGAAATATAGACACTCTCCGGCAGGATTCGATCCTGAGTACCCTAAGGGAAAACAGTCATTAGATCTGACGTGCCTTGACCTCTCGGCCACGAAGAAAGCCCCGATCAGAGATAGCCTGAATATTGCTTTTGAACACACATCTTCCCGATTCTAGAAATATACGGAAGGTGCATATTCTTTGCAGCTACCACTCCTCCTATTTATACTACTACTGCTGCTACTCCTCATCTTCCTACTACTGCTACTATTCTTCTCCTATTACTACTGATATTCCTCCTCTTGCTACTATTCTCCTCCTATTGCTACTGCTACTCCTCCTCCTCCTATTGCTACTGCTACTCCTCCTCCTCCTGCTACTGCTACTATTACTACTGCAAGAAAAACAATCAGTAATTTGCTTCCGTTTCCCGTCGGCCAAGCATTTCATAGAATAGAGAAGTTTGAGGCGATCGACATTTTCCGGCTTTATTCGAAAATAACGAGTGTGAAATATAATATATGGCTATTTATTCGGCTTCGTTTGGAACAACAATTAATGGAAGTAAAGGAAGCTAGGAAAACACATTGCAACAATTTTCTGAGAGGGCTGCCTACCGTCAAATTCTGCACTCAAAATTCTGGTTTTTATCTGGGCTCGAGCCACTGTCAACAGTTGGAAATACACATTCTTCTCGGCTACTTAACTCTTATCTATCCGTGCGTTCGAGTATATATGGCGTAATTCTGCTAAAATACTTTTCGCCAGGGAAAGATATTTCTTTGTAGTCGTTGGGCATCTGTTTATCACCTTTGACTGGATAACAGATAACGATAAAGTTAGTATTTCAAATGATCAAATTTTATTACCTAAACGTTATTTATTTACTTTTATTTTCCCCACTGTTGAAAAGTCAAAGTGACTATTTTATTTCCCAGATAACAATGGCTAACCATTTCTTTCTTTTATCTCCATTCTTTTTCATAACTTTTGGACAATGGTGAGGTATTTTTTTTATTCTCACTTTCCAAACAAGAAAACGGTATTAATTCTTTGTATAAGGAAATGTAGCTTTTCTTCGAGATAAAATAGTTGCGAAGCTTTCACTAAAAATCGAACTCACTCCTTCAGAGAAGAATCTGGCTTACATTAATTTTACAGTCTGTGACTATTAATGAAAGAACTGACAGTAACTGACCTGTGAAAAAAAGAAGTTCCTCTAAAATGTATACACTTATGTACTTAATAGATAGTGGATATTTATTTTCTTTGGGGGGAAATTTGTCGAAAACCTAACCCAGCTTCATATCATCCCGTTTTTTTAATTTCAAATTTTTACTCTTTAAATGATTTATCGACACCCACGGGTTCATTGAGAAGCATCCCTACTCCACAATTATTAAGACCTCCCTTTTTATTAGGTACCTTAAAGTAAGAGGCGAAAAATTACCGCATGGATATGGAGTAATAGCGGTGTGAGGGGAAAATTGCTCCGGGAGTATACAGTAATGTCGTTGTCAGTGGGGAAGAATGCTGAAGGAGTACGCAGTATTTGTGGTTGAGGGGAAAAATTGCCGAGGGAGTATGCTGTAATGGCAATGTGGAAGGAGGAATTGGCGAGGGAGTATGCTGTTATGGCGATGTAAGGGGAAAATACCCAGAGAGTATACATTAATGTCGGTGTGAGGGGAAAATTGCTCCGGGAGTATACAGTAATGTCGTGGTCAGGGGGGAAGAATGCTGAAGTAGTACGCAGTATTTGTGGTTGAGGGGAAAAATTGCCGAGGTGACTATGCTGTAATGGCAATGTGGAAGGGGGGGGATTGGCGAGGGAGTATGCTGTTATGGCGATGTAAGGGGAAATGCCGAGAAAGTATACATTAAATGCGATGTTAGAGGAAAATTGCTCCGGGAGTATACAGTAATGGCGGTGTCAAAGGAAATATTCCTGTAGAAGTATGCAGTAATGGTGGTTGAGGGGAAAAATTGCTCTGGGAGTATACAGTAATGGCGGTGTCAGAGGAAAGATTGCTGTGGGAGTATGCAGCAATGGCGGTGACGGGGAAAATTGCTCTGGGAGTATACAGTAATAGCATTGCCAGGGGGAAAGAATGCTGAAGGAGTATGCAGTATTGGTGGTTGAGGGGAAAAATTGCCGTGGGATTATGCTGTAATGGCAATGTTGAAGGGGGAATTGCCAAGGGAGTATGCTGTTATGGCGATGTAAGTGGAAAATGCCCAGAGAGTATACATTAATGTCGGTGTTAGAGGAAAATTGCTCCGGGAGTATACAGTAATGGTGGTCTCAGGGGGAAAGAATGCTGTGGGAGTATGCAGTAATGGCGGTGTGAGGGGAAAAATTGACGAAGGAGTATGCAGTAATCGCTGTGTCAGGGCAAAATTTGATAAGGGAATATGCTGCAATGGGGGTGGAAAATTGCCGTGGGAATATACAGTAATTGGTATAGGATTTGTTAATCACCATAAAATGACGAACTGAGTCGGTACGATAAAAAGCAATTAAGATTAAGATGAAAGAAATACAGGGTGACCCCAAAAAATGGGAACTTTTTAACAATCCAATAAAACCAAGAGTGATGGAAGAAAAATATTTAATTCATAGTAACTGAAACCTTAAAACATGCCATTTAAGAAACAATGATAGAATTTTCATTCTTTAAAAATTAAGTCCTGTAGATGGCTTCCTCCTGTACAAATGCATTCTTGAAATCTGCTGTTGAGATTCCTCATTGACTGCTGCAACATCTCAGCAGGGATACTGTGAATTTCATTCTCGTTACTAAAATGGCGAAATGTTTACTTGCTCAAGGTCACTGTCTCGCAGTGTTGTCACTTGCAATACGCACTTAAAAAATTCCCGTTTTTTGGGGGTTACCCTTTATTAATCAAAATTTGTCATCGTTGACAATGCTTCGTTTAATCAAGGCGCGATTCTGAATTATTTTTCCATTTATATTTTATTGCACTTGTAACTGTTGATTGACGATATGAGTAAATGCGATGCAAAATCAATCGAAATTAAGACGAAAAAATATTAGTAAAAATTAACAGTAGTTGAATGGCCTTCATTTAAAATAAATTCGAGATAATATCGAACCTGTCAGTTTTACACCTGATTCAGAACTTGGGTAATGAAATGAGCAATAAACTCTCAATGTCAGCGGCAATATATATCAACATCAAACAAATCCCTGATCGATCTGACGACTTGTTCTGCTGACAGGTGCCAGAAAGGCTTAGAAAGACTGAGTTGCAAACATCGACTTTTGTAGCGAAAGCAGTCACTGATGGCGCGCTGAAATGTTACGAAACCGAAATATTCCTCAAAATCTGTTCGTCATTTTGCCATCAAATTGCTACTTGTTCCGATCCAATTGCCAGATTCGGATTGATTGGGTTTGCTTCTCACAAGCGAGCTGCAAGCTGGAGTATAGTTACTTACACTTATTATATAACATAGAGGACAGACGATGGTTGAGAGGGAACGAGATGAAGACGCTGAGGACGATTTAAATAAGGTCAAATTAATACAAAAATGAGATTTATTGGATAACACTGAAATACATTATAGTATAAAAACGAAATGGTAAGTTCAATCTAAGGGAAACAATAATTGAAACAAAGCAAGTTCAGTCGGCCAATGATGACAATTCCAGAACAACGTAACTATAAACAAATTTTTTTTTCTATCCTCTGCCACCCGCTATGCCTTCTTCAGTCTATTGTTCTTATTATAATAATAGTCTTCACGGATTTTTACTGTTTTTTTTTTCTCTTTGGCTATCAAAAACTTCGACATTTTGTTACGCCTCACGCGCTGGAAGAACTTGACGTCTGTTTTTGTCATTTTTGCCAATAAGTCTTCATTTCGTTTCATTTTCCTCACCGAAGCGTTTATCATTGCATGCTTTCCTTCTGTTTTCTATCGTTTCTGTTTTTCTTAGAGTCACTTTAGCAGACTCGTTATCGATAGACTTTTCGTTTTCTGAGTCTGCCACAAAATCATTCTGAAATGTTCATTGATAAATCACTAATTTGAATGCTCTGAATTTGCAAGACCTTTCAGGAACTGTGGTTATCTTGTTTTATTGGTCGAATAATGAAGTTCACTGCTAACCCCTTACGAGAAAAGGGAAGGTGATGTTTCAGCCAACAGCAGACGAGAGAAAGCAAGAGTCAACAGAACTTCACATGCACAAAACAAGGACTGTAATATAATCCTAAGGAGCCAGGCAAACCTACCTAGGTTTCACCTAAACGGATCTTAGGTAGGTTTGCCTGGCTCCTTAGGATTATCTTAGGTTTTGCTCTACTTAGTGTATTGAGCACTTTACGTAGTTGTCTTTTTACTCGTTTTTCTTCGGACTTGGAGCTTGAACACTGGACGATTGTTTCGCCTTGTTTTAATGTTCTTGGTTCTTTCTTGTTTTATTCCCCATTTTTCCTGGGGTACCGATTTGTTCTACAGCAAGTTGCAAGTTGAGCTATCCGAGGTTTTTTCCAAACGAGTACCACCATTTATATATATATATATGATGGACTCTCCCGTCGAACTCGACGTATGAGGGTCAGACAGATCAATTCCCAGAAACTGAAAGCCCAACACCCACACAGGATTTGATTATAGTGGTGAAGTCTTTGTGCAGGGCCATCCACACTTTTTGGAGGGACGAATACAGGGACCTGGTGCAAAGAATGCCACAAGATCCCCAAACGACCCTCCGCAGGTTTTGAATTCAGAGTTGTCCTTCTCCTAGACCAGTTGCCATCCAAGGCTACAGAACCCAGTCTGTCCTGCTATTTACCCATAGTTGGAGGGAGAAGAAGAGGATTCACACCTTTCCCAAGGGTATTAGCACGTAAGTGAATGTAATGGATTCGACTGGAATTCGAACTCGGCTCTCCGATTCCTCAATCCAAGCCGTTATCCATTACTCCACCGTGCCGCCGCCGCCGCCGCCGCCTTCTTCTTCTTCTTCTTCTTCTTCTTCTTCTTCTTTATATATATATATATATATATATATATATATATATATATATATATATATATATATATATATATATATATATATATATATATATATATATATATATATATATATATGTGTGTGTGTGTGGGCGTAGTTCAGTTTTGGGCAAACCTCGCTTGTGTTGATCTTCCTGTATGGTGATAGAGACCAAATGAGAAGGATTTCTGGGGCGTTTGTATAAATAAGCGAATGTGCCGTATATGCTTCGGTGTGGGATTGCTGTGGATACTCCGCGAATGGATTCTTGGTCCGTTGTTATATAGCCAAAGAAATTCAATATTTTTTGTTGTTCTCACTGCTTGAGAAGCGTCACGTGGTATGCTTGCTATGACGTCCGCATGAGGTGATACAAAGTCTGCTTGTAGACGGAGAGGGAATTTAAAAGTTATTTATTTCTTGTCTATTTTAGAAGTTCCAACTGGTTAAACAGTTTTAAGTAGCTTGTTACCTAAAATGAAAAGTCAAATTTTAATGATTTAAAGTGACACATAACGTTGATTGGTAAAGAACCTCTCGTATTTTAAGAGCGTTTTCATATCAGTGAGGATTTCGACTGTCTCGCCTAATTAGCAGGCACATTTAGAGCTATTGATTATTATTATTATAGTTAGCAGTTGAAGTAGTAGTAGTAGTTGTAGTAGTAGTAGCATCAGTAGTAGTAGTAATGGTACATAACCTTTTTCTTTTATCAGTAGTTTTTCCCTTCAAGGTTCGTAATAAGTTCATTTCCAAAATCTTTCTGATCACCAAAGCAACTTTTGGGGATTTTCTCTCTTCTCAACAGCATCTCTGTCTAGAATCTACTCTTCGGCCATTTTGTAAACTTGCCTGATCTTCTACGTGGAGAATTCTTACTTTTGGAGCTTCATATTTCTTGCTATTCTCTTTCCTGTTCTCATTGCTCTTCAGCTTTCTTCTGATGACGTCATTCTCAAAGGAAGAAAAAACAATTTGCATTCGGCAATATCTCACGTTGTCTTAGCACTACTAAGTAGTAGTAGTAGTAGTAGCAGTAGACTCTTCTCAGCAAAGATTTTTGGTGGCCAGCAATGGAGGTTAAATAATTTGGAATTTCAAGTATTTACTGAATTCTTCAATAATAATAATAATAATAATAATAATAATTATTATTATTATTATTATTATTATTATTATTATTATTATTATTATTTCTTCTTCTTCTTCTTCTTCTTTTCATTTCTGATGTGCATACATTTCTTTCCGGGTCCCGCACAGAGACCTAAGGTCAGAAATGGCATCGTGACATTTTCCACTGAAAAAAAAAAAAAAAACATATTTTATATAGATAAAGCCCTTCGAAATATGTGGGCCGTACTCGTGAATAATAATAATAATAATTATTATTATTATTATTATCACACTAAAAATTCTGGCAATCTTAAATTGGATAAGCACTAAGAAATGTTCCCAGATTTGTTTTTTCTTTACTTCCATCGATTTCGACACATTTGTACGTCGACATTACCTGATTTCTTCAGCGCTTTCTGGTTTGTTTTATTTTTTCACAAAAGAGCGCTCTTAATATCTCTTATTTTTCCACAAAAGAGCGCTCTTAATATCTCTTATTTTTCCACAAAAGAGCGCTCTTAATATCTCTTATTTTTCCACAAAAGAGCGCTCTTAATATCTCAGGAATTACGCATATTATTCTAATATCATTAAAACATTGTTAGATTTTCGTCTTGAAAAAAAAATTCTTGTGATAGCATCTGTTAGATTCTTTATTGTTTACGAATCTACAAAAGAACACTGACCAGAATTATTTTCCTCCACTAGTCAAAGTGTTTGTTTTAGACTAAATCGAGTACTCTTATTCCGGATGTGTGCTAACATGCTTAGTTAATTCTTGTTCATTTAAACGCCTCCAAAACTAAACTGCTCTTTTTTAATCGTCTTCAAGAACTTTTTTTTTCTTTCTTTTTTTTCTTTTTTTGTCTTCTACCAACATGGTTGATGCTGACCTTCAGTAGATTCACTTCTTGAGCTTTCTCGGTCTAACTTTTTCCACTGACATGAATTGGAAAGATTATATCGAATCAATTGCTAAGTCTGTCGCATCGAATACGGTAGCCACGTCTGCTATGTATCTTGAAAGTCTTGACAAAATCCAAATAAGGATCAGCAATTTTATCGGTCCCGACCTGGCATCTCGTTTTTAATCATTTTCTCAGCGCCGTAATGTAGTTTTTCCGCACCTTATTTATAAATATTTTCATGGTGAGTGTTCTGTTGAGCTTTCCTCTTTGGTAACTTGACTTCATGAATTTAAGCGCAGTACTAGATTGGCAGCTAGGTCTCATCATTTTACTGTATGAATTGCTATATGTAACCGCAATTTCTATTCTATTAGTTTTTATTTTCTTTTGCACTTCTCACCTACAGAACTCTCTACCAGTTTCTTACTTTCCTGCTAAGATCTTTAAAAATATAAATGAAACTCGGGTACAAATTTACATTCTGACACCCGCGGTAACTCAGGCAGATGCGTCGAAGCCAAATCAGTGTTACAGTGAAATTCTTTTTTTTAATAACTTAAGTGGGAGCAAATTAGAAATACCTTCATGACAGGTAACCCACTTGCTTTCCGATTGATGATGATCATGGATCTCCACATCTTCCAGTTTATAGGTACTACCTTAAAACCTGTTGTTATTATTTTTCTTTTATAATATTTAGTTTGATTTCTTTGTTGTTTCGTTTCTATCGCCGCACGAATATAAACATTTTTGGCAAAGCACAAAATTCATTGATCTGGATGGGTGGACTTTTGTGAGCTTCATTAATTAAAATTCACAAAGAAATGTAACTTTTCAAACATGAACCCAAAGAATTGTTTTCATGAGTAAAAATAAAAACCCACAAAGAACAATCACTGAAGAATGGAAGTGGGTTTTTAAATATATTAAGTTAGCGAGATAGATAAACAGAAAGAAAGAAAAGAGCTGCATGAAAGAAAGAAAGAAAGAAAGAAAGAAAGTTTATATATATATATATATATATATATATATATATATATATATATATATATATATATATATATATATACCGGTTCCGTGTAAGTTTCATTGGTGTTGATGAGGTAAATTTTTGGCTTCTTTCCACAACAGAAGCGGAGACTACTGAAGAAAAGCGTTGTTTCATATGAAATTTTGGCACAATTCTTTGCCATCTCTTGCCAAAGAGCCAGTCCCGAATTGAAGCATAGGGAATTGAAACTGTGAACCACCGGTCTCCCAATCCTTCGTAACCTGGAACGTGCCAAATGATATCATGGAGCCCACTCATCTACCCTCCACTCTGCATCCATCGCATAAAGGTCGACCATTGACCTAGCATCCATTGCACTAATTGGAAATTCCTTTGTACTAATCACAGGAATTGGTCGATTGAAATGGTTACGGGTCCTTGATGAATATTTCTATTCTTATCAGTGAAGCAAATATTTCCAAAATGGCTGAGAAATGAAAGGACAGAATATTTGCATTGATTGGGATTCCCACGCAAGATCACAATTTTCGGAGTCGGCTAAAAACATCTGTCCACAAAACAGTAATTAGCTTGATTAAGAGAACATAAAGTTTATCTTTGTCGCCTTGTAAAATCTCGCAGAGTCTGTAGCAGAATGAAACATCCGCTCTTTACAAACAATTACTCAGCGTCCTTTTTCGTCAGAGTTTTCCCACCCTTTGCAAATGGTAACGCATTAAAAAGACAACAGGTTGGAAATAATGCGAAATTAGTATAATATAGTATTATATAACACGTTATATAACAACTGATTAGTCATTACTAACCATAATTCAAACTTAGCCATTAGCAAGCTTATTTCAAGTTTGCAGCTGAAGCAGGGAAAGTGATTTCTTACTTTAGGTAGTGAAAAAGGAGGCGAAATCTCTACTTTTTAAAGGAAGGTTTCCGAATCCCACATGTTCGCTCCCGAATCCCACATGTTCGCTCCCAAATCCCACATGTTCGCTCAATAAAGGTTTCGTTTTCTAAAAATTATTTTAATCTTGTTTCAGTATTTTTTTTTTTTTTGATAATCATCATTTTCGTTTTTGACATATTCTTTTAAGAAAATAACCGGTCTTTTTTTATTTCTTCAGTCGAGTTTTTGCCGTGTAAAGATTTTTTTTATATAAAGAACAATTATTAGATATCTCTATCTATAAAAGGTAGTGTGTGTGTGTGTGTGTGTGTGTGTGTGTGTGTGTGTGTGTTTGTGTGTGTGTGTGTGTGTGTGTGTGTAACGAATGCACGGCCACAATTTTCGACGGATTTGCACCAAAATTTACATGCACATGCTACAAGTTCGCGGTAAGGCCAACTCCGACTTTGCATTTCCCAACTCCCATCGACAGTGGAAACAATCGACATTTTCATGCTTCTATGGTAGTTTTCATGTAGTTTGCGGCCATTTTCTACTGGCCAGAGTGAGAGCCTATAGCTGGCTGCCACGAATAGGCAGGAAGATTCTATTGACCAGCGTGAGAGCCAACAGCTGACTGACACGAATGTTAACTAGCATGCTAGCATGCAAAAAAATCGATAGCTGCATTCGTCACAAGTGGGAAAAATTTAAATCTGCATGGCACTTTACTCCAATTGGCTCATTCGCTTGCTTAAACTCAACGTTGATTCTGATTCCGCAGAACTGGGTTGGGTGTGAAAATGTATTTGTTGTTAACATTCTTTTTTTCATTCGGCTTTTCCAGTTATGAATCCTTTTTTAAAGCTGATCGTTTTCTGTTCATTTTGTTTAGTTCTTTTTCGTAACAGATTTAATGTTTAGTATAGAGCTTAGAAAACATTCGCAGTGTGAGATAGGCAAGAAGTAAGGCATGTAGCAACATCAGCATGGCAAAGGGCACTCCTTTAAAGGCAAGGAAGGGCAAAAATATTTTAAGTGATAGCGATTGCTGTATGAGTCGTACGATTTTTGAATCAAGCGCCGGGCAACGCCGGGTCATGCTGCTAGTGTTGTTCATAATTCTAGGACAGCATCGCAACTTCTATAAGTGTCTTTAGCGTTTCATGAAACATGGGACGATTATCCACAATAACTGAACTTTAAACTGCTCACTGCTTAAAGCAGTTGAAGAAATTTGAAAGCCATATCTTGGGAAGAAATCATTGAAACAAAATATAAAATTCAAAACCAAAAGAAGGCAAAATGTTACATGCGTCGAATAACAATTTTCTGCCCTTCTTCTTTTCTCCCTATCGCTCTCTCCTGTTCTCCTCTCTCTCTCTCTATATATATATATGTGTGTGTGTGGAACTCTCTTTCAACTCCAATAGCTTCATGTCTCGCACATCTCGCCTGTGGAACTCCCTTCCTTATTCCTGCTTCCCTGACAAATACAATCTCCAACTATTTAAGTGTAACGTCAATCGACATCTCCAGTTGCCTTGATCTATCCACTTGCCTTCTCCACATCCTTTCCCCTTTCATTCCTATCTGCTCTCGCTCCAAATCTTCTGTAACCCCCCTGCCTTGATCGATCCACTATCTTTCTCCACATCCTCTCCTTTACCACTCCTATCTGCTCTTCCTCCAAACCTTCTGTAACCCCTTGCGTGCTAGTGGCTTCCAGCCTTGCTTGGGATGAAAAGCTTAAAAAAAAAACTTCTTGCTTTCCAGTCAATTTTGATCTTCAAAAAATAAAAATGCAATGTCAATCGTTATCTTATTTTTAATTCCTGTTCTTTTATTGTTCTCTCTTCTTAATAATGTTTTTCTTTTTCTTATATTCTTACACACGCAGTAACCCCTTGCATCTTAGTGGCTTTATTACCTTGCCTGATGTGAAATTAAATATATATATATATATATATATATATATATATATATATATATATATATATATATATATATATATATATATATAAATGGACAAAGTCCGATAATTATTTTCATCTATTTTTGGCTCATACGTTATTTTTATAGATACAAATATCTAAGTAAATGCTCTGTTTATAAGGAATGGTATTAACTACATTTGCCGACCTGAATGTCCGAGAAATTTTCATAGAAAATATGTCCTCCAACCGGAATCGAACCTGTATCGTACACAGAACCGTTATTTGGCCTGACATAAAGTCGGAGGACACATATTTTCTATGAAATTTCTCGGACATTCAGGACGGTAAATGTTGTTAATACTGTTTATTATGAACAAAGCATTTACTTAATTATTTCTCTCTATAAAAACAACGTATAAACAGAAAATATATTAAAATATTGTCGGACTTAGTCCACTTCATAATATAGTCATTTGCTTACGTGAAGATACGCTTCGAGCAGATATGATCGTTCGAGAAAAATCCGGGGAAATTTGTTGTTTAAAAATAGTAATCTGACTTTGCTAACCAGACGCTTCTTCTGTACCTGAATGGTATAGCACGTCAGGCCAAATGATGGTTCCGTATAAGATACGGGTTCGATTCCATACATATTTTTATGAAATTTCTCGGACATCCAGGCCGGTAAATTTATTTAATACTGTTTATTATAAACAGAGTATTTACTTAAATATTTGTATCTATAAAAATAACGTACACAAAATATATATATATATATATATATATATATATATATATATATATATATATATATATATATATATATATATATATGATGTGCACTCCCGTAGATTTAAACGTATGAGTATTCGACAACCTCATTCGTTTTTTTATGTTTGTGTTGTATGTGACACTTCAGTCCCTCTAGTGACTGGCATATAAAGTCCACATATTGTTTTACATCGAGGATCTCGGGAGAAAACGACAGGAACATTTGCTGACGCTTTTCGCCGCCCTATGTTGTCTCTTAGCCGTTCAATACGACTGATTTTGCTGACGTCTTAGCCGGTCTATACGACTGATTTTGCTGACGTCTTAGCCGGTCAATACGACTGATTTTGCTGACGTCTTAGCCAGTCAAAACGACTGATTTCGAAATTTCTGATACCACTCAGGGACAAATATCTCCAGTTATTTCTATCCAGGGCAACTCGTATCAGGCACATTAAACAGCTGAGAAGTCACTATTTAGATTGTCTTTATACCTTAAACACAGCCGTCCAGCAGTTCTTTGTCAACTGTCAAGCTGGCTATACATGAGGACTTTAGGTATTCTGTTGTCACTCATCTTTGCAACATGACCAGTCCAGCGATTGCATCAGGAAGGTCGCAATTCAACCAATGTTGCATTTTGCAAGACGATTGGCATTGGACATTATATCGTCAAAAGTATAATTCATGTCATTTGTCATATGCGGAAATGGTTATATCTGTGATACTGTCTCCTGTCATCACTGAGCCTAGATATAGCAGCAAAATGGCTGTTATATTTATAGTTACGTTGGGATAAATATGTTTTGGAAGTCTGTCTTTATTTATTAGAGGCTTGCGTGAAAAAATAGCAAAACTGCCAGATAATGGCATAATCGCCATTTTCCAACTTCACTGGAGGGAAGTACAGCTATTCGTACTTCAGTACAAAGAAATGCAAAGAACTGCAATTTATAAAAGAAACAACTCTATCCCTTTATTTCGCTCGCTGGGGTAGACTGTTCTAGTTCCACGTGCCATGTCTAATGGATGTCAGTTATCAGTTATCTCCTGTTAATTCTCCTTTCCAAGTTCTCCACACTATTTTGGGTCCTCCAGGACACATGGCACAGTGGATAAAGGCGTTAGTTAGATCCAGTGACAGGACCCAAAGAGTGTGAGTTCAATACCCTGTTAAGGCAGTGGAGAACTTCGAGAGGGGAATTAACAGTAGATAACTGATAACTGACATCCATTAAACATGACACGTGGAACTTGAACAGTCTACCCCAGTGAGTGAAATGAAGGGTTCAGTTCGACATTCCAACCACCTGGAGAAGGCCGGAGCGTACAACGACCGAAACGTTGTAATAAATATGGCGACAAAGATTAGGACAATAGTCCGAATAATGTAAATAATGTAAATTGTTCTTACTCTTAATTTAATTTTTAGCTTTTCCAGCACGAGTAAAAAAGCTGTATTGAATCTTCAAAAAACGTAAACGAAGGACTTTTGTATTCAGATACATGTGTCCATCTCTCTCTCTCACACACACACACACACACTCTCTCTCTCTCTTTCTCTCTTTATCTATCTTAGCCTGTTCATATCTATAAGAGCCACTTCATATCTATCTGTTATCTATGAGAGCCTCTTCATATCTATCTACGATGGAGAAAGGTTGTGTCGTCTGGTTTGAAATCAAGATTTTTCATTCGGGGCATTCTCCTAAGCACTGGGGGAAAAAGTACCTCAAATTCCATAGCCCATGTTCTCACCACTTAGCTTCCTTAACACTCACTCCATTTAAATATCAACCAAATGAAAGCGAATCGCTTTTAGAAACAACAAAGAAAAAGACTAGACTTATTCATTTTAATACAATATCTCTTTCATATAAAACGAAGATTCCGATGCCCACCTGGTTTTCAATATCTGATTTCAAATATAAAATATTTATTTGACAAGCAAAGAAAACTTTCAGTTCTATCAATTTATTACCATTCTTCACTTGAACGCAGCCCGGCATGTTACGTGTTCTTGTTTTGGCATTTTTTTTCCCTCTTCCAATTGCTTGAACGTGTTCTCCTGTTGTTTTTATCGATCGAGCCGTCAATTACTGCAATTATTACGATTTAATTTTAAACGACTGGCAATCATATGAAGTGAGAGATTTATGCGTTGTGCATTACTGATCACCCGATTCAATTATCCAACGAAATTTCTCTTCATCACTTGCAAGCCACAATTTTAGCTTCCGCTAAGCAATGTTGCGCTTGGCAAGTTCTACACTTCGTATTGACATTAATAAGAGAGCTTTTTACATTTGATATTACAATGTCGCTTCTCGGAACAACGAGTGATAGTTTCCTTTCCAGTGAAAAAAAAGCATTGTTATCACTTTAGTAAAGGAAACAGGCTTCATATTTGCGTGAATAATACGGGCATTTCTGAGTTACGCTTTCCAATAACTAAATTCCTTCACGAATCCTGTTTGATTGGCAATTAGGATCAAAGTTGCTTGTTGTAAAATTAAAAAGCATCTTTACAATTAATTGTTATTTCTGTCCTTCTCGACAAGACCTCCAATTTTTACAATTACAAGGTCATTCCCTTTTTACAATCCTATTTCGTTTTGTTTGAAAAACATTCTCCCAATGGATGTACGAGTTTCCTAAGGGTTAATAACTTGAAAAATGGAATTGGTAAGTCTAGTTCTATATCTGGCTATGAGTAAAATAACAGTGTATATTGCTCTCACTAGACTTGATTGCAAAGTGTCTGTATTAAAAATGCAGATGTAGTATCCCCACCTCACACAAGCTATTGGTAAAACTAGCAAAACGTAGAGATAGTGCTATCACCTGCAGCACCGCTCCCTAAAAAAAGGAACATATTTTCAGTACACAAATGACGAATAGGATCAAGATTCTGCTTTTACACGTTATGCTGATTTCCCGTAAGTTTTAGAACTTTTTTTAGAACTTTTTTTTTTTTTTAGAAATCTATTACATACTTGCTACGGTGGCTTAAGCCTGTAAATACAATTTACTTTGCAGTTTAATGATACATCTCAATTAAACTTTTTAATCGTAATGATCATTATTCGCATTTGATATTATCGACTGACAAGTTTAGTCTCGGTTTGCGGGCGGGGTGGGAGACGAAATCGCTGCCTCGTAAAACGAAACTAATTGTCTATTGTTTTTGTTTTGTTTTTCTCAGATTATTGGACTTTAAGCGTGAAAAAAGAGCAGCAAATCAGGATTACCTTGGATCGGTCCGAGGGATCTGAAAGAAAATTTCACCCAGGGAAGTGGTAAGTAAAGAAATGTTTTTAATCTCCAAGTACTAAATGCCCGTGTCTATGCTTCACCGAGCCACCCTCTATTAACTCTAGATTATACACCCAGAATATATTCGTTAAACAGTCTGTATGTATTCACTAGACACCCTGAATATGTTACAAAAATGTTAATATAAGCATTGAAATTATTACAGCCATTTCTTATCGAAGTGTAAAAAAATAAAAAAGAAGAAAAATACTTTCAATTTAAATATCCGATTTGGATTCGCCGTAAAGAGGTCATTGCGTCCACAGAAAAAGTATTTTTGCTTGCCCTTCGACAAAAAAAAAAACAAAACATATCTGTTTTAAAATTTCATATCTTCAACACATGCTTTTTAATAAGCGGAATTACATAAAAGAATCTCTATAAAAAAAAGATCGTTTTTTTTTTAAATCGTGCTTATTTCGCTTTACTTAAAAACGAACACCGAACTTCACTTATGGTGATTCTTCTAAGCTTAGCACGGCACAAGGCCGAAAGTATGGAGCACCCAATAAAGATCGAACGCACTATTAAGTCATAATTGATCTAGCGAGACAAACTTGCTAACCTTTATAGCACATCGGAGTGCCTCCGAATCTCATTTATGGCATCATAACACGAGTATCTTTTAAACTTAGTTAAAAATATCTCATTTAAAAAAAAAACATTTGTTCATTTCCGATTACTTTTATTTCAAATACACACCGTTCATGCCAACGCCATTTTATAAAAGTACTTATTTACCTACATGTTTATCCGTGTACCTACATGTTTATCCATGTACCTACCTACGGAAGATTTGTTTTAACCAGAATAATATAAAGTAAATAGGCTCACCATAGCAGAAAAATAATTTATGTTCCCTTTCGGTCTTTGACATTAACAAGGTCAGAAACGCAACTTTTTATTCACTCTTGTGTAATACTTTTCACACTACGTTTGAGTGTATTACTACAATATAATATCTATTATATAAATATATAAAAATATATTATATAAATATATAAAAATATATTACATAAATATATAAAAATACATTATATAAATATATAAAATATATTATATAGATTTATAAAAATATAAAAATATATTATATAAATATATAAAAATATATTATATAAATATATAAAAATATATTACATAAATATATAAAAATATATTATATAAATATATAAAAAATATATTATATAAATTTATAAAAATATATAAATATATAAAAATATATTATATAAATATATAAAAATATATTATATAAATATATAAAAATATATTATATAAATTTATAAAAATATATAAATATATAAAAATATATTATATAAATATATAAAAATATATTACATAAATATATAAAAATATATTACATAAATATATAAAAATATATATAAATATATAAAAATATATTATATAAATTTATAAAAATATATAAATATATAAAAATATATTATATAAATATATAAAAATATATTATATAAATATATAAAAATATATTATATAAATTCATAAAACTATCTGACATAAATATATAAAAATATATTATATAAATAAAAATATATTATGTAAATATATACAAATATATTATATAAATATATAAAAATATATTACATAAATATATAAAAAATATATTACATAAATATATAAAAATATATTACATAAATATACATAAATATTTAAAAAATATATTATATAAATAAAAAATATATTATATACATAAAAAATATATTATATAAATATATACAAATATATTATATAAGTATATAAAAATATATTATATAAATTAAAAAAGCATTTGTCGGTCTACACTACACATAGTTCGTCTTAGTGTATATGTAAAAATTTCGCTCCAAAGATGACAATTTGAAATTGTCGTAAGTACATAGCTCGTCAATTTCATCTGACAACAACTCAAATATACAACTCAAATATAAGGATTGATTCAAGGAATTGATAGTAAGTTAATTAAGTCTTGTTAGCGAAGTGACTTCGCCATTAATTTCATTAACATTGATAATTAATTCTTTACATAAATTACTTCTTTATGATATTATACAAATATAATACTTTATTGAAGAAATATTATAATTACTATGAAACTTTTAACCTGTTTTTAAAACTTCATTGTGGGGAAATTCCTCAATGAATGATTTATATAGAATAAAAGGAATTCGAATGTGTTCATTTTTCCTGTCCCCTCAACGGGAACGGTGCAATGTTTAATCCAATGCGGAAGGAGAACAATCTACTCTGTAGATTAAATAAAGGGTTAAGTTTGAAATTCGCTGAAGGTTACCTGGTCGACAAACACCTGAAGATGCCCAGAGAATACAATGACCCAAGTTTTGCGATATTTAAAACAAAGTTTAGGACATTAGTCTGAATGTAACTAATTGTATAATGCTGACTCCTCATGCCAGAAATTCTAATCCAATGCTTTCGAAAGAACAGATGTAAAAGAAGCTTTGTTGGCCTCTATCTTTATTTTAAAGGTTAAGGAAAGTTTTATTGAAAAATAACTGACAAAAGGTGAGAATACTAAAGGCAAACCTTATACAAAGCAAATTAGTGACATCAGATGAATGATTCATTAGTGGTCAGTTAAACCAATAATAATAATAAAAAATAAATTTTGGTTTGTTTTGTTTTTTGTTATATGGCATATCAACCTTAATGGGTTATTTAATGCCGGCAACATTTTTAGGATAGATTCGTATGAATAGAATATGTATTCTTTGGTTTAGATAGGTTTGGTTTATTTTGGTTTACGGCAAATCAACCTCAATGGGTTATTTATTGCCAACAACATTTTTAGGATAGATTCGTACGAATAGAATATGTATTCTTTGGTTTAGATAGGTTTGGTTTATTTTGTTTTACGGCATAACAACCTCAATGGGTTATTTAATGCCGACAACATTTTTAGGATAGATTCGTATGAATAGAATATGTATTCTTTGGTTTAGATTGGTTTGCTTTATTTTGTCTTACGGCATATCAACCTCAATGGGTTATTTAATACCGGCAACATTTTTAGGATAGATTCGTATGAATAAAATATGTATTCTTTGATTTAGATTGGTTTGGTTTCTTTTGTTTTACGGCATATCAACCTCAATGGGTTATTTAATGCCAATAAAATTTTTATTGCTGGTAATATGTTTTTCTTCAAAAATCTATTTCTGGGAATATTTTTCCTTGAAGAAATCTATAGCTGGTCATTTTTTTTTCAAAGAATGTATAGCTGTTTGTATTGCTGGTATTTTTTTTAAGTATTGCTGATAATAATTTTTCCTTCAAAAGTTATTGCTGGTAATAATTTTTTTTATTATAAAGTATTTCTGCTATTAAAACCTATTTTTACACAAGTTTGGGTGTTAACTCTTTGCCTATAGCTGAGACCCTAACAGGTACTACCACCCGGGTCAGGGTGGACCTGGAAACACCAGCAATTAAGAGGTGGTTCCACGCTCCTCAAAACCTCCTGATCAGAGGCCTTGCTGTTGGACGTACTTTATCATCTTACTCAGCACGCGGAAGTAGTTTATCGTCATTCCCAGGACGAAATAAAAATAAGGGGTTCAATTTACTGTGTATATGTGACTATTGTTGGTCATACTGTCAAGTTTTCCCGTTCCAGGCTGAAATTGAGGGAAGGGATATGACAAATCTGCCATTTTACATTTATTACTTCATTAGAAGATTTGGTCGGAATTTGTTGGGAAATCATGGGACCATAACACGTCATATCATCTTTGGCTGAGCCGGAGTTTGTCATACGAAGCTTCAACGGGAGAATATAAAGATATTGTGTTTCTATGCCTAGACTCAGGTCTGTGTCTCAGAACTTTCTTGGTTTTCGATTACCGTGCAAATTCATGGAGACAAGACACTGGCTCAGAGTTGAAATATTTCTGAAGAAAATGGAACGTGCATTCCTTAAATGGAGGTAATCATAAAATAGTCCGTGAGGATTTCTTAAAGTTGTTTTGCTGTCATCATATAAACTGAAACAAAACTAAACGTCTCCGTTTTCCCGGTCGTAAAATATGATGACTTGTTTCTCACCTCTTCCTATTGATATTATGACATTATTTACTTTCTCACTTTCACGGTTTGGCAGCGTTTTATGCTATTACCTGGAAGTAAAATATGCCGACTTTGGAACTAATCATTCACAATACAGTTTTTGTTTCCACTTTATTGTCTCTCTGCCAGTTACACGAAAAACATGCATGTAATACAAGTGAAATTCGTTCGCTATAAAGACGCTGAGATGAAAAATGCCAACGTGATGTTGTAATCAAAGAAGCATTTTCATAATTAGTACAAGCAGCATTTATCCAAAGGGGAAACAAATATGATCGTAATATTGTTTTTTGAGCGCTACTTTTTTCCAAGGATAAAAGATAACATAACATATAGGCACGTCACTGTGTGTGAATTCCAAAGTACATTTTGGGTAACGTTCACTTCTAAGTTAGGATACTGAAGCTATTTATAGAAACATTCGTATGCACACAGCTCTACACAGAGAATATATATATATATATATATATATATATATATATATATATATATATATATAATTTAAATAAAAACAGACCACTTTAAGGTTACATATAATAAATTATTTCACCACAACCCTTTTAAAGGACCACGGATCATCAGAATTTACTTCCAAAAGTTGAAACGAAAAATGAAAAAATGGAAGTAAAATCTGATGATCGGCGGTCCTTTAAAAGGGTTGTGGTGAAATAATTTATTATATGGAACCTTAAAGTGGGCTTTTTTAATTTAAATTATTAGCTCTGATTTACATTGAGCTCTCTGGATTTTATCCTCCTTGGGTCTACCGATACGGATTACCTAGTTTTTCGTAAACTATATATATATATATATATATATATATATATATATATATATATATATATATATATTGGGGTGGGGTGTATTTAGGCAGCATTTTTTCATTGATGCATGTTTCATTAAATAATATAGACAAGTTTTGTCTATTTATTTTAAGCAAATTCCTTTCATATTGTCTGATAAGCTTAATAACATTATTATTATTAGTTTTTTAATCTTATCTAAGCTTTCGGTTTATATAAGCCATTATCAAAGATGACAATTACATTAAAATATATTAAACGATACACGGACACAACAATAATGATAGTCTGTCTTTGTTACATGAAAGATTTCAAAGCAACGACAAACTCGTGTATACGAGACACGGAAGCGAAAATCGCACCGCAGCTCGTGACATCACACCTGACCACACGAGAAACATGCATCAATATATATATATACATATATATATATATATATATATATATATATATATATATATATATATATATATATATATATATATTAAAAATGCACGTAAAAATACAGTTTGAACGTTACAAATGACATCAAACTGGGTAGCTTCAAACTGGTTCCAGCAAACGAGAGAAAGCTAGTCAGAACGATATATACACAAAGTTCAAACCGCTACTTAAGTTTCACACTACCACGATCTTCAGGCGACCAGAACGACCAATCTCTCTCTCCCCCTCCTCCCCCCATCTCTCTCTCTCTCTCTCTCTCTCTCTCTCTCTCTCTCTGTATGTATATATATATATATATATATATATATATATATATATATATATATAAAGAAAATGATGGATTTTTATTTATTAATCCGACATAATTTTATTACCTTAAATGTTATTGTAAGTGGATACCTGTATTTGAGTAGATGCTCTATTTATTTTTAAACAGTATTTTATTTTCGTCTACCGGCCTGAATCTTCGAGAAATCTTTAAGAGAAATGACCCCACAAGCAGAATATGAACTTGCGTTCCCTTTCAGGACAAACCGTCGTTAGATCCAACGTGTTTTTCATCAACTCATACACGAAGAACATCGTCTGTTTAAAAAGTAAACGGATCGTTTACTCAAATATGAGTCACTACTAAAGGTAACGTTTAAAGCGATAAAATATTTCGTTATGACGAACAAAGAATATTTTGTCATTTTTTTTATTCAGTTTTTTCTTGAGTCCTTATAATTTATGTTTTCTGAAGACTGCAGAAGGTAATTTGAAAACATGATAGACAATTTACTCTACGAAAAAAAACAGAAAAATTCTAACACTAGAAAAATTGATTAAATATTTAGAAAATAATCCTTGTCTGTCATATTCAACCAAACATTCATAAAAGATTCCTGCCTATATTTATGGGGGAATTTGAGGAGATACAGATTTTTTTTAGATAGAGACAATTTGGACACAGAAAACATGGTGGGTCTGTTGTTTTGTTGGCCGATGGTCACTTTAAGCGATATTCATAGAACAACACATCGCATTGAGCCTTAAAATTTCTAATGATCATCAAGGAAATTTGGCTCACTGTGCCGGGCCAGGAAATTTTTCTCCCCGGAATCGATCCTCCAAATTTACAAATCAACCATCCGCCCTTGCATGGAGTTTTACACCCATATATGGTCTGCAGCCCCTTCTGTTTGCCTCGGAGTTCTTGATAAGATCTGTGGAACTCTCTTCCCTATTCCTGTTTCCCTGACAATTATAATCTCCAACTATTCAAATGTAACGTCAATCGACATCTCCAGTTGCATTGATCTATCTAATATCCTTCTCCACATCCTTTCCTCTATCACTCCTATTTGCTCTTGCTCCAAATCCTCTGTAACCCCTTGCGTGCTAGTGGCTTTCAGCCTTGCCTGGGGTGAAAAGCTTAAACGTTTCCACACAGTTTATCTCACTCTTTTTATACAAACACACACGTGTGTGTGTGTGTGTGTGTTAGAAAATTAACGCTGTTAGCTTCTTGCCTATTGGTTTGTCTTTTTATATCAACTATGTACATACATAGGTATATATACACATTAGAAAATATACAGCTCTTTTGTTCCTTATGTCTCAGTCTTTGTAATGATAACATAAAATTGCAACAAAAATAGGCCCGTTTACCCAGTCAATAACACGACGCCTAACTTTGCTTCATTATTCATCAATGGGAATCGAGAACATCATGCCAAATCCTATGACTACATACATAACGACCTTTTTTTTTAAATTGATTAATGCCCATCATTTTCCACTAACGTAATTTGAATGTTCTTCAAATCCAGACTTCCAAACAGGTGTAAAAGGGTTAACCAGTGCGGAAGAGTTAACTAGTTTTCGAATACACTTTTGATTCTTTCAGACTTGTTTTCGATCTTTCAACGAAGCTAAAATACTTCTGACTCAGCTAATGCGTCAGTAACAGCTTAAAAAAAGCCTATCCTTCTGAGATCATATGTAAGTCACTCAGGCTGAACATTTTCGAGGCTGCCTGCGAGATGTTCATCCATTTACTGCATTCAAAATGTCACATTGTATAAACTATTAAACTGTTGTTGCAGTCCATGGAAAGAAAAAACATAGATCTGAAGAAAACTGTTCTATAACATCAGAATGACGATGATGTTTTGTAAGCACTTCCGGCCTCACTAGGGAATGCTGGGGGTAAAAAGATATCGAGCGGAGTTTCGCACATCTCGTGTCATCTTTTTGTACAGGTTTGCTTTCCACCATAAAACCATTCGTCCTGCGTATGACGATCAACTGCATCCGGCAGCAAGGCCTCTGTTCGGCAGGTTTTGAGGAGCGTGCAACCACCTATTAATTGGAGTTGTTCCCAGGTGGTAGCACCTGTTAGGGTCACAGCTATGGGAAAATAGTGAAACCCACAAAGTGGGGTCAGAACACTAGAAAAGTATAGGAATAGATTTTTATAGTAAAAATGCAAACAATACATTTGGAAAAAAATATTACCAGCAATACATTTATGTGAATGTAAATATTAATACTTTTATGAATTAACAACATTTGTTGAGCCAGAAATGTTTATTTATCCTTAACCCTTATTCGGTGAACAACTGTGGCAGTTTCGAAATAAAATACGCCAACTGCAGATCAGGTAAGAGAAAATAACCTTGCATATTACTGATTGAGTTGTTAGTTCAGTCCTTATTGATGGTAATAAGATTGACGTCTTGTGGCAGACTAAGCTTAGCCTAGCAAATATTGCCGGTTCGATCCTAACTGCCAAATCCTTAGGAGCACTTCGATGTGGTGTAAGGTTAGCAAACTTGTCTTACGAGGTCATTTACGACTAAGTTCGATCCTAACTGCTGAGTATATCACCATTTGACACATTTTTACAGCAGGCAATCTTGACTTTCGTTTCCAGGTAAAAAGCCAGTTTGTTTTTTAAGCTTAGTGATTTTCAAGGTAGGCTTGACATCTCTACCTTCCTCATCACAATCTTCTAGATTCTCACTATTCTGACATTTAAGCACTGACTTTAACAAGAGCGAGTTTTTTCAACGATGCAACAGCAAACTAAGAAAGTCTAAAAAGTTACAGTAAAATCAGTTTTAATTAAAGAAAATTCCATTGGCTAATTAATAATCGTATTTTTTCTCTACGTTTCTTTCACAGTCAATATTGTTATGCGATATTGCAGGATTGCAATGGAATTCCGAAAAAGCATAAATGGTAATGCAAGGCTCACTATATTTTAGCAAGACATATACAATAAATCATGTAAATCAATATTGTATAACAATAGCTTTTATCATACGTACACCTAAAACTTAAAACGGAGAGACATATATATATATATATATATATATATATATATATATATATATATATATATATATATATATATATATATATAGCTCGTGACGTCACACATGTCTATATTATTTAATGAAACATGCATATATATATATATATATATATATATATATATATATATATATGTATATGCATGTTTCTCGTGACGTCACAC
>OZ038498.1:11613338-11653338 GCA_964036315.1 Acanthosepion esculentum | reverse complement strand
TAACATTGGGAATTGTCAGAAGTTACTGGCAATCAAAAACGAGACTCTAGTGGAGCTGAGAGACCTACACGATATGATATTAAAAAAAAACCTGCTCGAAGGATGTTAAAGAATGACTGGATATATTCCATGCATATATCTCATGAGCATTACATAGATAGATATGAACAAAATACATATATATATATACATATATCTCATGAGCATTACATAGATAGATATGAACAAAATACATATATATATATACATATATCTCATGAGCATTACATAGATACATATGAACAAAATACATATATATATACATATATCTCATGAGCATTACATAGATACATATGAACAAAATACATATATATATATACATATATCTCATGAGCATTACATAGATAGATATGAACAAAATACATATATATATACATATATATCATGAGCATTACATAGATACATATGAACAAAATACATATATATATATACATATATCTCATGAGCATTACATAGATACATATGAACAAAATACATATATATATATACATATATCTCATGAGCATTACATAGATACATATGAACAAAATACATATATATATATACATATATCTCATGAGCATTACATAGATAGATATGAACAAAATACATATATATATACATATATATCATGAGCATTACATAGATACATATGAACAAAATACATATATATATATACATATATCTCATGAGCATTACATAGATACATATGAACAAAATACATATATATATACATATATCTCATGAGCATTACATAGATACATATGAACAAAATACATATATATATATACATATATCTCATGAGCATTACATAGATAGATATGAACAAAATACATATATATATACATATATATCATGAGCATTACATAGATACATATGAACAAAATACATATATATATATACATATATCTCATGAGCATTACATAGATACATATGAACAAAATACATATATATATATACATATATCTCATGAGCATTACATAGATACATATGAACAAAATACATATATATATATACATATATCTCATGAGCATTACATAGATAGATATGAACAAAATACATATATATATACATATATATCATGAGCATTACATAGATACATATGAACAAAATACATATATATATATACATATATCTCATGAGCATTACATAGATACATATGAACAAAATACATATATATATACATATATCTCATGAGCATTACATAGATACATATGAACAAAATACATATATATATATACATATATCTCATGAGCATTACATAGATAGATATGAACAAAATACATATATATATACATATATATCATGAGCATTACATAGATACATATGAACAAAATACATATATATATATACATATATCTCATGAGCATTACATAGATACATATGAACAAAATACATATATATATATATACATATATCTCATGAGCATTACATAGATACATATGAACAAAATACATATATATATATACATATATCTCATGAGCATTACATAGATAGATATGAACAAAATACATATATATATACATATATATCATGAGCATTACATAGATACATATGAACAAAATACATATATATATATAGATATATCTCATAAGCATTACATAGATACATATGAACAAAATACATATATATATATACATTTATCTCATGAGCATTACATAGATACATATGAACAAAATGCATATATATACATATATCTCATGAGCATTACATAGATACATATGAATAAAATACATATATATATATACATATATCTCATGAGCATTACATAGATAGATATGAACAAAATACATATATATATATACATATATCTCATGAGCATTACATAGATACATATGAACAAAATACATATATATATACATATATCTCATGATCCTTACATAGATACATATGAACAAAATACATATATATATACATATATCTCATGAGCATTACATAGATACATATGAACAAAATACATATATATATATACATATATCTCATGATCCTTACATAGATACATATGAACAAAATATATATATATATACATATATCTCATGAGCATTACATAGATACATATGAACAAAATACCTATATATATATACATATATCTCACGAGCATTACATAGATACATATGAACAAAATTACATATTTGAATAGAAATAGATCTTTCCCTGCTTATCACTAACAGATAGTACGCATGCGTCATTTCTTGTAATAATGTGAATATAGAAGTTTATTTGGTATCCAGACATGTATCAATGGTTAAAAAAAACACTTTTTCCTCCAATATATTGGAGATGGTAATGCGCATTTAAATAGGACTACACTGTACAAGTCTGTATCTTTCGTGTAGTTTAACGTTATCCTAGAAGGGTGTAGGATAACGTTAACCTGCAAATTAATTGAAACAACCACTTTATTTTCCTTTCTTTCACCCTACGGTCAATTTTAGACCCCCTGGAATGACAGGGTGTAATCGATTTCTATTTTCCCCTAAATTAGGTCATTTTCAGTGGTGTGCAGTAATATGAATATATTTTCGGGGTGTATGATGAAATTTGTTTGCCCTTGAAAAATATTGCCTCATCCATGATTACATCAGATTTTTATCACGTGCAGACACTATTGTCTCGACTGTCGATTAGTTGTCCTATGGCCATTTTCTCCGATGGACGTTACTCCAAGAAAGCATACAAAGATTAGTAACGCTGCACGAACACAATGGTAAGCCTTACCAGTGAGAAAATCAAAGTAATATAGATTGACCTGGAAACTCTCTTGATTTAAACCCAATTGAGAATCTGTGATCAATCTGCAAGTAACGACTTTGTGGAATGGACATACAAAGTATTTACATGTGCACTGGATCTTGTTTACTTGTAAAAATATGAAAAAAAGTAAATAATAACGGAATTATTCGTTTTGTTTCAATTAATATACTCAAGGTATGTGTATCTATCTATCTATCTATCTATCTCATTCTGTTTACATAAAGTACTATAGACTGGCCTGAAAACTCTCCTGATTTAAATGCAATCAAGAATCTGTGGTCAATCTGCAAGAATTTTGTGGAATGGACATATGAAGTACTAACATGTGCACTGGGTCATTTTTTATTGGAAAAAAAAGTAAATAATAACGGAATTATTCATTTTGTTTCAATTAATTTGCACAATGGTGTAACTGGATGAAAGACCAAATGCTCAACTCAATTTAGGTACCTTTGTTTTATAACTTTGATTTTACAATTGCTGGTTGATTACAGTGGGATATTACGTTTTAGGCTCGGTGTAGTAATGGCTTGTATTGAGAAATCAGAGAGCCGAGTTCGATCTCCAGTTGAATCCATTACCTTCACTTACGTGCTAACACTCGTAAGAATGGTATGAATTCTCTTTTTCTAGCCAGCTATGGGTAAATAGATGTTGTCCCGCGGAAATAAATGTCAACCTACTGCGGGAAAAAATTCTGCATCGTCAGTCATGTATCTTTCGATACATGATCGCCTCAGCGTGTATCACGCATGGCACATAACTGATTACGTTTTAATTAAAACACACACGCAAAAAGCACACACAAACTTATTTAAAATTTCCTATATTTATGAGGGAGACAGCGTTTGTCGATATAAACATTCAACTTCGATACAGGTTCGATTCCTGTCGGGGGAGAAGAATCTGACCTGCATCCTACACGGAATACGCCTCGAGTAGGTATGAACGTTCCAGAGAAATCATGGGAAGTTTGTAATTCAAAAACAGTAATTTAACCTTACTAACCAGACGCTTCCTCTGTAGCTAAATAGTATAGCACCTCAGGCTATATGGCGATTCCATGTAGGATACAGGTTCGATTCCTGTCGGAGGAGACATATTTTCTTTGATATTTCTCGCCCATTCAGGACGGTAAATTTCGTTAATACTGTTTATTATAAATAGAGCATTTACTTAAATATTTGTAGCTATAAAAATAACGTATAAACAAAAAATATATTAAAATAGTTGTGTTATTTATATATGGGGATGTACGTGTATATATTAACAATAACAAAAGTCTATGTGCAAATTCCTGGAGATTAACGCGTTTCCGGCAAGCAGAATTTTGTAAATAAAGTGCTGAACATTTAAAAAAAAATAGACCTGCAAGAGTTAATAGATAAAAGTTTAAGGGCGAAACGGTGTATCTATGACACTTCAAGACGGAAGATAAGTTATTTGAACTTTTATCTATATCTTATTGGCAATAAAGAGATACATGAGTAAGTTACAAGTGTGTTGTGTGTTAGTATTTCGAGTAGAGTAAAAGATACTGATTTTAGAGGAAGCGTTTCTTATGCACATCTTTGCCGAGATTTAAACTGACCACTGGCGCCATTCGTCAAATAATAAAGATATAGAGATATTTACTAATACTAGTTTACTTTGACGTAGAGCTGAATTGAAGAATGGGAAGGTTGTAATCCAGCTGCTCTTAATTGAAGGAGGCCTAACTGCTGTATTTGGAAATTCTTGATAAATGCAAATCTATTATTGGCCAGGATAAAAAAATGCCACTGAAATTTTCTGAAAGAAAAATTTATTTTGTGTCTGTTTTTGCTTTAAAGTTTATATTTTGCCAGAAACTCGTTATCGTTTTATTATAAAAAAAAAAAAAAAAGAAAGAAAGTAACGACAAAAGAAAACAAGCCTCGTTCTGATATTAATTTGTCTAGACTTTACAGGGTGAGTAATTTGTGCGTTTGGACTCTTGGCCAACGAAGTTTCCGTGAACAAAAAATTCTCACGGGATTTTTGAAAAAAAAAAATGAATTAAAAAAAATGCAAACAAAATCTAAAATCTTTTAGTTTTTCATGCGTTCAGCTTTTATTTTTGTCATTTGTCTATCGTTCATATATTTTTTACTTCTTTTAAGATCTATCATTTGCATGATCCGTTTGAGGGTCGAGATAGTTGTGTCAGTGGCTAGTGTTTGAGTGTGAGGTCATGAATTTGAATACATAATGACATTCCTCTACAAGGAAGACTGTTTTAATCTAATTAATCTGTTTCTTCCCATCTGGCCTGGTGCCAAACTCTATCAATATCAATATGGAGGCATCGAGATGGAGTATTTGTCAGCAAAATGGTTCTCACAGATCCTTAGTGGTGTATAGATTTCGAACCTCACTGGGCGTCTTAAACGAACACATCAACGTGTTAAACTAATATAGATTAATCAAATGTATGAGTCGGAAAACAAAATAACATAAAAGTTCAGTCCGAAAAAATGTAGTCCTTTAATTTTCAAGAAAAAGTAACCTACTTAAGACAACTGTGCCTTAGTTTACTATAAATTATTACTAAATGATGGGACCTAAAAGACATAACGTCTCTGCTTCTGTTCAAAATAGTTTGTCTTTAAATATTCTCCTTAATCTCGTCCACACTCTGAAACATGCCATTCAATAGAGATTTTAACTTTGAGGATTGTCAGAAGTTACTTGCAATCAAAAACGAGACTCTAGTGAAGCTGAGAGACCTAAACGATGTGATATTTAAAAAAAACTTAGAAGTTAAAGGATGACTGGATACATTCCATACATATATCTCATGAGCATTACATAGATACATATGAACAAAATACATATATATATACATATATCTCATGAGCATTACATAGATACATATGAACAAAATACCTATATATATACATATATCTCACGAACATTACATAGATACATATGAACAAAATACATATATATATATACATATATCTCATGAGCATTACATAGATACATATCAACAAAATTACAGATTTGAATAGAAATATGTCATATCCATATTATTTATATATACATACACATTACATAATGTTTCATCGAATATTGAATGTGACAGACAATAACATTGAGTTTTTCATTAAATTTTTCTAATGTGTGTTGTGGTGTAAAGTTTATCGGCTAGGGAGAGCCGAGTTCGCACCCCAGTCGAGTTCGTTAGATTCACAGCAAAAGTAACCTTGGGAAAGGTATAAATCGAACTCCTCTCTCCCAGCTATGGGTTAAATAGCAGGACAGACTTGGTTCTTTAGGCTTTGTTGGCAACCAGTCTAGCGCAGAAAAAAATGGCAACCTACTGCGGGAAAAACTCGTCAGTTATGTATCTTTCGATACATAACTGACAAGGCGGATCGCCCAAGAGTGTATCACGTATGGCACTGAACGGACTGACTTACGTTCTTACAGATTTATTTTTGAAAGGACTAAAGGAGTGAAAAAATTATCCATAATCATTATTTTTTGGAGCGCCTCTCTATCACTTCATCAGCCATTTTCAAGGGGTCCGTTGTTAATGGTTTGCCATAACAACGTTCGGAATCTGTAAATGGTTTTGCTAACACGAACTCAAAAGTCATCGTAACCGAAGGATTGAGCGTATTGTTTTTTGGGGGTTTTTTTTTCCAAACTGCTCTCTTCCAGAAACTGTAACTAGGATCCGTTCGGCATTGTTGCAGTATAAACCACAGGTGGGCTTTTTTGGGGTGTTGAAGAAACACAAATGTTCCTGAGTAGGCTCCTGCGGCAAGGATTGCCTTGCTGATCTAACGTCTACAACAGGGTTTGACTACCTTTATTTTCTGCAGATTAGTTAACGCCTATCAAAAGGGAGAGAGGATAGAAGAAAGAGAAAGATGTGATTGAGAGATATAAATAGGTATTTATTAAGCTTAATTTTTGTATGACACAAGGCCACAATTTTGGCTTACTCAATGAGATAAAATTCACTAAGCCTCGAAGGCTATGCGAGAGGCGATTGTTAACTACTGCTTTACGTGGACACATACATGCAAAACTGAGTTTTTTGCCTGAAAATCTGATGAACCCTTTGGTCTGGTCTGGTCTGGTCTGGTCTGGTCTGGTCTGGTCTGGTCTGGTCTGGTCTGGTCTGGTCTGGTTTTCGCACGTTGAAAGTGACTGAGAAAAAAACTGGTTTTATATAGTTCTCCCAGTCTCAGACCTACGCTGACTATTGGCTATTACCTGACCAGTATCATTCATATGCAAATAGTCGGCGCCACCTACTCTATGGAGAAGGTCTTCTCGCAACAGCACATTGTGGAAAGGGACGTAACTCCTGTTGCTTTCAGCACCACATACAACAAACTTTTTTATCGGGTTGACCCGATTCTTTGTTACACCCTTTTTGTGGCAGTTCGAATCCTATTCCATTTCTGCACCAGCCCCTGGTGTTTGAGAACCCATAGCCTGGATTTAGAATCTGCTGAAGGTAACGGGATGGCCAAGGACGCATTGCAAAAGCTGGGCAGAGTACTGCGAGACAGGAGGATTTCTTGGGTAACAAAGAAAAGAATACTGAGTTGTTACGTGACATCTGTTCTTTATGGCAGCGAATGTTGGACGATTTCCTCAAAGATGAAGACGCGACTCGAGGCGACAGAGATATGGTTCTACAGAAGGATGCTAAGGATATCACGGACCGAGCGTGTAAGCAACGGTGAGGTTTTGGAGAGGATGCAAACAAAGAGGAAACTGATACTTAACTTCAGGAAGAGGCAGCTGAAGTTTCTGGGACACATAATGAGGAAGGAGAGTCTGGAGAATCTGGTACTCACGGGACGAATAGAGGGAAAGAGAGGCAATGGAAAACAACACGTGACATACCTGGCGGACTTAAGCAAGTGGATGACAGAACGTGGGCTGGGGGAGGAAGCAGAGGGAAGGAACTTGTTGAGTGCTGCAAGGAATAGATGGAGGTTGAGAGCCATGATCGCCTACGTCCTGAAGGGACACGGCACATAAAAAGTTTTGCATGGGACATAGGCAAAGAAAGATTGGTGCTGTCTTTCTGGAATCCATTTTTTCCATTAATAACATTCCGCCAGAAGAAGCTACGCTAAGCTATTACCTATCCATGTATAGCTGCAGAGATAGTAAGAGAGGGAGAGAGGGGTGGAGACAATGGGGTGGAGAGAGAGAGAGAGGGGAGTGGAAGAGTGAGAGGCAGAGAAAATAATGGGAAAGGTCTGCGCTTCTAAAGACAGGGGGTTCATTAGAAGATAATGCTAAAGTTAGAATTAAAGATGTCGGTCTTCAGACGCATCGGTTGTAACACAAAAAATCACACGAGAAAGAATAAAATCAAAATAATCCTAACATCAAGGATCAACCATTCGTCAACTGCAAAGGCGGCAACAATAACACAGCAATACAATTTTTAGTGCTTTTTTTATCACTCTTTTGCCGTTCTTGTGACTTACTTGTCAGTTTATTCACCTTACCTTCTTTTCTTTTCATCCTCCCCTTCATATTTCAAGATCGATTCCTTCTTGTTCTTCACTGTTCAGGAATCGTGTAGATTGCGATAAAGATGGAAAACGGACGGCATCTTTTTGCTGAAGCAGACGAGACAGAGAAATGGCCGATTCACTTGCTTGGAAGTTGATTTGTTCGCGGCAGATTACAAGAAAAATGCTGCAAAACGGTAGAAATTAAAGGAAAAACAGAGACAAGAAGAGAGAAGGAAGCAGTGGACATGTAGAAGAATAGCGACGGATTATTATGATCGTCATGGAGTTTGGGCAGAAAAGAATTAGAATATTATTATTCGCACAGTGTCATGATGATGATGATGGAAATAATATGACAAAGTGATAAAGGAAAAACTTCAAAAGATGAGACAGATATAAGAATTGTGTGCAGAATATCAGATGAGAATGAGAATAAGAGTGGGAATAAGAATGAATAAGAATGACGATAAAACAGTGAGAATAGGAATATGAATGTGGAAAAAAATTAGAATAGGAATAAGAATGTGGATAAAATAGTGAAAATAGGACCAAGAATGATGATAAAATGAATATGATATATAAATGTAGGTAAAAAGAGTGAGAATAGGAATAAGAATGAGTATAAAAAGAATTAGAATAAGAATGTGTATAAAACAGTGAGAATAGGACCAAGAATGAGGATAATATGAACATGATATATGAATGTGGGTAAAAAGAGTGAGAATAGGAATAAGAATGAGGATAAAAGAATTAGAATAAGAATGTGTATAAACAGTGAGAATAGGACCAAGAATGAGGATAATATGAGCATGATATATGAATGTGGGTAAAAAGATTGAGAAAAGGAATAAGAATGAGAATTAAAACAGTGAGAATAGGAATAAGAATGAGGATGAAAAGAGTGAGAATAGGAATAAGTATGAACATAAAATGAGTAAGAATATGAATAGAAATAAAAATAGATTGAGAATAAAAATAACTGATTTTGTCCAACGACATTTACTGTGACGGTAAAATTTTAACAAAGATGATTCTAACAAAAATTAACTCACCGTGAAAAGCAAAAGAAAACTGACTAAACGTATGGCGAGGACGGGAAGGGCGGGCAGAGTCGCAGTAGTCGCTGTGAAAATGATCGTCTTGTCAGAAGTGGCAGTTGAAGAGAGATAGAACCAAACACACGGCCAGAAAAGAAAGACAGTAATGAGGTTCAATGCTGAAATACTAGATGTGCTACCAATTCTAGTAGTACAATGTTCCATGGCACAGTTGGCCGGCTTGTCTTTGTCGGAGAATAGTAGGAAACAAACACTAATATGCGTAACACCATTTCGTAAGCCGGTTTAATAGTCATTCACTTCTACAAAAAAAAAAAAAAGGGACATGAGTGAAATACTTGTGTTTCTAGGACAAAAAAAACACTGATTATTATTATTATTATTATTATTATTATTATTATTATTATTATTATTATCTTTATTTTATTTCCTTTGATTTCTGGTGTGTACTCATTTCTTTCCGGGTCCCGCCCAGGGCCCTAAGGTTACAAATGGCATCATGACATTTTCCACTGAGCAATAAAAAAAACAACATATTTTACATTAGTAAAGCCCTTCGTAAAGTGTTGGATGTACCCGTGAGAAAAAAAAAATAAAAAAAAAAATAATAATAATAATAATAATAATAATGTTGGGCCTCGTGAATATCTTGACTGTTGTTGCACAAGTTTCATTTCGTTTCATTGTTTATTTTAGTGTCGGTTGCTGGGAGTAATGGCGCTAGTATCGATAAAAATCTATTCTACTGATTGTGATCAAAAGCATATCGATGGATTGCAGGGAGTTGTAACCGTGATACGTTTTACAATTGAACAAATTGGTTGAAAGAGTAAATAAAGTCTGAGTGGTGTGACCGAGAAAGACTGGTTTCCTAGTTGTATTAAGAATATTAATCATGCTAAAAGCAACAATCAGAGTAAATAATAATGATTCCAATAGACAGACCTTTCGTCTTTCAATGCCATGTCCTTTCAGGACGTAGCCGATCGTGGATAACCAAAAATACATTTTTATCCATGAACCGCCATGCGTTCTTGAGAACAAAGATCGTTGAATGCTTTCCTGATTACTTTTTCCACAGTTTGGCATTCAGAATTGTCCTTCTCTCAGACTGGTTGCCACCTAGGGTTAGAGAACCTAATTTACCCTGCTATTTAATCCATAGCTGAGGGAAAGGAAAGTGATGGGTTTATGTCTTTCTTCAAGATTATTAGTGAGAAAGTGGACGTTCCGAAATTTGAACTCGTCCTGTCGATTTTCACCTACCATTCTGATAACCTGAACACCAGATCGTAGTCATCGTAAACAAAAGACAATTTCTTAAAGAATCCCAGAAGATAACAGTATAAATCTAGAAGAGAAAGAATGGTTATTTATATATCAGGACTTTATCAAAAAAGTAGGATATGGAAATGACCGCTATACCCATAAATTTTGGAACATTCAGAAGAGTATCTGTCTATATCGCTGAGATGAGGAATTATGTACATTATTTACATTATTCGGACTAATATCCTCATCTTTGTCGCCATATTTATTACAACGTTTCGGCCTTTCAGTATCTGTTTATATTTCTGAGATGAGGTATTATGTACACTATTTACATTATTCGGACTAATATCCTCATCTTTGTCGCCATATTTATTACAACGTTTCGGCCCTTCAGTATCTGTCTATATTTCTGAGATGAGGTATTATGTACACTATTTACATTATTCGGACTATTGTCCTCATCTTTACAACGTTTCGGCCTTTCAGTATCTGTCTATATTTAAACTTTGTGTGAATATTAAAAATAAATATTATTAGATATTAAAATTTAATTTATTAAAAATAAATATTAAACTTTGTTTGAATAATAACAGAATTATTCCTTTTGTTTCAATTTCTTTGAATTTTTTTTTCTTTTCTGGCTCATGCAAATATTGGATGTTATCTATATTCCCGGCTCACAGACGTGGCAGAAGAATTATCACAAATTTGGATTTTTCTGATTTTAAGTAGTAAACAAAAAGGAGTATTTTATATAACAATCTTTAGAATAGTACAATCAGAAACATTACAATATTTGCGACCAAAAACTGCATTAATACATATATATATATATATATATATATATATATATATATATATATATATATATATATATATATATACGAGGGTCATACAATAAATAAGGTGTATTTTTCGGTATAAAGACTTCTAATACAGATAGAAGCTTACTTTTTTTTCAACGTAGTCTCCCAACACTGTCACACACTTTTCCCATCTGTGCACAAGCTTCCGTATTCCCTCAGCGTAAAAATCTTTGGACTGATATCTCAGCCAGTCGCTCACAACACTTTTGACTTCATCGTCACTTTTAAACTTCGTGCCTCTCGTGAACGCTTTCAAGGGACCAAACAGGTGAAAGTCTGAAGGGGCAAGGTCTGGGCTCTAAGGGGGATGAGGGAGCAGTTCCCAGCCCAGCTCGTTGATGGTCTGCACCGTTTGGGCTGCTGTGTGAGGTCTTGCGTTGTCATGATGCAAGATGACTCCTTCTGACTGATGACCCCTGCGTTTGTCCCAACAGATAAGCTCAAAGTTCTTGCAACGTCATCCACTGTCACCCTTCTGTCAGACTGAATGAGGTCATTGACTGATTCGATCACCTCAGGAGACCTCACTTCTGTAGGCCTCCCAGGTCTGTCTTCATCCTCAACACTGCTCCGTCATTCTTTAAACAATTTAGCCAACTTGTAGACATTTTTTGTCTGAAACATGTGGCACCATACACAGTTGACATTCTCCTATGAATTTCAACTGGTTTGCACCCTTCAGCAACCAAAAACTTGATAACTGACCGCTGTTCAATTCTGGAGCATGCTTCTTGGTCGGTCATCTTTGTTAATCGCCAAGTTTTTTTTTTAATCTGCAAAAGAAATTAAATAAGAAGTAAAACAAAAAAAATAAAAAAGAGCAAGCTTCTATCTGTATTAGAAGTCCTTATACCGAAAAATTGACCTTATTTATTGAATGACCCTCGTATTTACGAAATTAGCTAATCTTTCCTCAAGGTCAAGACTATATCTAATGCTCATTTCGAAACGATGAGTCGATTCCGCCGAGAAGTAAAAAAAAAAAAGTTTCCCTTGGTTTCACTGAATCGTGTACAAGGCTTGTTGTTTTTTTGTCTCGGAGGAAGTACGTAGGAAGATTGGGTTGCGACAAGAAAATAAACATTGATTCTGAACAAAAGACGGAAAAACAAGATCTGAAAGTGATCATTATTCACATCGTTCGGACTGTCATAGTTTCGGCAGTTGTACGCTACGGCCTTCTTCAAACATTGTAATTTCAATCCGAACCTTTTATTTAGTTCACGTTGAATTGTTCTAATTCCACGTGTCATGTCTTTATTTTCTTTCTTTTTTTCTGGTGGGGGATATCCCAATTAATTCCCTTTCGTAACTCAACTCTGCAAGTTTTTGCTCCCTCTGCTGTTGCCAGGTATTGAACTCACAACTGTTCGGGCAAGGTCATTTTTTGGGAGCAACGCTTTTACCCACTGGTCCATGTGCCCTTTGGGGTCTCTTACTCTTTACCAGAAAATATAGATTCAAATCGTAGTCATCAAATAATGATTGTTATGGTTGAAATAATACTTTCATTATTTATTCATTCAGTGAGTCATCACGCATATAGTAACCAGTGGCTTACACTGGGGATCAAGTGACAGCAGGTTTCCTCAGTACTTCAGAACTCTTCTTAGTATTCTTGCTCTTTTCAATAATACCGTCGTCTTGATGGTCCCGACTTTTTCTCTGATTTCCAATTTCTCCAGCTTAATAGTTAAGCTCTTTGGAACCGTTCACGGTGTCCCGTTAACTTCTAGCATGACTGTCACTTTCATGGACTACATCTTCTCTCGTTCTCTGTTAACCTTTGAACTTTCTTTCACGTTTCCTCTGTAATCCGATGGAAAAGCGAAATTCACAATCTGGCACAGTTTTGTTTACCGTTGGCCTGCATTGCGTAATCTTTTCGAAGAGGCATTTATAGAAGTCCTGTAGATTCGCTCCGTGGAGCACATGGCCACAGCTTCGCCACACTGGGCGTTGCTGGTGTAGCTTCTCGATCAAACAGGTTTTTACAGGGTGAAGTTGCTAACACTGCAACCAACTTGTTTCGAATTCGGAGCTGTCCTTCTCCTAGATTGGTTGCCAATCAAGGCTAGATAACCCAGTTTGTCTTGCTATTATCCATAATCCTGTGGAGTAAAGAGATGGATTTAGACTTTTCCTAAGCAACATCCGCGGATGAAATTTGAACCCATAATGCCAATTCCACTTTTTGCCCCAATAACCGCTACGCCACCCCATACAAACTAATCATCGTGGCAGAGAAATTAGAATTTTTTCGTCAGAATATAAAGAATATCGGAAGAAGTAAGATGATTTGGATAAGTAATTTGCCAGGGATATGACGAAAGTAGTGATCACTCACATGACAGTAATATCGATCATTATTCAAGCACCGGGATCAGTTCAGAAGAGCCTAGGAAATAAGGCGATGATTCGAGATCTAACTCGTTGCTGGAATACTGATTAGGGTGACGGTTTGTTGACAATACTTTTTATCATTTTGGTTGGTAGTGTAGGTTAGCAGTTAGTAGTACTATAATAATAATAATAATAATAATAATAATAATAATAATAATAATAATAATAATAATTCTTAGTTCATAATAACTAATGCAGAATGTTATTTCCGTTCCTCTAATGCTAGTTTAACTGATGCTATCAAAAATAGCAATGGTGGTTCATGCGACAGTCGGAATAATTGCTGTCATAGCCACAAGAGAGTTTGAAGTCATTGTCAAGCTGATTGTGTCTTTAGTCGCAGTAGACATTTGTGGTCATTTCAAAAGCTTGTACAACTAATTGTAAGTTACATCTCATCATCTAGAATGTACTTTTAGTAATTAGACAAATGGTCGTGTTGTTTGTAATCACTAATGTCACATGAATGGTATTCCTGAACACTGTATCAGCAATAATTACCAAAGAAATAAAATTTTAAAAATTGGTACCATACAAATAGGCAGAAATTAGGTCAGAGTCTCCTAAAGCAGATCATTACTCCCTTAGCGAAGACAGTTCATATTGATGACCACTTGTAGCAGAGTTAACTTTGCATCTATTTTATGTGGAAGTAGTGTTATAGGCTCGATCCACGGTGTTTGCCTGAAACTTGCGGTCTTGTCTCAGATTAAATTTTGTATTTATAGAAACAAAAGATAATAATACTGTTGGCGAAGTAATTAAAATATGAGTTCATAACGGGTGTCAGTTTGTTTGTCTTGAGTTCTAGACTCGCTTTTTCTTTTAATCGTAGGGATTAAAAAAGAATCTATTTGAGGGACAAAATGCTAAATCATTTTCCATCGGTTCCAGTGGTCGAGGTTGGAAATTCACTAAAATGTAGAATTTCGAATTTTCCAGGATCATAAAAAAATACTCTCTTCCTACTTTACAATCCTCGAAAATTTTACCGGCGTTAGATTATCCTAAAATTAGAAGGCATCAATACTGGTGATTCCAAAGGTACTTTACGAAAAGCCATGCAACATCCGCGGAAAACGAATACAAATCTCTATCTATAAAAGGCAGGATGTGTGTGTGTGTGTGTGTGTGTGTGTGTGTGTGTGTGTGTGTGTGTGTGTGTGTGTGTGTCTGTGTAACGAATGCACGGCCGCAATTTTCGACGGATTTGCACCAAAATTTACATGCACATGCTCCAAGTTAGCCTGAAGCTCTAAACCGACTTTGCATTTCCCAACTCCCATCGATAGTGGAAATAATCGATTTTTTCGTGCTTCTACGGCAGTTTTCATGTAGTTTGCGGCCATTTTCTACTGGCCAGATTGAGAGCCTATAGCTGGCTGCCACGAATAGGCAGGAAGATTCTATTGGCCAGCATGCAAGACAACAGCTGACTGACAGGAATATTAACTAGCATGCTAGCATGCAAAAAAATCGATAGCTGCATTCGTCACAAGTGGGAAACATTTAAATCTGCATGGCATTTTACTCCAATTGGCTCATTCGCTTGATTAAACTCAACGTTGATTCTGATTCCGCAGAACTGGGTTGGGTGTGAAAAAATATTTTTTGTTAACATTCTTTTTTCATTCGGTTTTTCCAGTTACGAGTCCTTTTTGAAAGCTGATCGTTTTGTGTTCATTTTGTTTAGTTCTTTTTTCGTAACAGATTTAATGTTTAGTATAGAGCTTAGAAAATATTCGCAGTGTGAGATAGGCAAGAAGTACGGCATGTAGCAACATCAGCACGGCAAAGGGCACTCCTTTAAAGGCAAGGAAGGGCAAACATATTTTAAGTCAAGTGATAGCGATTGCTGTATGAGTCGTACGATTTTTTAATCAAGCACGGGCAACGCCGGGCCATGCTGCTAGTATATACATATATATATATATATATATATATATATATATATATATATATATATATATATATATATGTGTGTGTGTGTGTGTGTGTGTGTGTGTGTGTGTGTGTGTGTGTGTGTGTGTGTGTGTTTGTGTGTGTGTGTGTTATGATCTGTCCCTTAAACAGTCAATTTATGGTCGATAATATTGTATACCGAGCGAGCATACTGTATTCCGTTAATGATGTTAAATTTTATTTTGTTTCCACCGAAAATTTCTGGAAAATTCATCTCTACTATCATCGAATGACGTTAGGTAATATAAAATAAAGTAACAGCACTGTGCTCTCTAAATATTTCTGGTAATTCAAAAATAATGGTGGATCCCTTTCTACTAACAGTAATATTATAGCAAGAGACAAATCTTATACCGGAAAAGGATAGAATCTAACTTATGTCTTGTTGAAAAACTAGTTATCTTACAACACTTAAATAATCCGTGCTTATTAAACAATAGAAGTGAATTGATGGCTATATGTAGGCCTAAAAATAAGTATTTTTGAATCAAGCACGGGCAACGCCGGGCCATGCTGATAGTGTAATTATAATGTTAGATAGCTGAACACGTAAATTCCAGGTGTTTGCGACTAAGGTTACCCATTATCTCATACCTCTGCTTCCCTCTCACCATATACCTGCATCTTCTCATTCAATTCCTTATCCCTTCCAATACAACTAAAATTATCCATTATCATATGCCCCTCTGCCCTTCTCTCGTCCGTTACTTTGATCTCCGTATTCTTGCTCTCATATCCAACGAACTGGATCCTTGGAAATTCCACGTGTGTAGACAACGAATATTATTTATTATCTTAGCTACTTTTGTCTATATCTCTGAGATGAGGTATTATAATTACTTGCATTATTTACATTATTCGGACTATTATCCTCATCTTCATTGCCATATTCACAACGTTTCGGCCGTTTTATGCTCCGGCCTGCTTCAGATGATTCGAATTTCGTCGAACCCTTTATTTCGTTCGCGGGATAGTTTGTTCTAGTTCCACGTGTTATGCCCCTTCCTGATGTCTCAGTTATTCGCACCTCTTCAGTCCGACCCCTTAAGATAAGACTGAAAGAACACTGTAAGGCAGTAACACGAGGAAATATAAAAAAATCAGGCCTAGCTGACCACATATGGAGGGAAAAGCGAGATCACCCCCCACCCCCCTGTGGGATGAGTTTGAAATTATAGACAGAGTGCATCACTGGAAAATATGAAAACATAAGGAATCAGCACATATGCTTGGTCACAAAAATCTCCTGAGCTGACCGAACATAGAAATGAATACACTATGGGAACCAGTAATAAGAAGTGCTAGAGAAAAGCAATGAACAACACAAAACTGCAATATGAGCTGTGGTAAAAAAAAAATTATGGAATAATAATAACGGAAAAATGCAATATGAGCACTGGTAAAAAACGATGTCAGAAACATTAGGTTTATAAGTCCAAGAAATTCATACACAGATGTCATGAAGGAAACATGACCCGGTGGATAAAAGTGTTGGTTACCAGGCCACAGCAGTGCTGAACCAAAATTTGGTCGGGGGTTGAGTTAAAGGGAAAATAACTGAGACATCGGGAAGAGGCATGGCACGCGGAACTAGAAGAATCTACCCCCCCCCCCCGGTGGACAAATCAACTCAAGGTAGAGACTTTCTGAATAAGATGGTTATCGGCTCGTCCGGACATTTGTCATGTTGTAATCTGCGGCTCGCTAATTAAGCTTTCGCGTCTTTCATTTTGAAAGGTGGATTGACATAGAGACAGAAAGACGTCATAAAATGGCGTCCTAAAGATGATCCTTTGAATTGCTACGTTGCCAAAAAATAAAGCCTTTGCTTGTTGAATGTCAAAAGTGGATTGACTTAGAGACAGGAATATATTAATTTGATTCGTAAATTGATTGTTTTTTTAAGGTTTATTAACCATTTGCAGGTTATTTAAAGCCAGAAAATACTTTTAGATTGTAAACATTTTTTCGATAACAATGGTTTACTCATTACTAATAACCCATAGCTGGGGGAGAAGAGGTGGGTCCATACCTTTCCCAAGTGAGTTTAACGAATCCGACTGGAATTCGAACTCGGCTCTCCGATTATGACTTCAGAGTCATTATTCATTACACCACTCGCACATCCAAGGGTTCAGTACCTGGTATACCCCAGCGGTCACCCATCTAGGTACTGGCCAGACTCGACGTTGCTGAACTTCGATGATCCTAGGTGAACCGATCTTTCAACTTGACTTTCTTCGTATATATGATCCGGTGAATTGTTACGTTGTCAGAATCTGAAAGCGCGTCAAAGTCTATTTCAATGTTGACTCCATTTATTTTGGTTACATTTAAGAAAACATCACATTTTGTTTTCACAAAGAAAAAGAAGCTGATATGAAAACTCACAGAAATCACGAAGTGAAATTTTTACAAAAATGCCGCAGGTATTTTTGTATTAGATTTGAAAATACACGATGTTATTATCAATCACAAGTGACACTTCTCTTATTTGCTGCAGGTGCTTCGGTTTCAGTGAAAAGAGAAATAATGCTAATATGACTAATAACAATAGGAAAATAACGCTTCTGGCTTATACGGTAGGAAAATGTCGGTGAGAATTTTTTTAAAAGCGCATTTTCTTTTTTTTAAGAATTTATTAGCAATGAAGAGAAAAGCAAATAATACTGATTTACACGATACGAGACAAAAATTACATAACATTTTTTCTTTTTTTGTCGGTAAATGTATTCTCTTCATGAATCAAAGATTTAAATGGAGTTCATTTTTAAGACCAAATGAGAAAGGACAATAGATACTTGTAATAATGTAAAAGTAATTTAAATCATCTTAGTATCTATCAGTATGAACAAAAATGTAATTAATTGTTTTCCCATTAACAACAAGGCGGACAAACTATATAATTTGAGTATTAGAGAAGGAAATTTACTGTAACAAAAATGAGCCTTATTTAAATAAACAAGTTAAGTAATATATAACAGTCTTTGGAATGTAAAAAAAAGGTTTGGCAGAATAAAAACAATCGATTGTTCTGCAAAACTCTCCTTTTGTTTTACTTTTCTTCTTATAAATCTCTTTTTAACAATTTCGAATTATTTTCCGTTTTTGAATTCTAACTTTAAAATGAAATCAGTCTACATATTTTACTGACGAAGAGTAAAGTCCCGAAGCATTTCCCAACATTCAATAAAACATATATCTAGTACAGTGTAACCCGGATATAAGAGAGTTGTCGGGACCGGAGAATAAGTCTCTTATATCCGGGTTTGGTCTATTATATATACATTAACACAGGCTCTAATTTGGGACCAGAGGAAAATATCCATTATATCCGGGTTTCTCTTATATCCGGGTCTCTTATATCCGGGTTACACTGTACTAATTTGTTTCCGACATTTTTCACCCCCAACTAGAAGGCAATAGTGTGGGGGGTCTTATTTGAGAAGAAACATTTTTACGGTCATTCATGAGGTTCTGAGGCAGCTGTCGTTGAAGTGTCACCTCGCTAATCGCCTAAATACTACGACCTTATACCAAACTAAACAAAGCCCAGTGAATAACTATAGGAAACCTTACCGCAAAGAATGTATTTAGTACAACTCACTTTACTAGTAACTCAGATTCCTTGTAGCGAACTAAACACAGCTGGTTCAACAACAATGCCTATCGTAGCATCATTGTCAACAATCCACTTGGAGAGTGTATTCACTGTTCATTTAATATCTCACTAATTTACTTTTATTTCAAACCCAGTATAGCTACGTAAATTACAATTTCATTGCGATTATTTTTGCAAAGAGATAGGAACTACTTTTCTTAGTAATCCGGACCAATTTATATATAAAATATTCTCTTAAAAATAAGATTAATCAAATCGTTTTCAGGGGAAATTTCTGTTTAAAAAGAGAATGAATGGAAATAGGTAAGACAGATCGGTCTGTCTTTCTTCTTCACAAATAGGAACAAGGCTACAGGTTCTTTATTTGCAGAAATATTAATTAAAATTGTTCAAAAATCAAATTTAAACAAGCTAATAAACAAAATATATTTGGGCATATGGGGAAGAAAGCTTACTTACGAACTTGATAATCATTCATGGACTTAAAATCGAATCGTTTAATTAAAGAATCGATGTCTTTAACAGATCACCTACGAATCTATATTTCGCCATTGACTGTAGTCGTCGTCGTGGTGATAATAGCAGTGGTGGCAGGAAAGGAAGAAATAATCGATAAAGCTCGACGCTTGCCATTCGTCTCTTGAAGCGTTCAATATTGATTCGCTTATTCTCTGTTGCTGGAGCAATAACCTCCCACTCCTACGCCTCCTTCCGCCCTCTCCACCGCCGTTTTGTTGTTCTCTTCTTCTTCCTCCTCCTCTTCCTCCTTTCCTTCCACCTTGTGTCACCGAGCAAGTGGTACAACCAACAAGATATACGACCATGATCACCGAGCTGGTTGTAAAACCGCCTTCGATATCCAACTTGGAGGTGCCTTCCGTAACGAGACAATCAACAGATTGGTCTTGCAGATTATTCAATTGTAATATGAGTTCGATCCTCAGCGCCACACGAATGTGACCACGTGCCAGATTAAGCTAGTCGTTTTTTTCTTCCATCTTTTTTTTTTTATTGGTGTCATTATTATTCAGCGTACAAATCTTGTGGCTTGTGGTTACCGACGAGATCAAGTGACAACAAATGTCATTACGGTTTTATTGTCTTCATAGTGCTACTTTAAGTAAACATTTATTATTATTATTACTGTTATAAGTTTAATTCCAATTATTTTCACACCGAAACTACTATTTCTACTAGCTTCGTTTTAATACCATGTTCCTTCTAAAAGTAATCGAACACGATTTTCTACAGCTATATTTCCTTTATCTGTGAATTGAGATGCATTCCTGAGGTGAGTGACATGCCGTTACGTTCCCCAACTTTTTGGAATTCAGAGACTTCCTTTTCTGGGAGCATGTGCCACCCAAGGCCTATGTGGTTTTTTTTTTTGGTTTTTTTGTTTGTTTGTTTTTGTTTTTTTGTTGTTGTTTTTTTTCAACTTCATATCAGGGTGGGGTGTGTATGCAAGAGAGTAATTCGTACTTTCCCCAAGTGAATGCAACAGACCATCCCGGAATTTGAACTCGACACGTCCATTCCACTTAACACTAAAAATTCTACAATTCTATACAATTCTAGAAACTACCACTACCACTACTACTATTAGTAGTACTACAACTTTGATGGTAGTTTAGTGCCTCCTGCAAGTTCTTTAATTCGACGACAAGGAGGACCACGCCTTTTAAAAAGTTAAGTATCTTAGAATCACTGATAAAATTTCGCTTGCTTCAATGTAAGCCAGTCTCGTAACTCTTTACGATAACATTATGTTTAAATAAAGGGTTCCCGTACGATCACCGAAGTTAAGCAACGGCGAGCCTGGTCAGTAACTAGATGGGTGACCACTTGAGAATACCAGGTGTTGTAAGCTTGGATGTGCAAGTGGTGTAATGGATAACAGCTCGGAATTGTTCACCCGAAAGACGAGTTCCAATTCCCGTTGGGTTCGTTGTATTCACTTACGAGCAAATTATCACTCCATTCCTTTCTCTCTCTCTCTCTCCATCCTCTCACTATTTCTTTCTTTCTATCTATCTTGGCCCTCTTTCTTTCTCTACTCTTCTTGCGCTCTTTTTATCTCTACCCTAGCTCTCTTTCTTTATTTCTTTCTTTTTTTCTTTCTTTCTTTGCTCTATCTCTATCCCTCTCTCTTTCTCACTATCTTGTCTTTCTTTCTAACTTTCCTCACTCGCATTCTCTCCTTTCTCTCTCTCTCTCAATCCTCTCTCCCCCTCTCCCTCAACCCTATCCCTCTCCTTCAACCCTATCCCTCTCCTTCTACGTCTCTCTCTCTCTCTCTCTTTCTCTCTCTCTCTGACTCTCGTGGTTATGTTTGCTTTGTCGTTCCAGTAGAATTACAAAACAAATCATTGCCTTCTCAACGTGTATTCTTGTTCAGGGCTCTTTCTCTCAGCTCTAATTATAACCCAAGCTGTTACCTTTTGAAAACTCTGCATTCTTCTATACACAAACATCCTAACACTCAAATACTTGATTTACACCCCAAAAGCGGATATTTTGTGTTTCTCTTCGTTAGTAATCGAACCACATCAAACGCAGCATTTCTTTCCAGATATCCTTAATTCGCAACATGTTACTATCGTTTCAGCAAAAGTAAAATAATTCAGCGAGACAAATGAATTTATGACACTAACCCTGCCGTCTGTTCTACGTTTCTGTGCACCGTAAAGAAGACCTAATCTAGTACAAAAGAGCAAATTACTTTCTTTGGCGATTGATCCAATCACACCAAATTAAAAATTTCTCGAATAAAGGTAAAGGTTTGTAGCGAGAGAGAATTAAGAATTTGCTAAATGATTTCCTAATTAAAGTGATGTTTTGGAAAACATTTCCCCCGCCTAAGAACCCGGCAAAATTAATTAAACACTGATGAATTTTGCTAGAATCGTTTTCCTTTTATGCCATAATTATAGACAAACGCACACTCAGACATACACAGATGGGTGAAAACGTCATGATCACCGACATGTGGCGAGAATTATAGCTACTGTCTCGTAACAATGTAGATATACGATTTTTCTAACTTAACAAGTTGAAGGTAGAAGAATGGTCATTTAATTGGATATGAGAGCTTAAATCACCTAGTCCCGACAAAAATAATTCAGTCTGGGCAAATGCGGACTGGGTGGTGTGATTTATAAGTTTTCCTTTTGTCAGAAAAGAAAAATCAAAGCTCTATAAAAGTGGAACCGTTTCGCCAGCTAGCGACAACCGCCACAGTCGGTACTACGTGGATTTAACCCTATCTGATACTCGTTACTTTCTTCATTTTTGGTTTGATTTGTTTTGTTTTACGGCATATCAACCTCACCTTTCGAAACGTCTTGCTACAGTTTTTCGAAAGAACTGCTAACAGACAAATCGTGCAGGGTGTGGATTGTAATGCCGAATTCAGATTGCATCTATGCCGTTCCGTTCACTTCAAAACAAATGGGAAATGAAAGATATAGATGCATTAATTCTCCTCCAGCTACGGTTTACATAGCAAGATAAACTGGGGCCATTTAGCCTCGATTGGTAGCCAGTCTACGAGAACGAAAACTATAAATGCAATGTCAGTCGCCCTCTCCTTGTAAACTTTTCTTTTATTATCCTCCATGTTTATTTCACTCTCACTAACCCCTTGCATCATAGTAGCTTTTTTCGCATTGCTTAGAGTGAAACGATATATATATATAGTACATAATACTGCTTCTACTAATCTCAAACATATTAATCTCCTATATCGTAATCAAATGCATACTAATTATAAACAAGATGAAAATATACTAAAAAAATTAGTAAATACTAACATATCCACAACAGATCCTAGCAAAAGAATTAAGTTAATTATATACTACACTAAATCTAAAATATCCAACTCAATTATTCGAAATGATTCTTCTCCCCCGGTTAGCGATTTGAAAAAAAACAACATAGTTTACAAATTCAAGTGCCCTTTGGGAGATTGTATCTCCAACGAACTAAATAATATCTATGTTGGTCACACCACAAACTCGCTTTCACGACGCTTGACACTACATTTGAATGATACCTCTAACATTTTTAGACATTTAAAACAACATGCCTGGCCGCATACACAATTCCGGAAAATCCTCGTCGAAAACACAATTATACTTAAACATGAAAACAATAAACAAAAACTAAAAATTCTTGAAGCTATATACATAAAACAGTTGAAACCTAACCTGAACAAAATAAACTATGAAATCTCCAAAAATATCCTTAAATGCCTATAATTACTAACAGAAGTCATTGGTTCATACCAACGGCTTTCCATACTCAATACTCATCGGATTCACTCTCGCGTGGTCATGTGTGACGTCATGAGCTGTCGTGCGATTTTCGTTTTCAGCGTTTTATATGCACGTGTTTATCGTTGCTTGGAAATCATCCATGTAAACAAATAATACTATCATCAATTTCTTGTTCGTGTATTGCATAAATATATTGTGTAATTGTCATCTTTGATAATGGCTTATGTAAGCCGAAAGCTCAGATCGGATTAAATAAAAAAAAGTATGTATCAATATTGTGATTTTCTTTCATTATTTAATGATAATGTTATTAAGATTATCAGACTATATGAAAAAAACTTGCATAAAATATATAGACAACGCTTATCTATATTATTTAATGAGACATGTATTAATATATATATATATATATATATATATATATATATATATAAGCAGAAGATATATCTATATCTGATAATCTATCAAGTTTTGGTCGAAATAAAACGTTATGAAATCCTATTTAGTGATAGAAAGGAAAATCTAGGGATACCCGACCCTTCAAGCTTGTTACTCAAGTTGGACAGGTGCATTGATGTGTCAGTAAATCAATCTACCGCAAGGAAAATTGATACTCTGTGTCGCGCCAGAAGGTTTTTCTGGCCTGAGTTCATCCTTCAAATCTACAAATCTACCATTCGTCTTTGCATTGAATACTGCTGCAATATATGGCTTGGTGCCCCTGCTGTTCATCTCGAGGTCCTTGACAAAATCCAGATATGCAATGTGGTAGGTCCTGATCTGGCATCTCGTCTACAGTCATTTTCTCACAGACGTGATGTGGCTTCCCTCTGCCTTTTCTACAAATATTTTCATGGCAACTGCTCTGACGAGCTACTTTCACTGGTACCCCAATTGATCTCGGTCCCACCCTTTCACTGTCGAAACAGTTAAATGTAACTGCCTATGATACTCCATCTTCTTCTTCTCTCGCACTTCCCGACAGTGGAACTCCCTTCCTCTTACTTGCTTCCCTGATAGCTATAATCTTCAAATATTCAAATGTAATGTCAATCGACATCTTCTGGTGCCTTGATCCTCACCCCCGTCCTTCTCTTTATCCTTTCCTCAAACACCCCTCTTTACTCTTGCTCTCACTCTCTGTAACCCCTTGGGTGCTAGTGGCACTCCAGCCTTGCTTGGGGTGAAATGCTTAAAAAGAAAATGTTTCCTCTCCTCTTTCAATTTAACCTGATTATTAAAGTAGCCATTCTTCTATATTATTCTACCTCTGTCCCATAATGATTGTTCCATTTAGTCTATGAAATTTGTACGTAAATGGAACGATCATTATGGGACAGAGATAGGAACTCCCTTCCTTCTACTGATAATCTTCAAATATTGAAATGTAATGTCAATGACATCTTCTGATGCCTTGATCCTGACCCCCGTCCTTCTCTTTATCCTTTCCTCAAACACCCCCCTTTACTCTTGCTCTCACTCTCTGTAACCCCTTGGGTGCTAGTGGCACTCCAGCCTTGCTTGGGTGAAATGCTTAAAAAGAAAATGTTTCCTCTCCTCTTTCAATTTAACCTGATTATTAAAGTAGCCATTCTTCTATATTATTCTACCTCTGTCCCATAATGATTGTTCCATTTAGTCTATGAAATTTGTACGTAAATGGAACAATCATTATGGGACAGAGATGGTAACTCCCTTCCTCCTACTTGCTTCCCTGATAGCTATAATCTTCAAATATTCAAATGTAATGTCAATCGACATCTTCTGGTGCCTTGATCCTGACCCCCGTCCTTCTGTTTATCCTTTCCTCAAACACCCCTCTTTACTCTTGCTCTCACTCTCTGTAACCTCTTACGTGCTAATGGCACTCCTGCCCTGGTTGGGATGAAATTGCTTTAAAAAATCAAGGGTTTGAGGGGGAATGATTAAAAAACTAGTTTCGAAGATTGGTGGGATGTGTCAGGAATTACTTTTTTCTAAAACTTTTGCTATGTTAGTTCCATACTGGTGACAATCTAATGTGTCTCAAAGTTTGAAACCAGTGCCAAAATGAGCATTTTAAAAAGAACGCTTCATATATTCTGTCCGGTCGATCAAATTATCGATTAACCAATCTATGGTAGCTGAGGTGGGTATAGATTTCTTTCTTTGATACTGTTTCTTTTTAATCATCTTTATTAAGTCTTCTGTTTCATATCACTTTAGACAACACCAGATCTATCTATCTATCTATCTACCTATCTATCTATCTGCCTGCCTGTCTATCTATTTTAGTCAGTTCATTTCTATCTATCATTCCTTATCTGTTCCTTTCTACCTATTTATCTATATATCTCGGACTATTCGTATCTATCTGTCTATCTATCCATCTCGGTCTATTAGTATCTATCTATCATAATCTGTTCGTCTATCTATCTACATATCTATCTCAATCTGCTCATATCTATCAACATTGACGGAAAATAAAATTGCAAAATTCTGGAAATGTGGTTTAATTTAGTCAAGGGGGAGATTGTTATGGTCCAGGTTAGGACCAAGGAAGAACAACACGAATACAAGAGTAGAAGTAACGAAGATATATTACACGGAATAATAATACAAGATGTGGAAGGTGTTAGTATGACTGTCAGTCTGGTTTGGAGTGAACTACTCTCGGTTCGACTCAATTCGTCTCTCTCTCTCTCTTGGGAGGCGTAGTATACATAGTGTTAGGAAGAGTTCATTCTGTAGTTATAGGTAAGGACCCATAACAGAGATATAACGATATTTCGAGCTAATTTTGTTTACGGTGTTTATTCTAACACAGCCTTGATAGAATTTAAAATCTTTGTGAGGGAAAGCCTATTCTCCACCCTACAACTTCTTTACCTCAGAAGCCACATCGCAAGCCCGTGGCTCCTCCTCAATTTCCATAGCAAATATTTACATGAGCTTCATTCTTTAGTTCTGCCAGTGACCTTCACTGCTAGGAAACGCCATACTACTTCCACGGAATCTAATCATTCTCACCTCCTGGTATTCCAAATGCAGAGAGAAAGTTCCACCCAGACATCTTTTTCCAAAAAACAACTATTTTGTGGAATTGACTCCTACGTGGATGCTTTCCCGAAAACTACAACCATAACCTCTTCAAGACAAGTGTCAATCCTTATCTATTCTCATAATCTTCAGTTCCTAACCCCTCCTGCTACATTCATATCACACTCCCCATTCGTCATAATCAAGTGTCAGTCGTTACTTATCCTTCTCCTTCCCATAAACTTCAATTCCTAAGTACTCTTTCCGAAATATTACACCGCATACACCATAACTATTTTAGCAGTAACCTCTGTTAGATTATTTTGGGTATTATGTACTAGTGAGCAAACCCAAATGACTTGACTCACTTTATAGTTCCCCAATTGAAGGTTAACCAATCAGGAGACGTGAAATATTCAATCCGTCGTGTATAAAGGCGGCCATTTTGATTACTCTCTCCGAATATCCAGTGCCAACCTGTCAGGCGAAAGAACAGAAGGAAGAACTACGCTCTGCTACATTATAGGGATATCCACTGCTAACCTGAAGTACGCTTCCCTACTGTCTTCGAAATATTCACTGCCAACCTCTGGATTCTATACTCAAAGACTACCGTCATCATGAACAACAACCTCTACCTTCAGCGGTTCTCGAACGTCGTATTTGGTACGACAGCTGAACTTCTGGATACATGTAGAAATCAAAGAAACGTCATTGAATCTCTGGTTCTAGAAGGAAAATGGACAAGAAATATTCACAGAAGATTATTGAATATTTATGAGAAACTGAACTTGAAGAAAGCACTTTAAACGTGGCGGTTCAATAGCGTCATTCGCAATCTTAGATGCAAAAAGAAAGTAGAACTTTTATGACAGGTTCTGTAGTGTCAGTTCAGCTGCTGCTGTAAAATGAGAATAAGACCAAACAAACTTTTTGTGTGCCGTGCCCATTCAGGACGTAGGCGATCATGGCTCTCCACTTCTTCCTATCCCTTGTAACTGTCAATAAGTTTTGTCTATTTGCTAATTCCCCCAGACCATGTTCTGTCATCTACTTGCTTAATCCGCTAGGTATGTCATGCGTTGCTTTCCCCTTGTCTCTCTTTCCCTCTATTCGACCTTTATGTGCCGTGTCCCTTCAGGACGTAGGCGATCATGGCTCTCCACTTCTTCCTATCCCTTGTAGCTCACAATAAGTTTTGTCTATTTGCTACTTCCCCCAATCCATGTTCTGTCATCCACTTGCTTAAGCCCGCTAGGTATGTCATGCGTTGCTTTTCCTTGTCTCTCTTTCCCTCTATTCGACCTGTGAGTATCAAATTCTTCAGGCCTTCCTTTCTCATTACGGGCCAAAGAAATTTCACCTGCCTCTTCCTGATGTTAAGTATAAGATTCTTCCTTGTTTGTATCCTCTCCAAAACATCATCGTTGCTCATAAGCTCGGTCCATGATATCCTTAGCATTGATTATCTAATTACAACTAACAGAAGGATAACCACTATTTACATTATTCGGACTATTGTCCTCATTTTGATGCCATATTTATCACAACGTTTCGGCCGCTGTACGCTCCGGCCCTCCTCAAATGGTCGGAATGTCGAACCGAACACTCCACTTCGCCTGCCGGGGCAGACTGTTCCAGTTCCACATGCGATGTCTAATGGATGTCAGTTATCAGTTATCTTCTGTTAATTCACCTCTCCAAGTTCTCTACTGCTTTAACCAGGTATTGAACTCACAACCATTTGGGTCCTGTCACTGGATCTAACCAACGCCTATATCCATCCATCTGTGTCATGTGTCCTTAAAGACACATGGCACAGTGGATAAAGGAAAGGTCTGCCCGGCGGACGAAGTGGGTGTCTGTTCGACATTCCGACCACCTGAGGAGAGCCGGAGCGTACAGCGGCCGAAACATTGTAATAAATATGGCGACAAAGGTGAGGACAATAGTCCGAATAATGTAAATAGTGTACATAATACCTCATCTCAGAAATATAGACAGATACTGAAGGTCTGAAACGTCGTAACAAATATGGCGACAAAGATGAGGACAATAGTCCGAATAATGTAAACAGTGTACATAATACCTCATCTCAGAAATATAGACAGATACTGAAAGGCTGAAATGTTGTGATAAATATGGCGACAAAGATGAGGACAATAGTCCGAATAATGTAAACAGTGTACATAATACCTCATCTCAGAAATATGGACAGATACTGAAAGGCTGAAATGTTGTGATAAATATGGCGACAAAGATGCGGACAATAGTCCGAATAATGTAAATAATGTACATAATACCTCATCTCAGAAATATAGACAGATGCAGAAGGATAACCAGTCAAAAATTTTGTGAAATATTGACGAGAGAATGTTAAAAAACAGAGTCTGTTTTAAAAGATGTGAGTGCTATGGATGCTTTGAACCTTATATTAGATTCCTGGAGAGAATCTCTCGCAAAGGCGTACAAATGAAGTCAATAAAAAGGAAGAGACAAAAGATCTTAGTACGGTGCACAAGTCTAACGTTATTGTTGCTTTCTGTGGCTGTTGAAAATAATCAATACTCATGTAACATGCACAGAAAGCCCAGAAAAAGGCTTTCAGTTACAACGGGTCAATGTCTGTTTGTCATAAGCGATATGAGAAGGAAAATAACGATTGGAAACGTTCAAAAGTGATGGAGAAATATCGGTTTGTCATCAGGGTCGCCAGGGATAATATCACCAGCAAGAACGTTCAGAGGCGACGGGTGAGTTCGTTGCCACGTCAGTGATGAAGAATGTCTCTAGTGAAATCGTTCAGACTCGAAGCGCAAATATCAGTTCGTCACGGGGTCTGTGGGGTGGAGTAAATATGGTAGTTTTGAGAGAGAACTTCCAAGCGCAACAAGCAAATACTACTCTCTAGCCAGGGAAATAAGAAAAGAGCATCTCAAAAGAGATCGTTCAGAGACGATAAGTAAATGTCAGATTGCCATCAGGGCCCTGACGAATAAAGTCTAGTGTAGAACGCGTTTCTTTACGACCGACAAATGTCAAATTGTCCCCAGGGCTTTGAGGAAGAAGTCCGAGAGAGAGAGAGAAAGCGACAGATATATTTCTCTTTTTATAGTTCTAAAGATCGTAAAGGAAATATTCTTTCTGAAAGCCAATCTCTGACATTAACTCATAATCTAGAATATTCTTCGTTTATGCTTTAATGAATTCAAATTATACTGGGGAATAGACATTTTGTTACTAGGGTAAAATCGCTTGATTTATAGTAAACCGAGTAGGCTGATTCCGAATTTATAGGCAAAACTATCCGGGCTTGTCAGGTTTTTGAGATATACAAAAATAATATCTTTTTTAAAGATAAATCTATATTAATAATATATATGAAGATCTATTTACGCATTCGATATAAGGAATCCATTCGTTTTATTTATACATAACGTTATGGGGTTTTAGAATTGAAAAGGAGGCTTATTTAATGAACAATACACAGTGTATCAAAGAATCGGACGCCGGATATCTCCTGAAATGTACACTATTTACATTATTCGGACTATTTTCCTCATCTTTGTCGCCATATTTATCCCAACATTCCGGCCTTCTTCAGGTGGTTGCAATGTCGAACTGAACCCTTTATTCCGCTCACTGGGGTAGACTGTTCTAGTTCCACGTGCCATGTTTAATGGATGTCAGCTATAAATTATCTCCTGTTAATTCCCCTCTCCAAGTTCTCCACTGCCTTAACCGGGTATTGAACTCACACACTTTTGGGGCCTGTCACTGGATCTAACCAATGCTTTATCCACTGTTCCATGTTTCCTTGAGGACATCTGTGTATGAATTTCTAATGTTTCAGCAACCATTTTTTAGTAGTGCTCATATTGCAATTTTTTGCTGTTATCAATCCATGTTTTTACCAGAGCTCATATTGCAATTTTTGTTGTTATTATCGCTTTTCTCTGGGACTCCTTATTACTGGAATAATGTAAATAGTGTATATAATATCTCATCTCATAAATATAGACAGATCTTGAAAGTATTTTTTAAATTCCTATTTCACTTTATTTCCAACGGAACTGCGTGTCGTAAAAGATGCTGAGAGGCTCCCCCGGGACATGTCTGAGATGGAAAATGAAGTACTAAGCCGAATCGACCTAAATATAATAAGAAACCATTACAATAGTTACTATTTATTACACTAGTAGACTAGCTGAACGTACCAGTGCAAGAGAAAGTGTTCCAAAAGATATAAAAAAATAAAGTATTTTATATTAATTATTATTTTCTATCGTCATGTGAATGTTCCTAAAGCGTAAGTATACGAATTACTGTATTACTGTTTGCCTTTTTGAAATACATATGCTGTAATATAAATTTTCAAATACATATGCTGCATATAATATAATATAAATATAAATAATAAATATAATATAATATAATATAAATAAAGGACCTCCAATCGGTTGTGAACTGGGGCAGTTATTGGCTGGTTAACTTTAACGCCTCAAAAGCAAATCTGCTCTCTATTACTCGCCACAGAGAACCATCCCTGCCCCCCATTAGAATGTCTGACGCTCAACTTATCAAGAGCTCCTCTTTGCGACTACTCGGCCTCACATTGACTGCTGACCTGAGATGGAACAAATACATTGAGTCAATAGCTTCGTCCAACACTAGAAAATTTGGCTCCCTGTGCCGCGCCAGGAAATTTTTCTCGCCGGAGTCGATCCTTCAAATCTACAAATCAACCATTCGCCCTTGCATGGAGTATTGCTGCCATATATGGTCTGGTGTCCCTTATGTTTGTCTCAAGGTTCTTGATAAGATCCAGAGACGGATATGCAATATAATTGGCCCCGATCTGGCATCTCGTCTGCAGTCGATCTCTCACAGACGTGCCGTTGCTTCCCTCTGTCTTTTTTACAAATACTTTCATGGCAACTGCTCCGAGGAACTGCTTTCGCTGGTTCCCAAACTTCATGAATGTAAGCATTCTACTAGACTGGCATCTCGCTCACACCCTTTCACTGTCGAAACTGTTAAATGTAGCCGTCTCTTCTACTCCATTAGCTTCATGTCTCGCACCTCTCGCCTGTGGAACTCCCTCCCCTCTTCCTGTTTCCCTGATAGTTATAATCTGCAACTATTCAAATGTAATGTCAATCGACGTCTCCAGATGCCCTGATCTATCCACTATCCTTCTCTTCATCCTTTCCTCTATCACTCCTATTTGCTCTCGCTCCAACTCTCTGTAACCCCTTGCGTGCTAGTGGCTTCCAGCCTTGCTTGGGGTGAAACGCTTAAAAAAAAATGTTTAGACGAGGATCTTAGTCATTGGTTTTGCCACAAAGTTTATTTTGGTTTCGATAATTTTCGCCACTACCACAACCAAATATTTTTTAATATCTTCCGATGATAACAGATTCTGTTCGAAAAATAACGAAAGTGATATATACCTGAGGAAGGCGGAAGAAAGCATCGTCCGAAAGTAAGTAATCTAAAACGTTTCAAAAGCTTCTTGCAACATGTTTTTAGAGCTTTCTAAACAATCTGAAAATGTTTCCGTTCTCAAATATCCCCAACAGTAAGAATGGAACACTGGTAAGAATGGAATAATGGTAATATCTTATAAGAACTGTTTAAAACGTTAAGATCAAAACAACAAAGATGAGGAGACTAATTCAAAACAGCTCATACTATAATTAAAGGTACATTTCAATTATTATTATTATTATTATAATTGTGGGTGTAAATATTACATCGAAATTCATTTAGGGTATCCTGTTTTTTCATGATGTTTTTAGGTGTGTGGATATAAAATTTGTATCCCCTATCCTTCTCTTCATCCTTTCCTCTATCACTCCTATTTGCTCTCGCTCCAACTCTCTGTAACCCTTTGCGTGCTAGTGGCTTTCCGCCTTGCTTGGAGTGAAACGCTTTAAAAAAAATTACTTATAGATATGTTATGTGCATATCTAAAAAAACTGACGTTCTATGAATACGAATTAGGAATTAGCATACTCGATTAGTACCATTTAATATTATTCGTCTGGCTAGCAGGCAAAAAGTGCCATCGTCCTTGAAATTGTTGAGAATGGCGAAGTCTCTCGTCATTGGCAAAGAAAGATTAATTTTAAAAAAAGATGTTCATTTATGTACAAACGAAATTCATGGTTTTTGAGAGGCGTGTGATTGGTTAAATATCTTGAAAGTCTAGAGAACTTTTCCCTGTCTGCAAGCATTAATATTCACAACTTCTATTCATCTTCAATTGATTTTGCTTCAGGCCCGGTATAAAAAAAGAAAAAAAGAAAAAAAATGGCAAATTACGCGTATTTTTTTTGTTTTGTTTCTTTTTGCTTTCTTTTGCTTCTTGTTTTCTCTCTCAAATATTTCGACTGAGATTGAACTGCGAACGAGAAAAGAATAAGAACACATTGGTCCCACTCGCCATAAACGTTGCTGCCTGCAAGAATACTCCTATGTTATGTGATGAGATTACTTGCATTATTTACATTATTCGGACTGCTATCGTCATCTAAATTGGCATATTCACAACGTTTCAGCCGTTGTACGCTCCGGCCTTCTTCAGGTGATTGGAATTTCGAACCGAACCCTTTCTTTCGTCCACCGGGGAAGGATTGTTCTAGTTCCACGTGCCATGCCTCTTCCGGATGTCTCAGTTATTTCCCTTTAACTCATCTCTCCAAGGACACATGGCCCAGTGGATAAAAGACGTTGGTTAGATCCACTGACTGAACCTAGAGAGTTGTGAGTTCAATACTAGGCCACAGCAGTAGTGAACCAAAACTTGGAGAGTCAAATCTAATCCGAAATTACTTTCTTCCTTCGAATTTCTGAAAATTGAAGACCGAAGATTATATCGCTCGAAAATGTCGTGATAAGAAGTGAAAGGCTGACACTTCGAAAGAATACGCATAATAAAAACATTTCTGTATCTGTGCACAGTAGATAAAGGCGTTAGTTAGATCCAGTGACAGGACCCAAAGAGTGTGAGTTCAATAACCGGTTAAGGCAGTGGAGAACTTTCAGAGGGGAATTAATAGTTGATAACTGACATCAATTAAACATGGCATGTGGAATTAGAACAGTCTACCCCAGTGAGCGAAATAAAGGGTTCAGATCGTTATTCCAACCACCTAAAGAGGGCCGGAGCGTAGAATGGCCGAAATATGGCGACAAAGAGGAGGACAATAGTCGGAATAATGTAAATATTGATAAAAGATATTTATTTCTTGAACATCAATGAAAAAAATTAATATCGCAGTAGGCTTCTTTTCTTTTTGTTTTTTTCTTTTTTTGTTATGGCATAATTCGTGTGGATCCCCTTCTACTTCATAAAACAGACACAAATAACAATCTGACCTTATCAACAATTGCCAACAATTCTCGTGTGAAAATTCGAGAAAATCAACAACTACTTGACATTAAAAACATGACATTACCTTTGAAACCTCGACAACGTAACCGCATCAAGACGTGCATTTCTGAATACGAAGAAAAATGGCATTAACCATTAAGCTGGATTTTTAATCCTTACCATCACGATCATCTTAACTCTCCACATTTCTCTCCTGAGCTCTGCATTTTTTGGAAAGTGCATAAATTATGAAGATGTTAGATTCAGATTGCATTTGCATAATTTCAAAAAGAAACAAAACCTCTCGGTGTCACCTTAGAAATGTGATTTAAAAAACGATTTATTAACTATACGCACAGAACAAGGCCTCTGATCAGGAGGTTTTTGAGGAGCGTGGAACCACCCTCTTCATTGCTGGTGTTCCCAGGTTCACTTTGAGCAGGGGTGGTAGTACCTGTTAAAGTTCTAAGTATGGGCAAATAGTTAACACCCAAACTGCGGTCAAAACACTATGAAAGTGTAAAAATAAGTTTTAATACCAGCAATAATTCTCTTGAGGAAAATTATTACCAGCAATACATTATTACCAGCAATATATTTTTGAAGATAAAAATATTACCAGCAATGAATTTTGTAAGAAAAAATATTACCAGCAATACAATTTTGTAAATAATTATTACCGGCAATACATTTTTGAAGAAAAAAAATATTACAAGCAATACATTTTTACATTAGTCGGACTATTGCCCTCATCTTTGTTGCCATATTTGTCACAACGTTTCGGCCGTTGTACGCTCCGGCCTTCCTCAGGTGGTTGGAATTTCGAACCGAACCCTTTATTTCGATCACTGGGGTAGACTGTTCTAGTTCCACGAGCCATGTTTGATAGATGTCAGTTATCAGTTATTTCCTGCTAATTTTCCCTCTGAAAGTTCTCCACTGCCTGAACCGGGTATTGAACTCACACTCTTTGGGTCTGTCACTGGATCTAACCAACGCCTTTATCCGCTGTGCCATATTCTCGTCAATAAACATCGCGAATATTCTCGTCAATAAACGTCTGGCATATTCTCGTCAATAAACGTCTCGCATATTCTCGTCATTAAACGTCTCGAATATCTTAAGGAAAAGATTTACTTGAAAATTATCGTTGTTGAAATTAAGATTTTCAATCAACAAATAAATGGTTTTAATCTCGACAGAGGTAATTTTTAGTCACGTGATCTTTAAATATATTCTAGAATATTCTCATCAATAAACGTCTCGAATATTCTCGTCAATAAACGTCTCGGATTTTTCGTCAATAACCGTCTGGCATATTCTCGTCAATAAACGTCTGGCATATTCTCGTCAATAAACTTCTCACATATTCTCGTCAATAAACGTCTCGAATATTCTCGTCAATAAACGTCTCGCATTTTCTCGTCAATAAACGTCTGGCATATTCTCGTCAATAAACGTCTCGAATATTCTCGTCAATAAACGTCTCGCATATTCTCGTCAATAACCGTCTCGAATATACTCGTCAATAAACGTCTCGAATATCTCAAGGAAAAGATTTACTTGAAAATTATCCTTGTTGAAATTAAGATTTTCAATCAACAAATAAATTGTTTTAGTCCTTATATATGTTCTATATATTCTATTACATGCCCATTCCAAATACTAGACCGGTAAATATACATACACATACACATGCACATATATATATATATATATATATATATATATATATATATATATATATATATATATATATATATATGTAGGTAAAGATGTATTTGTTAATCTGTGGGCAGTCTGTTTCATGCTATAACGCAATTTTCAGGCATGGCCTGAATACGATCTGAAGATTGCATACCTTAAAATTTTATCTTTATATATATATATATATATATGTGTGTGTGTGTGTGTGTGTGTGTGTGTGTGTATTTACGGTCTATATTTATATTTAGGGGTAGAGTGTAGCTGGCTTGGAGTTTGTCGCCGCTCAGTATTGCGCTCAGTGTCCACAGATATATATATATATATATATATATATATATATATATATATATATATATATATATATATATATATATATACAGAAATATAGTCTTAAAGTGTGCTATATTTATGGGGTAAAGTGCTCAATATCAGAGATAGAGCGTGTGTAAATATAAAAGTGGACATGGAAGTCAGCACTTAGAGGCGACAGTCTGTTTCATGCTAGTGCAATCGTCAGGCGACTAGTGCTGTTATTTTTCTCGGCTGTTTATATAAGGGTCAGTGGTGCATTATGGGTAGTATATTTTGGCGGTTACTTTTACCGGAAGTCGCTTATTTGTTTATTTATTTATGTCAAATTATTTTGCTTGTTTTTTGTTTGTTTTTTTATTTTTATTTTTATTTTTTATCTTATATATTTATTTATTTATTCTTTTATTTTGATCGGTGTTTTTGGTTAACGTAGTAAAAATTTGTTTATATAGCTTATTGTTGGTAGTCTATAATGGCCGTCATTTACCGGAAATCGCTTGTTCGCTTATTTATTTGGGTCAAATTGTTTTGCTTGTTTTTATTTGTTTTCATTTTTATTTTTTATCTTATATATTTGTTTATTTGTCATTGATTAAATCTGTTTGTTGAATTTTGGGGTGTGAGGTTGTGCTTTTTTCTGACTATTATTTAGGTGGGAACAGTTTTTTATTTTATAAATCTGTTTGTTGAATTTTGGGGTGTGAGGTTGTGGTTTTTTCTGACTATATATATATATATAATCGGATAAATAAATGGTAAATGTACGAGCAAGCGTTCGTATATTTGTTTTCAAACTTAAACGTTAATCTGGGCCTAAATTCATATCCAAATTTAAACTACAATTCATCTAAATACTTAGTAACAATAATAATCCACTCTAACAATAAAAAAATCTCACAATAACCAGAAGTATTAAACAAACGGTGTAAACCGAAAATTGGCCCCCTGAGAATTACAGACAATTTTTAGACACACTGGCTTGTATATTAATATTTTCTTTCTTTTATTACTTCAATTTGGTTCCTCGACTAGTTTCGGTCAACATGGCCATCATCAGGAGAAAAAGATTCTTGCATGTTAGTAGCAGTGAACTACGGGAATGAAATGTGTGTGTGTGTGTGTGTGTGTGTGTGTGTGTGTGTGTGTGTGTGTGTGTGTGTGTGTGTGTGTGTGTGTGTGTACAAACATATTCTTTGACTGCAAGAATTCATTCATGTAAGTTTTATTAAGATTTACCGACAATGGTTCTTTGTTTAATATTACATTTTCTTTCCGGTATACAAGTAACCTGTCACATATACGGATCAAATTTATGGCGAAAGTGTCCAAAGTTCACGATGTTTAGGTTCGAGTAGTCAAAGTTCATTGTCGACAAGAATAGTGTTTCTATGTAAGAAGTCAGGTTGGAGTGTTTTACTGTAGACGGAAGAGGCGAAGTAGTTTAGAGGAATCTATCCGCAGTGTTTGTACAGTGAACAACTTCTGTCTGTTTTGGTATATTTCTCTATTTATTTAAGCTGCTATGGGCTGTAAGAGTTTCTTAAAAGCGTCTGGATATGATTTTCAGCGGTAACTGAAGAAAACATATGGTATTTTTTGTCTCTTTTTAATTAAATAAAGAAAGTTGATGGTTCAATTTTATATTTTAATAAAAATTTATTATTGTCATTGAAGTAATGATCTTTGAGGTTACAGACGTTAGTATTTTGTGTTTATTGAATTTCCAAGTTCAACTGAAAAAATCTCATTTTGATATGAAGTTGAGTTAAGGTTCAGTTTAGTTTGATCCGGACATCTTAGTTTGGCCAAGTCTCGTTAATTTCGTAACAGTTTCTGTCAATGTATTAGTGTTTTCTTTTTGATAATGTTCACCTTTTAAACTGCCCAAGTGACACTCGAAGCAGAAGGTTACTGAAGGAATTTATTGTCAGAGACTCCCTTTATGATGATATGGGGTGGGGGAGATAACGTTCGACTTGAGCAGATTGTAATGATCGCGAAATCATCCTCTTGGAAGTTGGTTAAAAAAAACTAGCGGATCGCGGGGAGAAGTTGCTTATTTCTCGCAAATGGAATACGGGTAGTTCTTCAGGGTTCGGAGCTAAGGAATGTAGTTCGCCTGGACATTCGCCATGGAAGTAGTGATAAAATAGCAGTCGACTAGGAACGTTTCGTCTGCAGAAAAGTGTCTGTGGGATGGAACATAAAGAATCACGCACAAGGCTTTGTAGATGATTTTAAACTCTATCGAGAGAGGAAAATGAAGAATCACCCACAAGGTTTCGTAGATAAATTTGAAGTCTATCAAGACAGTAAAAAAGAATCACCCATATGGCTCTGTAGATGATTTTAAACTCTATTGGGACAGGAAAATAAAGAATCATCCACAAGGCTTTGTAGATTATTTTAAACTCTATCAAGACAGGGAAATGAAGAATCACCCACAAGGTTTCGTAGATGATTTTGAGGACTATCAAGACAGGAAAAAAATAGAATCACCCACTAAGCTTTGTAGATGATTTTAAACTCTATCGAGACAGGAAGATAAAGAATCACCCACAAGGTTTCGTAAATGATTTTAAACTCTATCAAGACAAGAAAAAAAAAGAATCACCCACAAGGCTTTGTAGATTATTTTAAACTCTATCTATCCATTTATGAAAGAGCTCGCTTCCATCTCTATATTAAACATATTTATATTCTTTTTAAGGGAACTGAAGATGTATCTAATGTAAGTAAGAAAACGTATGGTTCATTTCCGTTCTTAATGATATTCTTATGTATAATGATTAATCCGCAACTAATAAAATTCAATGAATCACTACATTTCTCATATATTTTTGGCCATTTCTCTTTTTTCTTCATTTGCGTCATAAAATGCATTTCTTTAATATCGACAGCAGAAATGTTACAAGTTTATGAAGAGTTTCGGGGTTAAGAAATATTTATACGAAAAATAAATCATTAATAGATAAATATAAAATAATGTGAACTTTGGAATGAGATTCTTTCTCATTTCATAAGCATTGACTTTGTTTGGTACAAGGTTACAAATATGGAGCACTAGTTGTGAATGAACTCATCACTCTGCATCAATGGTATGCGAGATCGGTGTGACAACCATTATCTGATTTTGGCTTGTAAATGAACAAAACAATACCCAAGGAAAAATAAGGAATAAAAAAAGGAGGAACTAAGAACATGTACTTCAGGCGAAAATAATCGTCTAGAATCCAAAGAAAAAAAACTCATAGTTACACACACACACACACACACACGCACACACACACACACACACGCACACACACACACACACGCACACACACACACACACATATATATATATATATATATATATATATATATATATATATATGAAGAAATATAGTCTTAAAGTGTGCTATATTTATGGGATAAAGTGCTCAATATCAGAGATAGAGCGTGTGTAAATATAAAAGTGAACATAGAAGTCAACACTTAGAGGCGACAGTCTGTTTCATGCTAGATGCAACCGCCAAAATAGACTACCCACAATGCACCACTGACCCGTATATATAAATAGCCGAGAAAAATAACAGCACTTGTTGCCTGACGATTGCATCTAGTATGAAACAGACTTTCACCTCTAAGTGTTGACTTCTATGTTCACTTTTATATATATATATATATATATATAGTCATCCTCAGACAGACTGTTTCGCTGTATCACAGCTCTTTAGTGTGGCTAGACTTTCGATTGCTTCAAGCCGGGATCGAAACCCGACCGATTTGGTCTCAGTCAGAAATCCTACCCCTAGGCTATCGTCGCACGGCAGAGAGAAAGGGAAATTATAACGT
>OZ038498.1:11543338-11610838 GCA_964036315.1 Acanthosepion esculentum | reverse complement strand
TGGCTCTCTTAACTGCCTGCTGATCTTCCCTCGCGGCTTCTGTTGTCGTGACACCGTCTCTGACTGTGGCTCTCCAAAGCTGACGGTTGTGAGTCTTTGTGTTTCTTTCTTTTCTGCTTGGTGCAGGATTTACAGCTTGCTTGTCAGGAGGATCAGTCCCTGAGCCCTACACACCCAGTAGAGCAGGCAAGCTGTGGCGAGACAGCACCTTACTGGCTGGGGGCTGCCCAGCTTAAGGCGGGCGCTAGCTGTCCAGTGAGACGCGATGATCTCTCCCACCGACGGAGGTGACCCCAGGCGCCCATAGTCTACGCCAATCGGGTTGTGCTTTTGACCGGTATCTGTCACTTCCCGTGTTGTCCCGATGTCTTGCGACGTCGCTGGAGTGTCCTCTCCAGTGCACTACGAGTCTGGGCGGGATGTATGGAGAACCAGGGCTGCCGGGACGTCTAGTTCCCCCTCTCGGCCTTGCTAGCAGAGTCCAAAGGAAAGGATGAACCAATACAGTTTGGTACCAGCGCGGCTGCAGGAGTTGCCGGCGGTAGCACAGAGTGCTGTCCATCCACCTGAAGGACTCCAATCCGGATTTGTGTAGGTTTTACTCCTTAGCCTTTTCTTCTCCCGGAGGTAGTGGAGTTATTTAACCCATAGCTGGGGTTTGGTTCATGGGCACCAGGGCGTGTCCACACACCGGTGGGCCTGCATGCCGCATGTTAAGGGGGCCAAACTCCTCGAGAATAATATATAGTCACATAATAAGCAACGGTTGAATTACTTACATCTTACCTAACAACTCTAATAGTTCTTGTCTGAGTCCTGTTTAAAACCATGATTTCGGAGGCCCCACCCTGCTTCTATACAACTTCTCCACAAGGCCTTGTGTCCGACTAAATAAATCTCAAGAAAATATCGATGGCTACATATTATCGATGACTTTTATATTAAAACGTCCCACCCCAAACAATACCCCAGCCACACCCCCGTCCCTATAAATGTAATTCTTCACTTGAGTAGCTTCTAAATATTTGAATTGCTGTTGATCGTCAATGAAAATTGATTACCCCAAGCTAGATCAACGTTTGGGACATGGACGACATTCTTTTGTGGGTAAGAGTGGAAAAGAGTGAGTGGTAAGAATTCAGCTCTGTTTACCTTCTCTTTGCCAACAGTTACCATCATCGATTATCGATGGACTGCCAACAATTCTACGCCTCATATTTCTGTTTGCTTGTTTTGTGCAAGGCTGTTGACATAGCTGCTCTTACTTCTGTTGAAATAAGCGCGCGTTATTTGACGCCAGACAATTCTTCGCTTACTACAGATTCGCATATATTCGAACACACACACATACACACATTCAAACACACACACATGTGCAAACACGCTCACGAAACCACACACACGTGCGTACTTGCATGCGTGTGTGTATGCGCATGCGTGTAGGTGGTTAGCTGGAGCAATTCGAGTAACCTTCCAAATTTTGTACAAGATTATTCTGTATATAAAAAGAATTTTAGAACATACAACGTGAAAATGACATTGGTAAGATTTCACAAGTACATAACGTTCAGGTCTATCCTTACATGACATACGTCTTAGTACTGGGCACTTCGAGGCGGTGTAATGGTTAACAAGCTTGTCTCGCTAGAACAATTACGACTGAATAGTGAGTTCGATCCTCACTGGATGCCCCCTACTTTCAGCCTTGTGCCACATCTAAGCTACGCTTGGAAATTCACTATAGGTCTTTGTTCTGTAGCGGATACTGTAAGCAAACTCCTATAATTCGAAATCTGTTTAGGATTTTAATAAAACCCAAAGAGTTGATAAATCCTAAAAAACAAATCAATTAATTTACATTAGTAGTGTAGATTGAAAAAAAATACTTCTGCAACATTCTAAAACGACCTGTTTTTTATGTTTCCCTTAAAGCGAAGTTGGTGAAACGAATCTCCATTTTCATATATTTTTAAAACTCTTTTGAAACCAGTTATTGCAAGAATGGTTCAGGTTTAATATTTAATGATTCTGATATACAACTTATCAACAGCGCTAATAACAAGAATAGTTTCTCATTTACCGAAGGACAATTGCCGGCATTTTGATTTCTATCCAACACGACACTGACACCTCAGTTATCCGGTTTGCGATTCCTGCTTAATCTGTTTGGAACGCCATTCTGGATTTTATTTTTCCAATGTTTCATCTTTTAATTCTTTTCTGTGCTTGCATTTCCTTATTCTTTCCTTCCACTTTTTCTTTCTTTCTTTATTCTTTCTTTCTTCTTTTTTCATTTTTCTTTCTTTATTTATTTATTTATTCTTTTCTTTTTTCTTTCTTTCTTACATTATTTATTTATTCCTTTCTTCCTTCCTTCCTTTCTTTCTTCCTTCCTTCCTTTCTTTTGTACTTTTCCGAATCTCCATTAAACTACCTTTAAAACATTTACCCATACAGGTCAATCTATCTATCTATCTATCTATCTATCTATCTATCTATCTATCTATCTATCTATCTATCTATTTCAGTCTGGCTATCTATCTATCTATTTCAGTCTGGCTATCTATCTATCTATTTCAGTCTAGCTATCTATCTATCTATCTATCTATTTCAGTCTGGCTATCTCTCTATTTCAGCCTGACTATCTATCTATCTATCTATCTATCTATTCATCTATCTATCTATAAATCGCAGGCAGTTCATAGGTGTAACTCGTATAGACAATAAAATCGCTAAAGACACTGGAAACATGGTCGGCTCCCTGTACCGCTCCAGAAAGTACCTGACTCCTCCTGATATGCTGTCTCTACAAGAGCCGAATCAGATCAGACAATGGAGTATTACTACCAAATCTATGGTGGAGCTGCCCAGTCCTCACCCTCCAGCATCAACTGAGTTCAAAAGTGTTTGTGCAGCCTTGTGTGTGATGAATTGCTTTCCAGCCAACAACCCCTTTCCGCATAGTCGAAACGTAGCTACTCTCTAGCTAGTCTACCGCTATTTTCATGACAGATTTTAGGGCGAGAACTAGATTCTTTGGTTCTGCCAATCCACATCTTCACATCTAGAACCCGCCAGGCCATATATCGGAATAGACACATTCCTTTCATATTCCATTGATATGGAGAAAGTTCCACTCAGTTAACTATCCCAGTATGGATTTCCGAGCGGATACTTTCCAGACCACTACAAGCCTTACCTTACCTAATATATATATATATATATATATATATATATATATATATATATATATATATATATATATATATATATATATATATTCTTTTTCTAACATTATAATCTGATAATGCCCAAGACTTCTTTCCAATGTTACAGCTGTTGCATAGACGAAAGTAAATTTATTGTCACATCTTTTTCACTCATTAAACCCTGAAAATATATTTTATCGAAAATCTGTTTTTGCTCTAATTATCTGAGCTGCCAATTCTTTAACAAAATTATCAACCTTAAGAAATGGTTTTGATATATTTTAGTCGGCAGCCAGCTCCTCTGAAATTACAAATTTTATATCCAAACCCCTAAAAACATCATGAAATAACAGGATACCCTAAATGAATTTCGATGAATTTCGATGTAATATTTACACCCGCAATTATAATAACAATAATAATTGAAATGTACTTTTAATTATAGTATGAGCTGTTTTGAATTAGTCTCCTCATCTTTGTTGTTTTGATCTTAACGTTTTAAACAGTTCTTATAAGATATTACCATTATTCCATTCTTACCAGTGTTCCATTCTTACTGTTGGGGATATTTGAGAACGGAAAAATTTTCAGATTGTTTAGAAAGCTCTAAAAACATGTTGCAAGAAGCTTTTGAAACGTTTTAGATTACTTACTTTCGGACGATGCTTTCTTCCGCCTTCCTCAGGTATATATCACTTTCGTTATTTTTCGAACAGAATCTGTTATCATCGGAAGATATTTAAAAATATTTGGTTGTGGTAGTGGCGAAAATTATCGAAACCAAAAAAAACTTTGTGGCGAAAGCAATGACTAAGATCCTCGTCTAAGCAATTTTTTTAAGCGTTTCACCCCAAGCAAGGCGGGAAGCGACTAGCACGCAAGGGGTTACAGAGAGTTGGAGCGAGAGCAAATAGGAGTGATAGCGGAAAGGATGAAGAGAAGGATAGGGGATAAATCAGGTCGTCTGGAGACGTCGATTGACATTACATTTGAATTGTTGCAGATTATAGCTATCAGGGAAACAGGAAATGAGGAGAGAGTTCCACAGGCAAGAGGTGCGAGATATGAAGCTATTGGAGTAAAAGAGACGGTTACATTTAACAGTTTCGACAGTGAAAGGGTGTGAGCGAGATGCCAGTCTAGTAGAACGCTTAAATTCATGAAGTCTGCGAACCAGCGAAAACAGCTCCTCCGGGCAGTTACCATGAAAGTATTTGTTATGGGATCTTACCTGTAACGACAATGAACTCTTCCTGACACTATAAAGACTGCACCTCTCAAGAGAGACGATAGAATGAAGTGGAACGAGTCGAGACGGAACGAGTCGAGACAATAGTAGTTCACTCTAAACCAGACTGACAGTCATACTAACATCTTCAACTTCTTGTATTATTATTATTCTGTTTAATATATCTTTGTCATTCCTACTCTTGTGTTCGTGTTGTTCTTTCTTGGTCCTAACCTTGGACCTTAACAGTGGTGCGAGGATATTGGACCACGAAAGTATTTGTAAAAAAGACAGAGGGAAACGACGACACGTCCTTGAGAGAGAGCGTCTGCAGACGAGATGCCAGATCAGAGCCAATAACATTGCATATCCGTCTCTAGATCTTATCAAGAACCTTGAGACAAACATAAGGGGCACCAGACCATATATGGCAGCAATACTCCATGCAAGGGCGAATGGTTGATTTGTAGATTTGAAGGATCGACACTGGCGGGAAAGATTTATTAAGAAAACAATGTACCGGAATTCCTGAAAATATACTTTTATTTTGAGGGCATTTTAGTTTGATTTGAGGCGCATCTGTTTCATAAAACGTATTTTTGGTGCTAAACATTTTAATGTGATTAAAGAGCAAAGATTGAAATAGGCAATAACCGAGGGCAAAATAACAGTCACGTTTATATGAGAGTTTTTTTCTTTTTTCTGGATTCAAATCTCTTGATTAAAGGCAGAGAGTTTGAAGAAAGTTAAGAAGGTGAAAGAATAATCTATAGGCATCCAAATGTATGAGCATGTGTAATCGAAAGGAAAATTCGAGCAACTTTCTTGTTGAGTTTTCTTTACTTCAAATATGGTAATATCAGAATCCAGTCACCGGATAGCCGAGACATTGTAACTGCTACTGTTACAAGGAAAGTGCGGACGTAATAGTAAGGAAGGGAAATTTTTTCAGCCATATTGTGTTTCTTAAAATTATAATATTTGTGATAACTCGAAATTTTCTACAGTATTTTACTATTGTATTGATTTTTTTTACTTGTTTTTATGAAAACAGCCACTGAAGTATTATTTTTCATGAATTTTGCAATATTTCATAATCTGAACACACAATTTTTGACTTCATATCAAAAAAGTACGATCATTTGTGAGAAGATTACCGACGTTTTTTCTGAAAATTATAAAACAAAAAATAAGAGAGGATTTCTCTGTATACATCTGTATGACTGTGTTTATGTGACGTTTTCTTTCTCTGTGTGTGTGTGTGTGCGTGTGTGTGTGTATGTGTGTGTGTGTGTGTGTGTGTGTGTGTGTGTGTGTGTGTGTGTGTGTGCATTTTTTAGATATATGTGCTAATTTTCGTTTTTACTCCTATGTTAAAACATCCCGAACATTAAACTTTCTGACAGGTCAATTACTCTGTTTTTGTTTTGTTTTTTCTGGAAAAAATAAAGAAATAAAATAAAAAAAACGGAATGTGTGATTTTGGTCCCATATATTTATGGAATCGTTTTGGGGTATTTTATGTCCGAGCCACACATAAAGGCAAACTTGGAAAAAAAGAAAGGAGAAATTGGCGATACGAAACAACAGTACTTAAGGATAAATTAGTTCTTTAAAAATTTGGCTATAAAAATATAAGATTACATTTCGACTACAAATCAATTCAATCCAAAATGCCATTAAAGAATAGTAGAAAAAATGAATTGCCAAATTGAATTCATTCCAAATATTCCTTATCCATTTGCTCAAATGGGAAACGGTACTTCTGAAACAGATCAAAGAATTTTCGTGCTTGTTAACAAAACAATATTTTGCAAGAAACGAAAATAAGAACATCACAAATCAATTTTATACAAAATGCACTGAAACAGTTTTCTTGTTGACGCAGCAGTGAAATGTGTGGAAGGTAAAGAAAGAAAGAAAGAAAGAAAGAAAGAAAGAAAGAAAGAAAGAAAGAAAGAAAGAAAGACAGAAACAAACAAACAAACAAACAAACCCGGGAGAAGAAAGAAAGAAAGAAAGAAAGAAAGAAAGAAAGAAAGAAAGAAAGAAAGAAAGAAAGAAAGAAAGAAAGAAAGAAAGCAAGAAAGAAAGAAAGAAAAAAAGGGAGGAAGAAAGGGAGGAAGAAAGAATAATGAAAGAAGGAAGGAAAGAAAGAAAAAAGGAAGGAATGAAAAAAGGATGGAAATAAAGAAAGAAAGGAAGAAGGAAGGAAAAAGGAAGGAAGGAAAAGCAGGAGGAAGGCAAGAAAGAAGGGAGGAAAAGGGAAGGCAGCAATGTAGTATGAAGGATAGAAAGAAGTAAGAAAAAAGAAAGGCAAGAAGGTAAGGAAAGAGAGAAAGAAAGAAAGAAAGAAAGAAAGAAAGAAAGAAAGAAAGAAAGAAAGAAGGTAAGGAAAGAGAGAAAGAAAGAAAGAAAGAAGTTTTTAGGAAATAAACAGAGAGGGGGAAATCAGATAAAACAAAAAGTGTTAAGAAAAGAAATAAAAATAAAATAAAAAATCAACCAATGAAAAAAGCGTTTAAAATGAAAGGAATTAACCAATGAAAAGACAAGAGATAAAAACAGGAAGTTGAATGTAAGAAAAAGTTTCATTACTTTATTATTGTTTTTTCTTTCCTTCTCTTCCACGATCTCCTCCTCTTCTCGTCTCTTTTTCCTCTTCTTTTTCTTCTATTGCAACCATAAGGACTTTGTTGCTTTCCATTGGGAACAAATCCCTTATACCAAATACGCCACGAGAAATTAAATACGATGAATGTATAGCGTAAAACATTATCAGAACAGAAGCATATGGAACGCACAAACATACATCGGGTGGGAAGTAAAACTTGCAGTAAAATATTCCAACTCGTATTTTGAACTAACCAAATGATGTGAAACCAAACGAAGAAAAAAAGAGTTAAATATTCAGTTCAATATTAAGACTGTCAGGAATTGTCAGGAATATCGTGGCAAATTGCTTCGCTGAATGCCAAACGGCAAACAGCACTAGAGTCGTTTCATGCAATACTCAGTTCTAAGTCATACATAATATAGTTGGCGTGCCCTATCAAAAAGATCACATACATAGACAACGTCGTCTAAAGGAAGTCGAGAAACGGATGGGTTTACAAGCGTAATCAGGAATTTATTAATGGCCTTTAGATCAAAATTGCAAAGGACACAAGAACATCCATGTTTAAGGTAGCCTCTGAACAAAATGCAGACTCGTTTTACATCAGAACGGGCGTCCATGAAAACCCAAACCTTAAATCCTAAATCAGGAAAGGTCCAAGAAACTGCGCCGTTACCTAAAGAATCCTTTGGTTCTAATATTCAGAGTGGATACTGACTGGAACCCTGGAAACGATCGGCATAGATGAAGATATTAGGGGCCATAAATAACTACAAAGGGAATGAAATAGATAGATATGAAGATGAAATAAATATGAAGAAGATGAGATAGATAGATAGATAGATAGATAGATAGATAGATAGATAGATAGATAGATATCAACAGAACGAAATAGATACATAGATAGAGAGATAACAGAACGAGATAGATAGATAGATAGATAGATAGATAGATAGATAGATATCAACAGAACGAAATAGATAGATAGATAGATAGATAGATAGATAGATATGAACAGAACGAGATAGATAGATAGATAGATGGATAGATAGATAGATATCAACAGAACGAAATAGATAGATATGAACAGAACGAGATAGATAGATAGATAGATAGATAGATAGATAGATAGATAGATATGAACAGAACGAGATAGATAGATAGATAGATAGATAGATATGAACAGAACGAAATAGATAGATAGATAGATAGATAGATAGATAGATAGATATGAACAGAACGAGATAGATAGATAGATAGATAGATAGATAGATAGATAGATAGATAGATAGATAGATAGATATGAACAGAACGAGATAGATAGATAGATAGATAGATATGAACAGAACGAGATAGATAGATAGATAGATAGATAGATAGATAGATATGAACAGAACGAGATAGATAGATAGATAGATAGATAGATATGAACAGAACGAGATAGATAGATAGATAGATAGATAGATAGATAGATAGATATGAACAGAACGAGATAGATAGATAGATAGATAGATAGATAGATAGATAGATAGATAGATAGATAGATAGATATGAACAGAACGAGATAGATAGATAGATAGATGTGAACAGAACGAGATAGATAGATAGATAGATAGATAGATAGATATGAACAGAACGAGATAGATAGATAGATAGATAGATAGATAGATAGATAGATAGATAGATAGATAGATAGATATGAACAGAACGAGATAGATAGATAGATAGATAGATAGATAGATAGATAGATAGATAGATAGATAGATAGATAGATAGATGACAACTCATATTCGAGGATAACCGTCTATTATAAGATGAAACAGATATGATGAGAATGAAATAAATATGAAGAGGATGAAATAGATAGGAAGAAGAAATATATGTAAAGTAGATGAAATAGGCATCCTTCACAAATCTACCATTCATCTATGCATTGAATACAGTTGCCATGTCTGCACTGGTGACCCCGTTGTTCATCTCGAGGTTCTCGACAAAATCCAAAGACGGATATGCAATATGATAGGTCTTGACCAGGCATCTCGACTCCAGTCACTTTCTCACAGACGTGATGTGGCTTCCCTCTGTCTTTTCTACAAATATTTTCATGTCGAGCTGTTTTCACTGGTACCCCAACTGCATGAATTTAAGCGTGCTACTATGTTGGCATCTCACTCCCACCCTTTCACTGTCGAAACAGTTAAATGTAACCGCCTCTTCTACTCCAACAGCTTCTTCTCATACACTTCCCGACAGTGGAACTCCCTTCCTCTTAATTACTTCCCTGATAACTATAACCTTCAAAAATTTCAATGTAATGTCAATCGACATCTTCTGATGTCCAGATACCCGTTCTTCTTTTTATTCTTTCCTCAATCCCCGCCTATACCCAGTCTTTTCACTTACTTTCACTGTCTGTAATCCCTGCGTACTAGTCACAATCCCACCTCGCTGGGTGGGGAGGTGAAATGCTTATAAAAAAAAGAAAGGGATGAAATAAATATGAAAATGATGAAACAGATAAATACGTATGAAATAGATAGATATGAAGAAACTTAAATGTGGCACAGTGGATAAAGGCGTTAGTTAGATCCAGTGACAGGACCCAAAGCGTGTGAGTTCAATACCTGGTTAAGGCGGTGGAGAACTTGGAGAGGAGATTTAATAGGAGATAACTGACATCCATTAGACATGGCACGTGGAACTAGAACAGTCTAACCCAGTGAGCGAAATAAAGGGTTCAGTTCGACATTCCAACCACCTGAAGAAGGCCGGAGCATACAACGGCCGAAACGTTGTGATAAATATGGCGACAAAGATGAGGACAATAGTCCGAATAATGTAAATAGTGTACATAATACCTCATCTCAGAAATATAGACAGATACTGAAAGGCCGAAACGTTGTGATAAATATGGTAACAATGATGAGTACAATAGTCCAAATAATGTAAATAGTGTACATAATACCTCATCTCAGAAATATAGACAGATGCTGAAAGGCCGAAACGTTGTAATAAATATGGCGACAAAGATGAGGACAATAGTCCGAATAATGTAAATAGTGTACAGAGTGATAGGTAGATATGAACAAATGAATAATGCGATGAATGTAAGAAAGATTTTTTCATTTCTTTTAGCTAAAAAAATATTTTGTTGTCTTTGTTCTGTCGTTCGTAAATCTATTCTTTACGAAAAGAATGAACGGAAACCGAACATGTGCTTTCACCGACCTTCAGAACGCCATTAAATGAAGAATTTCTCGGACCACACAATGCGTTCTATGATTTACACAGTTTCATTCTAAGCCTGCCGTTATCTTAACCTATGACGAAATCTTATTCGGCTGATAAAGGTGAACGTTCTTGCGATCTATACGCGTCTGAGCAAAACTTTAATCTATTTCTAGACCGATATTTTACATGCAAAACTTAAATCTTTTTTGTCCCCAGACACGCAGATTGGTGCCGCACAAGTTGTTATAGACTCCGCTCTTCCCAGACTTGTGCTAGACCAGTGCTTCTCAACCTTTTTCAGCCCATGGAACATTTCTTTCTTCAAAAAATTCAAATGGACCACTCATACTTTTACTTTTAGGCTGTTCAATTTTCACACTAAAATAGTCAATGAAAAGTAGTCTATTTACACTCAAATTTATTTTAGGTTTTGGTTTGGTTTGGTTTGTTTTACGGCATATCAACCTCAATGGATTATTTAATGCCGACAACTTTTTTTTCCTGGTAATATTTTGTTTTGTCAAAAATCTATTTCTGGTAATATTTTTTCCTCAAAAATGTATAGCTGGTAATATTCTTTTAAAAAAAAAAAAAAAACATATTGCTGGTAATTTTTTTTTTTCAAAAATATATTGCTGGTAATAGTTTTTTTCTTCAAGAATTTTTTTTTGGTAATATTTTTTTACAAAGTATTTCTGGTATTAAAACCTATTTTTACACTTTTATAATGCTTTTTACCTGGGAACACCAACAATTAAGAGGTGGTTCCATGCTTCTCAAAACCTGATCAGAAGCCTTGCTGTTGGACGTAGTTTATCGTCATACCCAGGAAGCAAAATTTATTTTAGTTAACAAGGATAAGCACAAGATATCATAATCAATTTTGATGATGTCATTCAGTCTTAGTCTGATAGTTCCTCTGCTGTTAAGAACAAATTTATTTCTTTTTCTACTGATAACATCCGCAACAGGCAAAAATCATAATACCTACGTAATTTCAAAATATTCAAATTCCTAGGCCTCATGAATTTAAACGTCCTACGAAGCTGGCATCCCGTTCCCACCACTTCACCGTTGAAACTGTTAGATGTAGATGTTCTACTCCAATAGCTTTATGTCTCGCACATCTCGCCTGTGGAACTCCCTTCCTTATTCCTGTTTCCCTGACAAATACAATCTCCAACTATTTAAGCGTAACGTCAATCGACATCTCCAGCTGCCTTGATCTATCCACTTCCCTTCTCCACATCCTTTCACCTTTCATCCCTATCTGCTCTCGCTCCAAATCTTCTGTAACCCCTTTACCTTGATCAATCCACTATCTTTCTCCACATCCTCTCCTTTACCACTCCTATCTGCTCTTCCTCCAAACCTTCTGTAACCCCTTGCGTGCTAGTGGCTTCCAGCCTTGCTTGGGGTGATAAGCTTAAAACAAAAACAAAAAAATAAAAAATAACGGACATGTGTGTAATTAAATAAAATATTATGTTTTTTAATTCTTCAAAGTATGCCGACCTGGGTATGACGCTAAGCTACATCCGTGTCCTGTTTAAGACAATAAACTACGTCCAACTGATCAGGAGGTTTTGAGGAGCGTGGAACCATCTCTTAATTGCTGGTGTTCCCAGGTCCACCCTGACCCGGGGTGGTAGCACCTGTTAGGATTCCAGCTATGGGCAAATAGTTGACCTCGAAACTGAGGTAAAAAGCATTTTGAAAGTGCAAAAATACGTTTTAATACCAGAAATACTTTGTAAAAAAATTATTACCAGAAATAAATTTTTAAAAAAAAAGACTATTACCAGCAATACGTTTTTGAAAATAATATTACCAGCTATACAATTTTGAGAAAAACAATATTTCCAGAAATAGATTTTTGACAAAACGAAAATATTACCAGGAAAAAAAAGTTGTCGGCATTAAATGATCCATTGAGGTGTCGATATGCCGTAAAACAAAACAAACCAAACCAATCTTCAAAATATGAATAATTTAGATAGATTTTTGTATAATGGCTACAATTTTTATGGCTACGAATTCTCTGTGGACCACTAAAAATCCTATGTGGACCACTGGTGGTCCACTTGGACCACGTTGAGAATTACTATGCTAGACTAACATGTTTTAGCAAAATGCTAAAATAAAGGCATTTGTTGGAAAAACTGTAGTTATCTACGATTTTAGTAATTAAACAGACTGGCGTTGAAGCCTTTTTCTTTCTTTTTATATGCTGTATTCTTTCAGGAAGTAGACAATCATGGCTCTCTACTTCCCCTATCCCTTGTCGCCTTCAATGTTTCGACCTTCTGCCACCTCCCCCAAACCACGTTTTGTCATCCACTTGCTCAAGCCCGCCTAGTATGTGTCAGGCGTTACTTCTCCTTGTCTCTCTTTCTTTCATTCGACCTGTGAGTATCAGATTATCCAGGCCCTTCTTTTTCATTACGTATCCCAGAAACTTCAGTTGCCTCTTCCTGGTGTTAAGTATAAGGCTCCTCCTTCATTCTATAAAAAAAAATCATTTCGCCAGCGAGATGCGATCCTCCCCAATCAACACTACGGGAAATTGACCCCATCTGGATAGTCTTCGTTTCCCCCAAAGTTTCGTAGTTGTTGAAATACATGAATGAATCAGAATGATTTCTTCAAGTGTTTTTCATCATCTATAATTTTTTAAAAGACCTGCTCACTTTTCGATTATGCCGCTTTTTTTTTTTTGCATCCAATCGCAGCTATGGCTCGAGAAGCTGCCAATAAATCGTAATCATGTCTTCGTTCAAGGCAAAATGCATTACATTCATTTAGCTACAATCGCCGCAAGTGCAAACGTGGCCGAGTGGTTAGAACGTTCGCATTCTGATTATGAGGCCCGGGTTCGAATCTCGCCATGGTCGATTTATCAGGAAGGAGACTTTTTGATGTTTTCGGACTTGAGGGGGTCAATACCAGCGTGGAAAGTGTCTGTAAACATTACTATCCTTGTGATGAGACTTTTTTGGTTGACCTAAGCCTTGTGAGTGAATTTGGGTATACGGAACACTTGGGTACCGATCGCTGTGCCAGCACGAAGTCAAAAGTCATCGTGGCCGAGATCGTGTTGGCCATGTTCAAATTGTTGATCACTCTAGATAACACGCTCTTTCCCAGAAACTGTAACTAAGGTCAGCTCAGCATAGTTGCAGTATAAACCATAGGTGGGCTCTGTGGGTTGAATAAACGCAAATGTGCCTGAACAAGCGTCTGCAAAAGGGATTGGCTAGCCGTCCTAGTAGTGGCCATCTATACATATACCCTTGTGCAAATTTATTGAAATAAAACGAATAATTCTGATATTATTTACTTTTTTTTTCGTATTTTTCAATTTTACCCAGTGCGCATTAATGTCCATTCCACAATTGCAGATTGACCCACATATTCTCGATTGGATTTAAATCTGGAGATTTTCCTAGCTATCTATTGTAATTTGATTTGCTCACTGGTAAAGCTTGCCAGTGTGTTAGTGCAGTGTTACACTTTTCCTATGCTTCTTTGGATTAACACCCATCACAGATAATGGACAAATAATCGACAGTCGAGACAATAGTGTCTGGGCATGAATCTGATGCAATCACGGATGACGCAGTATTTTTCAAGGCAAAAACAAATTTCATCATACATCCCCAAAATAGTTTCATATTACTGCACACCACTGCAAATGACCTAATCTGAGGAAAAAATAAATATTGATAACACCCTATCACTCCAGTGGATCTAAAACTGACCGTATGATGAAAGAAAGGAAACTAAATCGGCTGTTTCAATTCATTTGCACAAGGCTGTACATAACCTTTGTTGGAAAAAGACAACATTGGTTAACAATGCGAATGGAACTCGGGCATTCGTTTTAGTGCTACTAACTTTGGTACAAGGTTTCAATGACTTTTTATCTGTGGTGAGTATTCAGTTAACTAGTTACTACGACAGACGCATACAGTGGATAAGTTTAGACTCGTAGATGGTTTAGAAGTTAAACATATGTATAAGATGCATATTCGAAGATTTGAAATTATTTCCTGTGTCCTTTCAGATAAGAGATGATTATATCATGTCAACGAAAAACTGAACGAAATAGAAAGGGGGAAAAAATGAATCGAAAAAATATTGCAAAGGCAGACATGCATCTCCGACATCTCCAGCTCACAAAGCAGAGATTATCAATTCGTTTTCGGATTAAATTTTAATTCATCTGAGAATCCTTCTTTTACTCAAACTTTATCCTGGATAATCTGTTCTTGTATTGAAGGAAGGCACAACTTTCAGAAATTTTCAGAGGACGTGTTATCAATTGCTACAACCCTCAACAGCAACAGCACTAATAGCATAGACAGCAACTGCAGCCAAAACAGTTGCAACCTAATCAGCAGCTAGGTTAGTTTTAAGGTTCTTAGTTCCCTACAGCAAATTTTCCCAGCTGATAAAAGTGTTGGTTTGCGAATTTGGCGAAATATTGGTTGTGAGTTCAATCCCTGAATTGGGCAGTGTGTACTTGCACTTAGTGGAAACGGGCGAGCAATAACTGAACAGTACTAAATGAAAAATAAAAACTACACGATATTCCTAGATATTAGCAGTGGAACGAGAACAGTCTACCCTCGTATATTAAATAAAGGGTTTAGTTCAGAATTACTCGTAAGTTATTCCTCGTAAGATAGATATACAGCAACAAAGATGAGAATATAAATATAATGTAAATAATCCTATGAAGCGTGGGGGTTGCTTACTTGAAAACTAGCGAATGGATCAGGGAAAAATTGATAACTTATTGTTTGATGTTTTTGACGGTCAAGGCGATTAAGGTTTTCTTGTTTTATATGTGCGTTAAACTCTGGAAAGGGAAGCTAACGTCATGTCTTAGACTCAAGTGGTTAATTCAAGTGCTGGAAACAACTTTATCCTAATCCAATGCTTTACAAGTCGCTTACAACTCAGAAGGAAACATAGAACAGACGACCTTTTTGTCAGTTGTTGAAAGCCGATTTACAATTCTTTGTAGGACTTTATTTAAATCCGTTGTGCTGTGTCAAATTTAAAATGATGAAATGTATATATAAACTCGAAATAACAAAATTAAAGTTAGCTCGTTAGACTAGACGTACGTCCGAGCCGAGTAGACAGTTTCTTTCCAGTATTCTTGATCTTGAATAGTAATTCTGACTTTATCAACAGAATGGTGTCCGGTGTGGTTTTACAGGCAATCATTTAGTGAATGAAGCTGTTTACTCCAGCTTCAAGTCCCATCCGTACATTTTGATGCTTCCTTATTCGGATGGTGTATTCAATGGCCAGCACGTTTCAGTCGGCTTTCTCTCACCTTTGTTGTGATCCCAGCGAGAGATCTATACAAAACTAAATTTGTTGACATAGTCCCCCCAAGATACATTGAGAGCCATCAGAGAATACTACTGTTTTGTAGAGGATCCATTATCATTTACTTTGTCCGTTTTTTGCACAATATTAAAAATGCATATGTAGACACGAAATAACAAAATCAAACTTAGCTAATTAGACTGAACGTGTGCCCAAGCCGAGTAGACAGTTTCTTTCCAGTATTCTTGATCTTGAATAGCAATTCGCTGTTCGTCTTGGGTGCTCGACAAAATCCAGAGACGGATATGCAATGTGGTTGGCCCTGATCTGGCATCTCGTTTACAGTCGTTCTCTCACAGACGTGCCGTCGCCTCCCTCTGTCTTTTTTACAAATATTTTCACAGTAACCGCTCCGACGAGCTACTTTCGCTGGTTCGCAAACTGCATGAATTTAAACGTGCTACTAGGTTGGCATCTCAGTCCAACCCTTTCACTGTCGAAACGGTTAAATGTAGCCGTCTCTTCTACTCCAATAGCTTCATGTCTCGCACTTCTTCTCTGTGGAACTCCCATCCTCTTACTTGCTTCCATGATAATCTCCAAATATTCAAATGCAATGTCAATCGACATTTCCAGATGCCTTGATCTATTCCGCGTCCTGCTCTATATCTTTCTCCTCTTACATGCCTCTTTACTGTTGCTCCCACTTTCTGTAACCCCTTGCGTGCTAGTGACACACCCGCCTTGCTTGGGGTGACAAGCTTTTAAAAAGAAATTCTAAGTTGCTTATGGAGATATGTTTTTAAAGGAACATTTTCCTCTATAGTCCACTTCAACAGGAAACCTTTTGTATCTCTCCATATTTCTGAGATGAGGTATTATTTACATTATTTACATTATTCGGTCTATTATTCCTCATCTTTGTCGCCATATTTATTACAACGTTTCGGCCTTCTTCAGGTGGTTGGAATGTCGAACTGAACCCTTCATTTCGTTCACTGGGGTAGACTGTTCTAGTTCCACGTGCCATGTTTTAATGGATGTCCGTTATCAGTTACCCACAAGGACACATAGCACAGTGGATAAAGACGTTAGTTAGATCCAGTGACAGGACCCAAAGAGTGTGGGTTCAATACCCGGTCAAGGCAGTGGAGAACTTTCAGAGGGAAATTAACAGGAGATAACTGATAACTGACATCCATTAAACATGGCACGTGGAACTAGAACAGTCTACCCCAGTGAGCGAAATAAAGGGTTCAGTTCGACATTCCAACCAACGGCCGAAACGTTGTAATAAATATGACGACAAAGATGAGGACAATAGTCCGAATAATGTAAATAGTGTACATAATACCTCATCTCAGAAATATAGACAGATACTGAAGAGCGGAAACGTTGTAATAAATATGGCGACAAAGATGAGGACAATAGTCCGAATAATGTAATTAAGGAAACCTTTTATTAATTGTAATGAAATCCAAGTTTCTATTCTTTTTAAATAACTATCTAGAAAAAATAATAGGGTCTAAGGTTCATTTAGTAAATCGTCTGAAACGAATAACGAAGGTTAGGATTGAACTCACGAACGGCGAATGCTTAGATCTTGTGTCAATCTTTTGCAGTCGACACATCAGGACCCGTTGGTTCGTATGCTGGAGAAATTCAAGTATTTCATGGATGTGAATCGCCGTTCAATCTCCGTCAAGATTGTTTTCTGTTCCGGAGAGAAGTGTCATCGGAACGAGAAGAGAAAGGCGCATAGGTTGAGCACTCGGATAAGTCAGAAGATTTTGTCAAGCCAAGAATACTCTGGGTGGCGGTGATCACAATGCTGACAGCATGTGCGCGCTTGGAAATGCAGATTTGGAAAAGACATTTGCATATAGATTGAAGTCTCCGAATCTCTAGCCAATACGAGGAGACACATCATCCATTCCTTTCTTTCATTTCTTCTATTCTCTCCCTCCCACACACGTATATATAATTCTTGCTTATCTTTTTCGTCGTTCTATCAAATATTGTGTCACTGTTCTTTCTTTTTCCAATTTATTTTCCTTTTATCATTCGACGCTGAGAGCTTTAAGTTTTTATTCGACCATTTTCATCTTTTCTCTTCTGTCTTCATCTCATAAGTTTTCTTGTTCTTATCTTCTACAATATTCCACCCTTCCTCATAATTCTTTCGCTTTTTCATACTAAATTTCACATAATATAAGGCTCAGGAGTCACTCAATGTAGAGGGTTACTGCTAAAATGGTTATGCTAAATGAGGTGTGATATTTTCGAGAGAGAAGAAAGTGACTATTATGATGATAAGAACAATAAATAATGATTGACACTTGAAATGTTATGATTGCGACGTCTAGGAAAAATGCTGAATGGAACATTCTCGTTACATTTGTAATATGGAGGAAATGGCGGTGATTCGATTCCGTGGAAGTAGTTTGTCCTCGCTGTAACGGTCTGAACTGGTAGAAAAAAAGAATGGTGCTCAAGTGTACATTTCTAATGCAACTTACGATAGGTTTGGCACATTGCATCTGTTGGAAAGAGGTTAAAGTTTGTCTAGTTTGTCTGGAAAAACATAAAATGATAACAACAAAAATTGCAGTATGAGCATTGGTAAAAAAATGCTTGCTGAAGACATTAGGTTTATAATACGCAGACATTCATACACATATGTCCTCAAGGACACATGGCGCAGTGGATAAAGGCGTTGGTTAGATCCATTGACAAAGAGTGTGAGTTCAATACCCGGTTAAGGCAGTGGAGAACTTTCAGAGGGAAATTAACAGGAGATAATTGATAACTGACATCCATTAAACATGGCACGTGGAACTAGAACAGTCTACCCCAGTGAGCGAAATAAAGAGTTCAGTTCGACATTCCAACCACCGGAGCGTACAACGGCCGAAACGTTGTAATAAATATGGCGACAAAGGTGAGGACAATATTCAGAATAATGTAAATAGTATTTTCGGTATGTTTATGTTCTACGGCATTCATGCTATACAGGTACTGATATTGTCTTTTTAAAGATTTTTATGGTTTTGTTTTCTTCAGAATTATATTTCCTGCTAAATTATAATCACATGATATGGCTAGATAGAGAAACTTTAAATAGAATAAATTTTTTTCATGGCAGTTTTTTTTTTATCATTTCACCCCAACCAAGGCAACAAAGCCACTGAAATGGTAGTGTTTAGGGATTTCCCATGCAGGTGTCCAGACTAAAAAGTAACATTTATTGAGGAAAAAGCTGTCCTTGTGGCACATTCCCTTTACATTTGGATTACGGGGTAAATGGAGCGAATTCGTCTCCGATGATGTGGCAAGATTTATCCAGGCTTTAAAGGTCGGGATTGGTGGAACTAAAGAATAGAACGCGTTTGAATATTCTTTTATATTCTTCACTTTTCTCTTCCATCCCAGGTTTAAATATTCCTCCATGTTCCTGTGGCCATTATTTTCACTTTATTTTTTATTTTTTAATAACCAAAGCCATCTCTGTGTCATTATTTTTAATAAGACAAAACTGAATAAAACGGGAGTGGGGACACTACGCCTCATCAATCTTCATTGAAAATCAGCTTAGAATATCCTGGTTTCTAGCTGGGTTCGAACGCTAACGACTAAAACCGATTGAAAAAGATGCAATTAGATGAAATTTATCAGGAAGTAAAAATAAATAATATTTGCTAAACTTAGTTTGACAATTGCGTCAAAGCGTGACGCTGTAACTCACTATACCAGAGAATCGTTCTATGAGACAAATCTACAATAGATCGCGCCACGGTAGGCACCGGCCCTATTGATGACTTCAGGTTTTATGGCAATTCTTGTGATGATCGATGTTTTAGAAACAAAGGCAGATTTTCAAGGGCAAGCACAATCCTGGCTGGTGCATCAATTTGGATCAAAGATTTGTCAAGTGAGACTCATGTTCATGTAGCTTAGGGCAAGTACACCTGGGGCACAAGTTGATATAAAGGATTAAGTGAATACCCCAAGACAGAAAGAGAAGAGTGACATGGATGGGTCTTTTCACCGGATTTATTTAACCTCTGTACAGCGAGCTCATCTTAAGGGCATTAGACCGTCCCTGATTTATTACCTGTGAACGTAAGATATGCTACGTGAATGAAACTGTAATAATGGCAAATTCCAAAGGAAGGCTCAAAGAACTGTATGATAGCTTAATTGATGAAAGCGCGAAGAAATTAAATTAAATTAATTGTAACAAGATAGAACGCACTAGTGGTGAGCAAAAGGGGTATATCACGATGTGTTACACACCGGGGACGCCACGATTTTACAAGTGTGAAAATTCGAGTAGTTTAAAAAAAATGAAGGAACACACAGCAATAGCGAAATATATTTTACAAAAACTGAATAAGGTACCCAAGGACAGAAAAATAGCATCAGATCATATCTAATGTTATTCGTCGGCTCTTGAAAGACAGTTGGGCCGCTATTTAATGCTTAACCCCTTGTAGGCCGATGGACACTAGACAATTTCGCCATAAATAAAAAGAAAAAAAAACTACAACAACAAAAAAATCAAAGAGTGAAAACAGCAGACATTGCATCTTAGCGAGGAATATTAAGATTACCATAGAAAGAGCATGCGATAAACAAGGAAGTTTTAAAGAGACCAGCAACATTAAATTTAACTGCCGCTAACAATCTAAAAAACGACAACTGAAATTTCTGGCAGGCATAATAAGGAAGGAATACTTGGCGAATTTAAATCTGACAGGTCTCATCGAAGACTTGAGAAACAGATGAAAGTGCCGAGTAACCTATTTGGGGAATTTATACAAATATATTTTGTAAAGAGGGAGAGACGAAGGAGAACATAGAAACGAACTCACGAACAACGGCTTTCAATCCGAGCTCTCAGGCCGCCACCCTACGAGAGGCACATAAGAAATGAAAACAGATTAACATATAAACTGTATGAACACATAACGATCGATAACCAATCGATCAATAACCTGTAACTTGTTTAAATGGCTGGCAGTTGCGTCAGCAGTTGGTTTTATGGGCAAATATATTGACGCAACACATTCTTTATATAGACCTGTCTATATAGACCTTTGTAAATGTAAAAATATATAACCAGTGGGAATATGATACGTACTTATTTATAGAATTTGTATTTTCATGTATATTTCATGAAATATTCTGCCAGTTTTGCACCGTTTTGCCAGTTTAAGAATGCAAGGAAAAATATTCCTTGGAATATTTGGTAAAAATAGAATGTCAGTTTTTGGTAGCAATCGTTTTAGAAAAAAATAACCTATTTGAAGTTTGTTTTTTTTTTTATTTAAAACAAAATGTCCGTCAAATTATAAATCCTTTAAATATGTAAATTAATGTTTGTTTTTGGGGTTTTTTTTAATTATAAATTACCGACGTACCGAAATAGATATTTTTCTTCAAATTATATGAGATTGGACACTCGTTTGGACACTTTTGAATATACACATATGTGATCAAAGATAAGAGAAATAATCGTTTGCGTGTCCGTGTGTAGATAAGGTGAATTTTATATGAGGACTCATTCATTTCTACAGGATACACACTTAAAATTATTTTTCCTTTTTTTTTTTTTTTTTTTTTTTTTATCGGACACCCTGCCGAAGATCATTGTCGCTGAGGACGGCTATGACGTCAAGCAACTCTGGTCGAGTCACTCGTGCAGAACATCAGCTGGAATAAAGTAAAATCGGTCTCATTCTATCAACTCTATTTCTCGTTCATTTTGCTCTCTCCCGCTCTCTCTCTCTCTTTCGCTCTCTCGCTCTCTCAATCAATATTTTTTCTCTGTCACCATCAGACTATAACGAATTATCTCTCTCTCTCTCTCTCTCTCTCTCTGTCTCTCTCTCTCTCTCTCTCTCTCTCTCTCTCTCTCTCTCTCTCTCTCTCTCTCTCTCTCTCTCTCTCTTCCTTTATCGGCCTCTTTCTTTGCCACAATGTCATTCTCTTCGCTTCTATCTTTTTAAGTTATTTCTTTCCATCATGTCTATGGTCATCTTCCTCGTTTTCTTCCTTGTCTACGAATTCACAAAAATACTTGTTAGCCTGCGGACTCACAAGGAGGACATAAGATAGATATTTAGAGAAAAATGACATTTTAGAATAATCGAAATAAAAATTTAGAATATGGTCGTTCAGATTCAGACAAATCGAAATAAGGAGAAAAAAAGGAATCAGAAAGATTAATGTCGTCATTATTAAAATGACAGTAAAGTTGCTTCTTCTTGTCATTAAATAATAATAATAATAATAATAATAATAATAATAATAATAATAATAATGATGAAGAAGAAGAAAATAATGATAATAATAATAATAAAAGTCACGTCTAACGCTAGCATTACTACTAGTACTACTTTACTCTTTCTCTTCACATAAAATAATAATAATAATAATGAAGAAGAAGAAGAAGAAGAAGTAGAAAATAATAATAATCATAATAATAATAATAATAAAAGTCACGTCTAACGCTAGCATTACTAAACTACTAGTACTACTTTACTCTTTCGCTTCACATAAAAATAATATTAATAATAATAATAATGAAGAAGAAGAAAATAATAATAATAATAATAATAATAATAATAATAATAATAATAATAATAATAATAATAATAATAATAATATTACTAATAGTAATTTACGGGTTTTACATTGAGTCTTCTGTTTTATCATTATTATCATTATTTATTAAACTATTCTTCAATTCATACACATGACTGCTGATCTGTGCATCAATTCCTATGTCAGATTTGATTCGTTCTTTCGGTCCCTCTGTTCTTCTGTCTATCTCCGCAATCCACCCCCACCCCACCCCGTCTACCGTTCGATCAAACTGAATTTTCTATTCGTTATTTGCCTGTTTCACTCTTTTCGTTTTTAGTTTGCCTCCTTTTACACGCACACACGCACACTTGTAGATATATATTTGTTTGTTGCATATATATATATATATATATATATATATATATATATATATATATATATATATATATATATACAGAGAGGTCGCATCTTCTTTCCCTTGTGAGGTTGTTTTTTCTCTTAAGCAATCAGGCTTCTCCCTGTTACTGTCTATTTAGTTGTTTCACTCTTCAGTAGTCTACCTATCAACCAATTATCAAATTCTCTTTCTCTTAGTCTCTCTCTCTCTCTCTCTCTCTCTCTCTCTCTCTCTCTCTCTCTCTCTCAATCTTTCTTAGTTTCTCTCTTTCTCTGTACATGATCCATTCAATTGTTTTTAATCCCTGCTTCGCCTTCATTCTGCTCCATCCAATTTTGATTCGGTCAGTCAATCAGCTTAGGGGATCGGTTTTATGCTCGTCCCTATTATAAATCTTTTTTTTTTTTTATTGATCCCTTCCTGGTTATCGTTTGAAAAAAACGAATGTTCAAATTTCAAGCGACATTTCATTTAGACTGTAATCCATTTTAAATCACCTAGGAATAGAGTTTTAAGAAAATATTTTGACTTGATAAATACATAAAATCTTACAATTTTGCTTAAAAGTCAGAGTTTCTGAAAATTTTATGCCTGATTATTTTATTCCTTCTGTTTTTTCAGTTGATATTTGGCAAGTTTCAAATTTATTCATTTTTTATTTTGCTCAGTAATGTTAATTTTGTTTTCTCTTTTAATTTTTCCTTACGATTTTAGTCTTCTTCACTTGTTAGAGTAAACAATGTTACTTGTTTTAGTTTTTCATTAAGTCTCACTCGAAAAATTTCTAAAAACTTTCTTCCGGATATTTTAGGAAGGAAATATTCTTGAACATTTTCTTTTTCACTGACTTTTTTGTTTAATAAAAATTATGATTAAAGAATATTTTTTCGAGAAATATTTGTTTCTCAAGATTACGTAACGACGACAATTTCATTTTAAAGGGAAATTTTTCTCAAAAAAAATTATCTTCCGCCATTAATATAAAAACAGGCTCGGATTTTCCGTGTCTGAAATTAAGCTTTACAATTCAAGAACACTTTCTTCTTAAAATTATTAAAAAGGATTTGGCTGTTTTTAATGGATCTGTTTTTAAGTCGTTACTTGTCGCATTCACAGACAATGTCTTCCCAGATGTAGCAGGTAAATCATTTTATCTTCAGCAAATGTTGAAACCTTGAATTTTCAGGTTGAACTTTGATTTTTACATCAGAGGAGGTTTATTCAATCGATTTTTGTTATTTAAAACATTTTCTCTTATAGTTTATTTTTCAACTCATTTTACGGACACATTAAATGATATAAAGATATAAAATTTTAAATGAAATTTTTTTTCTGAAGTAGATATTTTTGAAAAAAAGATTCTTAATTCTTTATTCGAACCTGAAAAAAAAAAAAAAAAAAAAACGAAATGAAGGTTATTCCCCGTGGTGATCGAAGTGAGTTGCAAACGTAGCGGGTCCTTTTAAAACATTAAGAAAAGAACATTTCTACCTGCATTTTTGAAAGATCTCCGATGGCAACAAAATGTTATAATGAAAGAAATATAGAACAGAATTTAGTCGCGGATATGGTAGATTTTATAAGTACATAAATCTAGCTGGAATGCGACGCGAAAAAGGAATTATTCAAATATTGCATTTTCGTTGTTTTTATCGGAAAAATAGTTACGATAAAAAAATGTTAAACAGCATATAAAATGAAATTTGTTGAGTTGACACGGAGGGATAATCAAGGGCCGATCATTCGTTAAATGTGAATGAAGCAATCAAGACAGTCCTTTTGTAGCCAGTTTTCAAATCCGAAGTCTAGCGTTGTGGTGTTTATCTTTCTCATTACCCCAAGAGACGATGCAAAGAAATGAAAATCAGACTTTCTCTCCAATGAAAAATTTGATACATAAAACATAATTGCCGAGTAAAAAAATCTGTTTTTTTTTATATATTTAGGATGCTGTGAAATATCTACTTCTTTGTCATCAAATTATACTTATCTGTTGTTATGACATTAAACGAAAAAAATAAATAAATAAATAAAAGCTTTGTTGAATAAATTTTAAACCTAATCAATTGTATTAAAATGACCAATTGTAACTATTTTATGATATTCAAAACACAAAAATCCATAACGGCGATTATAGCTTAACAAATCACCCCCCCCCCTTTTTTAACAACCTTCCGCATTCATACCCATATGAATATATACATGATCTCTTTGTCTGTACAGGACAACGCCCGCAATTGCTACCACAACTGTCTCCATGACTGATCGAATGCCGGCAACTGCAGGGACTTCACAGGTGCCTACCGCATTGAAATACACGCACATTCATACAACAAATCGTCTGACAGCTACTGGTGTTACCGTTGCCTTCGCTAATGCAGCCTTTACTGTATACGCTACATCGCTTTTTGTCAACAGAACGCTACAAACGCTCCTCTCATGTCTGTCGCGTATCGATATGCTACCCACCGCTTTGCCAAAGTCGCAATTTATCGCCAGGCTAGATGAGGTTTATTAACAGTCATCGAAGCCCGAAAGTAAATAGACCTTCGTTCTCACAATTCGTATCTTCGATCGAACGAACCCAAGAGTAGCAGCAGGCTCAAAATGGTAAATTGCTCAGTTGTCTTTTTTTTTTAAATAAAGAGTAACAGTAGATAACTCGATCCAGCTGTTGGTAACTTTGAGTGATATCTAGATATTAACCAAACCTCTCCTTGTCTGGCACAGAGATAGAATGTCAAACGATCCTTTATTAAGTAAAATTAATTTGTTTTGCCGTAGGTTTACACAATTACAGTCTCCAGTGTGAATCGAGCTCATGGTATAACCTTTGTTAACTATATGGCTAGTAATTATGAAAATATATTTGTAAATTTCTCCCTCACTCATGTATGTACATCGTTGTGAACTGATATACTTTGTATCGGTTTCATTCTTACTTGAAGAGCGGCCATATTATTATACTTTAGACTATAAAAATTAGACTTCTTTAATGATAATAATCAAAGTAAATCTTACTGACCAGTGAAATTCTCCACACTTTCAGTAGATTAACAAAAGAAATAGTGGGACCAAATATTAAGGAAAAAAAGCTTTTGTTTTCATCTCTGCTGTTTGTAACCCTGTGTTTCGAGCGATATATCCTTCATTTCGCTTTGAAGATGCTATATCCCGTGGTTTTAGGAGTTGTGCTTTTCATAATTTTCATCATAGTCTACCAGAATCAGATAACCGAACATTAAGATATCGCGTTGGTGGCAGTAATATCCTCGTTCCGTCTTTTCAAAGAACATCAGTTTGTCATCTATAATGGAAGTGATGCTTTTGATAAGAAACGATAATGCTCCTCTAATCTAGAATTTTTTTTTCTCACGTTTGCTCTGCTTCAAAGAAATTTAAAAAAAAAAATAAGTTCGGCATTTACAACCAACAGATGTAGTAGTGATTTTCCAAGCGTAACTTAGATGTGGCACAAGGCCGAAAGTATGGGGCACCCAGTGAGAATCGAACTCACTCGTAATTGTTCTAGCGAGACAAGCTTGTTAACCATTACACCGCCTCGGGGTGCCCAAACCAACGGATGTAGTATCAGCCGGTCGAAGTGTTGTTTTACATACAAATGAAGAAAATAGCTTGTAAATATATATGAAATTATGAAGATACTTCATATCAAAACAAAAAAAAAAAACAATTCATAAAATTTTCGAGGAATAGAAAATTATTTATAGTGAATTTATCGTAATTCCAAAATACGCTTTTAAATAGGCGCCCGAGGGGGTCGTCAGTGATGTTATTTGACTTGGTTCATCAGGGAGTTTCCGGTTTTTCAACATCATACTCCCCGTCACTAAGTCGACCCAATCAGGGGAGATCAATCCCTGATCCCCACCTCTCAATAATATTTATTTCTGTAAAATTAACAGAAAATGTGGCACAAGGCCTAAAAAAGGGGGGTATAAGGAAGGATGGTCATCATCTGTCTTAATTTAACTTAGCTCGCTACAACCACTGACCCAAACATACAATACAATAATCCTAACACCAAAACAACACAAACTTACTTACCTTTCTTACTGCATCCACCAAAATACCTCATAGTCTCACTGAAAAACCTAAATAGTCCCCATATGTACAATCGTTGTCTGTGGGGGAAGGGGAATAAAAAACAACAAGTTAAAAAATCCCCAATGAGTATATACAATATGAAATAAACTATTTACAAAAACCAAACAAAATTATGTTAGTAGTAAAACCTCCACAAACCTAAAATGTGGCAGAAATATCAGTTAACTGGACGAAATCAATGCGGGACTATAATAATGTAGAAACATTCATCCATCCGAAGCACTCACACAGACACGCACTCACTCTGACACCACAACAAAATACGAAAAAACACACACTCGAAACGAAGGGCGTCCCGCACCCACCAGAGAACTGACATCACAGACCAGCTAACGAGGGAGGGGATGGAGAGTTAAACTAAAAGGAAGAGGAATAAAAAGGGCCAATGAGCAAACACTCCCTAGCTAAGTTTACTGGGGGGGGGACTAAAGAATCAAAAACAGAAACCTACACTAGCCTAACATCCAGGGATGGGTGGTCCAAGTTCAACCCAGGAAAACAATATTCTGATGCCTAACCGACAAAAAATGCCACTCAAGGTCAGCCCCTTTTACTCGGCACAAACGCGCAACACTCACCCACCTTTTGCCAAATTCTGATGAGGTGAGCCGCCGCCTTTCCGTCCTAATCTTGACTTTAAGCTGATGCTTAAAAAACAAGATCAATTGGGAAGAAGTGAACATCCCGCCATCATAGAATTCCTTCTGATGCGTCGTCCAAATCACGACTCTCATAAAACCTAGTAAGCAAAAGAACACATAATGTTCAGCCTTCGTCATCTGCGGCACCACATTGATACAAATAGAACTGGCCTCAAGGACAAAGAACTTTCCACGCAGCATGCGGACCACGAGGCCTTCAACAAACTTGCACAACGGCGCTACCACCCTGCAATGAAAGAAGGCGTGACCAACGGTCTCGACTTCCCCAATACAGCGTCGGCAGTTTGGAAATTTCTCCAAGCCCGCTCAACGAAGTCTTTTGGCGATCCAGAGGGCCCCACGAATCACCAGCCAAGTGAGTGATGCCTCATCGTTATTTAGGCATTTCAACACAGGCGCCCAAGGCCATATTGAGCGATCCTCCTGCTTCGTAAGACCGAGCTCGTCGATCGGCTCATCACGAACGGTCTGACTAATACTCGATACAATGCCCTACGAGACAACGCCTGGACGTCGGAGAGGCCATCCTACGCCCATAAGAGGCGTTTCAGAGCACGACGACATTCGCGGTAGAAGGAGCATTCGGCTCGATGTGTACGGCCGGCCTCCTCCTCCTCCTCGCTCGAGTGCACACTTCTCAGGGATTCCAGAAGACAGCCTCCTCATCCGATACGCGACACATTAGGCGATGTGAAAGGCTCCGATCTTACTCCATTCACTTCCACCAGCGCACCGGGAGTCGCATACAAAAGTCGGATCCAGGAGCGAAAGTCCGGCCCGAAACCGGCCGCCGAAAGGACAGCCTCCAGAAAACGATGGTCAACCCTATCAAAGGCCTTGGACTGATCTAAATTGATCAGCGAGGCTTCACTGTCTACTTGTTCTAAGATCAAGCGTACCATATGAAGGTTGTCCTGAATAGTCCTGCCCTTCACAGCACAAGTCTGTTCGGAGCCAATCAGACAGGACAAGCTGCAAATCTTCGCCAAAATCTTCAACACTGTGTTTAATATGGTTAAAGGGCGAAAATTATCTACCACATCCTCACCGATTTTGTCCTTACGCAGCAACTTGATCACACCCCTGGTGAAGCGTTGAGGTATAGACCCCTGCTTCATATAGTTGTTGAAAATCAGTTACAACAAAGGAACAAAAACGGGCGACTGCCTCAAGTAAACTTCGTATGGAAAACTATCTAGTCCCGGAGATTTATCCAGGCCAACCTGTTTCAGCGCTTCCCAGATTTCCGATTCTGTGATAGGACCCTCGCACCCAGCAGCTTCAGCTGCCTCAAGGCAGGGAAAGTCCGTTAAATATCGTCGAACCGAGCAGGGCTCAGACAGGGCTCAGACAGGGCTCCCTGGTGAAAAGTTCCTGAAAGTAATCCCGAAAGGCCTCACATATGCCCGCGCATGTAGTCACTGTCGGCTTATCCGGCAATGTGACGCACGCGAGATGTCGCCGAGACGCGCTCCGATTTCCCTCTGCTCGCAATACAGCAGCCATATTTGTTTCCTCAGAAGAGATTCTTTTTAACCTAGTCCTAACTACCAGAGCTTGATCCTTCTTGATAAGCAAGGAAGACAACTCTGCCTTAGCTAAGGATATTTCCCCACTATCACGGGATTTAACTGCCCGATCAACTTTTTGTTCTAATGCCGTTTGCGCCGCTAATCTATCTAAATTGAGTTGACGACTAAAATCAGGAGAAAATGTTCTAATTTTGGATTTTAATTTATCCCACCAGACGTTCCCTACAACCGCCCCGTTAATTCCCTCTGTATCATTAGTAGCAGCTGGTTCCGGAAATCCTGCTCACCAAATAATGAACAGTTTAATTTCCAGTACCCAGTCAACCTAACCTTAGACTTATCTAAGTTTACACGGAACCGGACAAGCCTATGATCCGAATAAACTATATAATGGAAACTTGGACATCCTAAGAGCCCTACATTGACTCTCCTAGCTAAGACTCGGTCGAGGTAGCTAGCAAGCGTCCCAGGAGCCGAGTTGCCACTATTTGTCCAAGTCCAAGCTACCTCCCGAGGGTGCTCATTCTGGTACTTATCGACAATATCGAACATGCTGAGTAAAGGGAGAACCCCTTAAACAGCATGTCCTCACGGTCATGAGAAGAAAACCGGGTCTCTTGCACACAACAAACATTCACCCCGAGGCGCTGAAGGTCGCGAGAGAGCCTCGACCTTCGAGACTCCGACCTCAGGCCTCGGACATTTATACTAGCTAACCAGAGAGACATTGATATAACCAATTAGAGTTGTTTTCCTGAATTGAACATAGATGGGGTAAGGATACCGACCGCCTCCCCCATCAGCCCGTGGCCCATTTTAGTGTTGATGGAGATGCCGTCTATATCCCAAGGAAACGTCAATTTTAGAGCACTATAGAGGGAGGGGTGAACAAAAACCGGGACCCTCCCAGCACAAAATTGCTTCATTTTTTTCAGTTTATCGTTTTGTACAATTGCTATGGGCGGGGACATCTTGAAAGAAGCTATTGGTTCGTCCAACATGGCCCAAGCCTGCGTAGCCCCCGTCCCAATCCTTATGACAGTCAGAACCCTTTCCGCATTGGGAGTAGTTGTTTGGTTCCTCAATATTTTTATCCGCGAACTTCATTGATAAGAGGTATTTGAGGTCCTTAATCCTGTTTCCGTAATCACGGGCTTTTTCTGCTTGTAATGGGGATATTTTACATACATCTTGACTGGAGTTAAATATATGCTTTTGTTTTTTTCTATGACTGGTTAAGTCTTTTGTTTTGAGGAGGGGGTATTTCTGCGGTTTTAATGGTAGAAGGACTGGGGGGGGTGGCGGGGTGTATAATTTTTCCTAAACGGGCTGGGATCTCTACTAAGAGGGATTGAGAATGGAGTGGCAGGTAAGGACTTCTCTCTACAAAGAGGGGTTGAGGGCTGGGAAGAAAGTGATGGGTCATAGGTTGCCGAGGGAGTTGTAGAGATGGACTTTGGCTGACTGGATGTAGAGGGCTGAGGAGACTGTGCTGAATGTTGGGTAGTGGATACGGAGGGAGGTGCTTTCTTAATGGGAAAGAATTTTGCCTTGCGTTGGTGATCTAATTTTTGTTTAAACGATTTGATTTTTTCCGCTTTTTCAAAGCCAGGATCATATTTTCTTTGGCGCTCCTTTAGTGTCAGTATTGAGGCCGGGGCGTCGCCCTTACTGTTGACGGGGGAGTGGGAGTGTAAGTGCGTTTTGTCCCAGGGGCTTCAGGGGACTGAGGACCTGCTGTCTGACGCTTCCCTCAAGCCCTGCTAGCAACCTGGCATTTCCCATCTCCCTCCTCCACAACTGTACTTGCAGCTGGAGAAGGCTCTTCGGGCAATGGGGGCTTTGGTATAGGCCCAACCGGGGGTTTAACCACTCCGGTGCCGGAAGCTGATTTCAAAGACTCGGACAGAGGGGGAGTTTGGTCAACTGGGGCCTGATTTCCAGAGGCCTTCTTCTCTGGACAGGAAGAGGGGAGGTGACCAGTCTCTCCGCACTTCCAACAAACTGGTTTACGGCCGGTCACTATGACCGGCAGCTTCAGTCCACCAACAGCCAGACATTTGGGGATGGAGATGAAGGCTTTACGGTCCAACATGACATCGAAACTCCATCCCCCAGTCAGGCTATCACAGGAAGCACCCAGAAATTTTCTGTACTGTGACGAGAAAGCCGCCAGGTGTTCCCCGATAACCTGAGCAGGGACCTCGTATACTGCTACATAGTTCTTCTGCCTTCGTACTCGGTTCGGAGAATTAAATCTTTCTTCATTAGTTCACGACTCGTTGCTCTAACGGTCTTCGGCAGTGGGTAACAATACGTCTCACATGAAAAAGCCCTTAACCTTAACGATTTTCAGTGGCTAAACCCCAGGGATTCTGGTGTTTTAGCCATTGTGTCTTTCGTCGAACGACAAATTTTGCGCGTACGCTTGTCGACGACAAAGACTGACAGTATTCTTTTATCGATTTTCTTTATTTTGATAGGATCCTCCCAGAGCCCACCTCCTACCACAAGGTGTGCGTAACTCTTGGCACGCTCCAAGAACTTCGCAATATCGATAATGCCTTTAGGTAGGGACTTCCAACAACAGGGCGAATTCCCGGCCTCAACGCTATCACTTGTCTCGTTCTTTTGGCTATTCTTGGCTATCATATTCTTTCCAGTTTTGGGGCTATTATTAGCCTCCATACTTTTTTCTTGATCTTTTCTTGGCCATTACTGGCCTCCATAATTTCAGATTTTTCTTGGCCATTTTTGGCCTCCATAATATTGATTTCGCCACCAACGGCCTCCTCACAAGAGGAAGAAGATTTCAAGGCCGGGTATTCGACTAAATTGTCTTTATCTGGCGGGTCTTTTTTCGGGTTAAATAGATATTTTCGAACAGATATCCTAAAATCAGCCATTTTACTTTTCTTTTTAACAATTAAAAAGAAAGGTGCTCTTTTTTCCTTCTTTTCCATTTTTAAAGGGAAGGGGAGGGGTGAAAACAGAAAAATAGTTAATAAGTTCCGCCTTATAGGCGAAACTAAAACTACAAAGTAAACAGGCAAAAAAAGCAGGTGACAGATAAAAAAAAAATCAAATATGCGGAATAAAAACACAAGGCTCGCCCGAAAGCGAGACAGCAAGTAAAAAAAAAACACGGAACAGTTAAAATAAATATATACAAAGGTTTGTACAAAAATTAAATGAAAATGAAATAAACAACAAAAAGGAAAAACACAAAACAGCCGGACGTGTAAAAATTGACGATACGAATGAACAAAACTTGCCTAAAGGCGAGACAAGTTTAAAATTAAAAAGAAAAAAAAATTGACGGCAGACGAGAAACAAAAGAACAAGGTTCGCCTAAAGGCGAAACAACAAATTTAAAAAAGAAAAACACAGTAAAAAACGAAACGCTATACAAAAAAAAATACGAAACAACAAAAATACAGACCCTCAAAACAAAACAAAAATGGCTGACCCTATGAAACGAGTCAACCCGATAAACAAATAGACAAGTTATATACAAAGATTAGAACAAATATGGCACGGAAAATTTAAACGATATTAAAAAGAAAAGAAACAAATAAAGAAGTAACACGTGAAAAAATTAAAGTCTGTCGTTGAAAAATAAACAAACTAGCAAGGATTACAAAATAAAAAACAAAAATTTAAAAGGAAAATTAAAAGAAAAAGAAAATCAAAAGAAAACTAAAATAAAAAAGAGCAAAAAATAAAGGGAAAAATAAAAAATGGCGAGGGTAAAAAGAAAAAAAAGAAAAAATCAAAACAGTCGTAAGAAATGCAAGAAAGACGGTAATAAAATGAAACTTAACAAAACTGTAATTCAAAGAAAAAAAAACAAAAAAAACGTAGAGTCCGAAAAAAAATAATGTCGGGCGGCAACCACCAGTCAGAAAAATGTCTGGGACAACGAGAGGAACGCCCCCTTTCAATCAAACGCTAACAGCTACTCCGGCCTTTTAATGAATTAGACGAAGAAAGACCACGTTTTCCGCACACCCGATTGGATGTTTGTAACAACCAATCCGCTGCGCGAACTATCTTTTAAATGGTCCACGGTGGGGACTGGCTTCTTTTCTTTCATTTTTTTTTTTTTATCGGTGGATTGGAGTTTCAATGGATAATCAAGGAGGTAATCTTAATGTTCCTAAATTTAACCCTTTTCCCCTAAGCATTGTGTAAAGTCTTACTCTAAATATTAGCCGTTTTTATTTTATTTGTGCTTTTTTCTTTTAAAGGGGTAGGGGACACTTAAACTCAACCCTACTATCACATTTTTTATCGTTTAGCCTGATTCTTAACATTATTACAGGTCAGTTAACTTTAAAAGAATGTATTCGCAAAATGAAAATAATTGTCCATAAGCATGCCGTATATTTTTTTTCTGTACACATATGTCAAATTTATAAGTAATTAAAAGTACACATCGCTTAGACTTCAGATCGCCATGTTAATTAGGTTGTTGAAAATTTCGATCATCGCCTTGGTTATATATGAGTATATTTGTGGACGTATGCATGTATATAGATACCTGTGGACGCACACAGATATATTACACACGGCAACATGTCTGCGCATGTGCGGTCCTATTAATTCGCCTCATTTACTAAAAACAAATTCGAACAAAAACAAATGCATCATTGGATTGCATTATAAGCGCTATGTTATTTTTAAAACGTATCGCAAAGTATAATTCATTAACACTCTAGTTGATTAACTCTGTAGTAAAGATATATAAATAGATAAGGATCAAAGCTTGGTTTCGTACAGACGTTTGTTATTAAGTGAATGGGGCAATATTATACTGCAGCAAACTTTCAAGTTGAGAGATTTCGAAATCTTGCCTGAGCTTCAACATCAACCATTGGCATTGTTGACTAATGAGAAATCCTATCAGCAAAACAAACATGAACAAGACCGACCGACATATTTCTTACAATGAATTCCATACTGTACAAGGCCCAACAGCCACTTGAGGTAGAGGGTTACAGAGTAAATAGCACCGTCGAAAACAAGGTGATAATACCACCAAGACGTAAGGGGCCACCGGACGGGAAAGAAAACGGAAAAAGCTTTAGAAAGAACCAGAAACTCAATCCTAAACAGGAAACAAGGGATAACGCTCTACTCCTGTTCAAAAGCTAGGGGAGGAGTGTGAACCGGCCAACAAGCGAACCTATCTACTGATGACACAAGACGAAATGAATAGAAATGATAAGAGAACGAAATAATGGTGCTGCTTCAAACTCCCAATGGCTTCTTTCACCCTAGATAGACATCTCGGGTGAATTTGCGAATATAAAAGCACATAAAACAAGAGTACCACTCACAGGTGTGGGGGGTCAACGAATCTAATTCAGATTCAATCACTATTTCAGAGAGATACATTTAATCTAACCTTTTTTTTTTAGTTATTCTTGTAGGGCTTGATAATTTCGTTAAGCCTTGAACACAGTTTGGTTTTTAATGGGCGGAATCATGGATTTATGGCAGAGGACATGAAATAGTTTGGTTCTTTCATAATCTGATTCAGAAATATGTTTCTGACCAGATTACAGTCAAATATTCCAATACAAGACGGATCTCATCAATCACTACGATAATAAAATGCATATATAATTCATAGATAGATAGATAGAAAATGAGATAGATAGATAGATAGATAGATAGGACCACTCTTACTTTGAAGGTATTGAAGCATGAAACTGACAGTCTCCATGAAATGTTGATTCCTATGTCCATATTGTCTATACCTATAAACACTCTCTGATACTGAGCATACTTCTCATAAATATATGGACAATTTTAATAAAATTCTAGCAGAAATTAATAATACCCACGAATTTTCATTTTTATGTTCTGATATTTAGTCAGCATTGTCCGAATTCGTGACCTCATGACACATTGGGCAAGAGCAAATGTTCTTTTGAAATCTAAAGATTTGCACTGTTTTTTTCTTCCCCAGATTCCCAATATCAGAATTTAGGCAACCCATAGCCATTTTTAAGGGGTGCAGAATTAATTTCAACTCGGAACTAATTTCAACTCGGAATTAATTTCACATCGGAACTAATTTCAACTCGGAATTAATTTCAACTCGGAAATAATTTCAACTCCGAACTAGGGTTTAGGGTTTGGGTTTTTAAATCGAGTTGAAATTAGTTCCGAGTTGAAATTAATTCCGAGTTGAAATTAGTTCCGATGTGAAATTAATTCCGAGTTGAAATTAGTTCCGAGTTGAAATTAGTTCTGTCACTCATTTTTAAAAGAACAGTTGTGAAGTTTCCTTCAAGATATCTGTTTGACAAAACTTGAGTTTCTTTTTATTTTCGCTACGGTCGTTATTTTATTGACTTGTCCCTCACCGTCCACTTGCAATTGAGTTAAAGACGCAACTACCTCAGCCACTCAATGCAATATCAATCGTTATCTTCTGTCTTCTTAATTCATGTTCTTTGAGTGTTCTTTCTCCTTCATAGTTTTTTCGCATATTCTCTCACACTCAGTAACCCCTTGCGTCTTAGTAGTTTTATTGCCTTGCTTGGGGTGAAATGATTAAAAAAATGCAACTGCCGAACTTCTTAAATTAATCTCATATTTTCAAAATCCCGTCAAGTGGACGCTTATACGATATAAGGTTACCACTTTCTGAAATTTATTGAAAGCCACGTAGTTAATTTAATAAAACAGAGAGAGGTGAGGAAAAAAAATCTACATCTTTGGCACAGTCTTCTCATTTAGAATGCTCTGTATTGAATGAATTTAAAATCTACTTTATCAAAATTAAAAGCACCAGTAAAAAAAAGAAAAAGGGTGAGGGTCGCGCTTACAGCGTTTCTCGTAAGATATCGTGAGCTCCATGCAAAGTCGGTAGTCAAAAGATTTTAAATATTCAGGCATCCCGTCTGAAAATAAGCTATTCATACCAAGGAAGCACAAAGATCATCTACTGATAATGATCGACTTCGTTGTATCTACGATGCAGCTACCCAGATCAATAAGATTTATCCATCTTCATCTATTCAGGATTTCATTAATAGATCGATAATTCGTAAGGTAATCTCGAAAGCCATAGCCAGTAAGTTCGATCCTTATTATGTGTACCAGTAATGTGATCTGGTGTCCAACTAGACAAATCCGACTAAATATTTACGGGGTTATTCCGTAACAACTCAGTCTTACAATCAACACACACTTTTAAAGCGCGCTCCATTATTTGACCAATACACAAAATTTAGTTAAGTTTAATAAACAATACTTTGACCAGGATTTTCTCTGTCATTCTTTCTTGCCTTCAAGGCAAAAGAAGTGGTATAACCCCGAAACTCCATGGGTATTTTATGGGTGGCAAATCAATTTGATTTCAGGGATATTTTCAAGATAGATAGTTCGATTTAGAGAGATAACGAAAGAAAAGACGTAAATATTTACCATTTAAGGTACAAAGCAAAATCGGACTTTAAAATATTATGTTTTGTCAAGCTTCCAGATTGTTTCCTGCCTTGAAATCACCATTTAAAATTCAAATATTTCGAACTCTCGCACTAGTAGTATATACTCAACTATTTCGCCCACCAAGCTGCCCCATTTCCTTAATAATAATGTTATTTACCAAACTTAGCACATAGTAGATTAAAAAGTAGGAAGTTTATGTTGTTTCGGTCCTCTAAGTGACGTCGACATTTTTTCTAAGTGACGTGGACTTTTTTCTAAGTGATGTGGACATTTTTCGAAGTGACGTGGACATTTTTCGAAGTGACGTGGACTTTTTTCCCAGTGACGTGGACATTTTTCTAAGTGACGTGGACATTTTTTCTAAGTAACGTGGACATGTTTTTAAGTGACGTGGATATTTTTCTAAGTGACGTAAATTTTGTGGTATTTGAAAACGATGCTATGTGCCTTCATTCACTTACTATCAACCTTTTAAACCCAGAAAATATTTTTAGAATGTAAGATTTTTTTTAATATAATAATGGTTTAGTGATACAAGTCTTAATAATTAACCCATAGCTAGAGGAGAAGAGATGGATAAATACCTTTCTCGAGGCTATTTGCAGTCACTTATCTAGGTATTGACCAGGCTCGACGTTGCTTAACTTTCTTGATGTAGAAGATTATGACTCTCCACAGATTCGTTTTCTTTATTATCTGTGAATTGTCACTGTATTGTTGAGGAAAGACAGTCAGGGTTAGAAATACACTTTTCTTTTCTGTTAGACTGGTCACCTTCATAAGGCTAGTGAGCACATTGTACCTTACTATTTAACCAATAGAAAAGTTGAATTCATATCTTTCTCTTTTGGGATTTGTGTGAAAGTGAACGCAACAGACTGAACCCAAACTTGACTCGCCAATTTCACTCTCCGGACTGATATCCTTTATACTTACTACATATCCTTATAAGCATTCAAAAATCTGTTTTTTATCTGGATTCGAACACCTGTCACCCGCACCGAACACGAATATTTAACCTTAAAGCACAAGATGATATTTTGCTTTCTGGTCGTGCGATTGTTGCAGTAATTTTGTTTCGATCGCTCAAAATATGTACTGGGGTCATTAGATTTTCTAGAAAAGTAACGCTAGTTTCAAACAGGTGAAAGATTGTTCGGTGTGTACATTGAACCGTTATTTGAGGCTGATTACTTTTTGGGCGAATCGATTGTTTCCGAAATTCAAGTTAATTTTTTAATGTTGTGCATCTCGTTACACAATCTGCCTGAATGCTTTCAGATTTACTGTGGTTTCTATTGATTAGTGTTCAAATTCAGATATTTTAAACGCTTATTTTAAGTCAAGCAACCCCGACCGTCCACTAGAAGTCATTGCGTCTCTGTTCCCATAAAATCTGTGTCACCTCGCTACCTGTTGGTCTGTCTGTCGATTGCAGTCCATCCGTATCTATGCACACGTCTTATTTGTGTGTACGCATAAATACATCGATATTAACTAATCAATATGCAGTGATCAATACATATGCCTATTGATTTTTTGGATTATTTTTTATTCGAGATTTGTTTTGTAAATTGACTTAAATAAATTGCGGTTAACGATCTTCACTACGAACTCATATTATGGAATACACAAATTAAGGAAAACACATGCAGACACATACATGTAGATATACATACGTTCATACACACACACACACACACACACACACACACACATACACACACATATATATATATATATATATATATATATATATATATATATATATATTATAATAAAAAGAAAGAACAGTAAGATATATAATCCGGTGTTCTTATTGATATTTTTTATTTTTACAAAACAGTGCTCAATGTAAATTTACAGAGCATAAATATTATAAATTAACTGATTTAAAATATGGTTTCTTCGCTACACAGTAATAACCATGTTTCAAAAACTGAAGCTAAAAACTTCAAATTTAATTATATAATTAAATTAAAAGCATTAGTTCTGTTTCATGTTCAAGCGAATTTTGGAATAACTTATTTTTAAATTTACTGAGTTTTAAACGCACATATAAATTCATAATTTCCTGTTTCCAAGGATACAGAGAAATGCAATCATTTAGACATGAGCAGTAGCGTGCTCATTTTTATTAACTATTGTTGTATCAATTATGAGTTACGTTCGAGAAAGAGGTTAAGTTTAGGGAGGGTAGGGGTGTATTTTTCAACGAATTCTGACATCCGTTAAACGCATGTCGTCTGGTTTTTTTTTTTATTAAGGACAAAACGTTTTTCGGCATTTTTTCCGTTAGATTTTTTCTAGCTGTTAGCAATGTCTTTCTATTATCCTTGGAACTCCCTGTTCTGCCATCCATTGACACAAGTTCGTTGTCTACGTTACTCGTTCTTTTCCTCTGTCTCTCTTACCTTCAGTATGTCCGGTGAGTGTCGAATTCTCCAAGCCCTCTTTCCTCTTTATATGTGTCAAAAATGTCAACTGTCTTTTTCTGATTCTCCTTTTTGTTTCCATTCTTCTTAAAATTTCCCGATTGCCCATATGCTCTGTTCATGCTATTCTCAGTATATTTCTGTAGAGCTATATCTTCAACAGCACAAACCAAAGGATTTTACTTAATAACTCATTTCTATATAAAAAAAAAATACTTGAATAATCTTATTAAACTCTGAATAGTTTGCGGATTTTACGTCTATTTAAAGAACTAGAATTTTTTTGCAACACGCTGAGTGTTGAAATCCTCAAAGTATTTATTATTGTTGCAGTTATCGCTAACATTTTTTGTCGACATTTACAAGCTCAACGTTTCGTTCAATTTCGCAAAACAATCAATGAAATTTGAAAGATCTGATTTGTTTCTAAAAATACTTTGACAAAAACCCTAATTCGCAGTTTAATAATTTCTTTAATATAATTTATCAGTACTTCACGGTAAAGGATATTTTTAAGAAAATTTCTTGTTTTCCTTTTTAACAGCGAAGAATGAATTCTTAGAATTTCTTACTCTTGAGCATGCAATATATAACTGGTCATGCGCAAATATTTCCTTCTGGAGCCAAATTCCAAATTTTTGAAGCGTTAGTCTTTGTGATTTGTTTATAGTTCTCGCAAACGCAGAACGAACTGCAAACTGGATTCTTGTATATATATAAAAACTTCAAAAAATAGATATGCAAAAAACAATATTGTATTTTTATTAAATAACTATTTGTAATTTTAATCATTAAAATAGTGGTAGTATTTTGCATGTTAAATAATAAAACTTTTAATATCTCCCCCCAAATTAATGAAAATTTATTGTACTAAGCTACGTACTTTGTACCCACTTACCTGTTTGTTTTTCGCCCCAAAATTTGGTTTCAATTGGTCAATGTATAGTTATTTTAGGTGTGACGGGCGGACGGACAAACGAACTAACGGAAGTCACAAAATTTTATATATAGATACATTTTCTATCTATCGGTCTATCTATCTTTTTCAATTTTTTTGATGAAACAGAAATTGCTAAATTCTAACAAACACATACGCACATACATACGTTCACACATGCTCACACACACACACACACACACACACACATATATATATTTATATATATAGATAGATAGATAGATAACCAATAAGGGATTCCCAAAAATGTTACGTCGTTTATTGATAGGTTAGGAAGTAAGCCTAACTGCAAAGACCTTTCACCAAGTGTATATACATACATAAACGCGCTTGCGCATATATATATATATATATATATATATATATATATATATATATAGAGAGAGAGAGAGAGAGAGAGAGAGAGAGAGAGAGAGAGAGAGAATGCGTATGTGTGTATAAATATGAGAATCAACACTGCAGAGTGACTGTCAGTTACAAACGTCAGTGCGATCTTCTGACGAAGCGACACTACTAACATTATTTACATTATTCGAACTATTGTCCTCATCTTTGCCGCCATATTTATTACCACATTTCGACCGTTGTACGCTCCGGCCTTCTTCAGGTAGTTGGAATGTCGAACTGAACCCTTTATTTCGCTCACTGGGGTAGACTGTTCTAGTTCCACGTGCCATGTTTAATGGATGTCAGTTATCAGTTATCTCCTGTTAATTTTCCTCTGTCTTAACCGGGTATTGAACTCACACTCTTTGGGTCCTGTCACTGGATCTAACCAATGCCTCTATCCACTGTGCCATGTGTCCTTTAGGACACTACTAATTTAGTGGACTGTATATATAGCAGGCTCTATAGGGTACGAAGGGATTAAGGACATACCTTTTTAGTTTCTATTACATATATATATATATTATATAATATGTATGTGTGTGTTTACATCAATAAGTGTTCTGTTTCTTGATGTAAAGTGTCATTTATTTTGCAGACACCATATTTTTCAAAACATTCCCCTTCCTTGCCATGCCTGTTTAAACCAACACTTCTCATTGGCTGATTATTCAGTGAATATTTGAAATTAAAATTCAGCTCAAACTGTGTCAATCTACGCGTTTATTGGCCCAATTTTGTTCTCCCTGTTATCACACATGTTAGAAATACTCTCGACTACTGCATATACAGAAGCGTTCATCCATATTTGTCGTTTACAAAGCAACAATTTTCAAAGCCAAAATTCGAACGTGGTTTGACGATTCAATTGCTTTTCTTTCGCTCTCATTTAAATGATCGCCTTGTCTCTCATGTCATGCTGAACGGTAATTAGAATTTAATAGTCTTGTCTCGTCTACCGTAGATATTTTTATTAGTTTAAAATTTACTTGGAAAACAGTGTTCCGATTGAGTGAAATTTACTTTATTCTACAGATTAAACATTTTTAATGGTAGTAGGCCTGTAGAAATCACACTATCATGTACTATTTTTGTTATTTTACATTAACAAGCAGAATTCTAAAAGCTGGATGTTTCACTGGAATAGAGCACCTACAATTTCTACCAAACGGTTATATGAAAGTATTTAGGTAGGCTTTGTTATTCGCCATTTTGTATTCTAATTTTTCTTCTTCCTGTTTGTTCATTATTTACTTGTTTTATACGTATTTCATGAGTGTCTTCCTATATTTTCACTTTTCTTTTCTTTCCTTTTCTCTCTATTTCACTTTCTTTTGACGGTTTTGTTCTCTCTTTTCTATTTCACTTCTTCTTTATCTCCTCTTTTCGTTGTTCTTCCCTTCCCTTTCTTTTTTAAACTAACATCTTTATTTTAGATTTTGGCTTCACGTTTTTTTTTTCTCGTCTGATTTTCTGCAAATTCGTCACAGCAATTCCATTCGCCTCTTAAGCAAACCTTGTAACATTTTCGCTCTGCACTTTTCATTATCTTCAGAAAACGGTTGTATCCGACGCATGTGTATCTGTTTCTAAACAGTAAAAGAAGAAACATTCGTGAGGCACTTCAGTGTATAGCTGCTTAATTCTCTCTCTCTCTCTCTTTCTCTATCTATCTCTCTCTCTTTATATATCTATCTATCTATCTCTCTTTCTCTCTCTTTCTCTATCTATCTCTCTCTCTCTCTTTATCTATCTATCTCTCTCTTTCTCTATCTATCTATCTATCTATCTATCTATCTCTCCCTCTCTCTTTATCTATCTATCTATCTATCTCTTTATCTATCTATCTATCTATCTATCTATCTCTCTTTCTCTATCTATCTATCTATCTATCTATCTATCTATCTATCTATCTCTTTATCTATCTATCTATCTATCTATCTATCTCTCTTTATCTATCTATCTATCTATCTCTTTCTCTATCTATCTATCTCTATGAATGCGTATGTGTTATATGCATTTGTCTTACATTTGTGGAATCTACGTGCCTTATATATATATATATATATATATATATATATATATATATATATATACTGTGCTGTTCGATAAAAGTGACTCACCTGAATATTTTTACTTAAAAATTTATTCGCCTATTGTTTTTGGGGTCAAACTAATTTTTAATCTTACTAATATATAAACCCCTTCCCGACCACCTAGTCAAAAAAGTTTACTCACCCTAAGCTATTCTATTGATAATTATAATTTTGTATATAAATGAGATTTAGGGAAAAACTTTGTGCAAAAAAAGTGACTCACTTATTTCCTGCAACTAGTAATCAATAGAAACAGAACCGAACAGCTTTAAATAAAGAATAATAGAGGTATAATTTATTTATAATAGGTAATATAGTTCGAAATATTTAATAATCTATGTGTCCTCCTTTAATTTGAATAAACTTTTCAACCCTTTTAGCATTGACTTGATTAGGTTCTGGCAAATCTCATCTCAAAGCATTGAATTCCATTCGGATATGAAATTCACAATCAAATCCTCTTTGTTGCTCAACTGCTTTCTCGAGAGCCTATACTTTATAATGCTCCATAAGTTTTCTATGGGGTTGAGGTCAGGAGATTGGGATAGCCATGTCATAACACTCACCTGTTTCTCATCAAAGTATTCCTTCATCAATTTTGATTTGTGACAGGGAGCATTATCCTGCATAAAAGTGAGCTTGGTGGGGTCGATTTGCACCCTTTCAGCAGATGGGAGCAGACAAGACTCTAAAATTCTCTTGTACTACTCGCCCCTGAGGGTCTTTTCAATAGGTTTTAAGAAACCAGTTCCATGAAAAGAAAAGCATCCCCAGAACATTATACTGAACGGATGCTTGACAGCACTTACTGCTAAATTCAAAGAGCTTTCAAAGCTTCTTCTTCGGATTTTAGATCGCTTATCCTTTGAATTTAGCTCAACTTTCGTTTCATCGGAGAAGAGAACATTTAATAAAAAAAAATCAGGTGAGACACTTTTATCGAACAGCACTGTATATATATATATATATATATATATATATATATATATATATATATATATATATATGAAGAAATATAGTCTTATGGTGTGCTATATTTATGGGATAAAGTGCTCAATATCATAGATAGAGCGTGTGTAAATATAAAAGTGAACATAAAGGCGACAGTCTGTTTCATGCTCGAGGCAATCGTCTGGCCACGATATATATATATATATGTGTGTGTGTGTGTGTATGTGTGTGTGTGTGTATAAGTGTGTGTGTGCGCTATTGTATATATGTTTGAATATGAATCAGGTTTTATTATATATGTCATTTATACACATTTTATTATGTAAGTTTTCGCAATTAAATTGCTACATACTAAACTGTATCGGTAAACATTTTAGGCTATACTTATATTAATGTGTGCGGTGTATATTCGTATATGCACCCTTAAAAATATGGTTGTTAAGTGTGTGTGAAAGTGAGAGAGACAGCGACACACAGTGTGTGTGTGTGTGTGTGTGTGTGTGTGTGTGTGTGTGTGTGTGTGTGTGTGTGTGTGTGTGCGCGCGCGCGCGCACGCGCGTGTTGAGAAAGAAAAAGGAAAGGAGACGTGGAATTGTAAACATAATGAGATCCCAAAAATGTCTTTTTGACTGTAAATACTTGGGTGGGGGGGTTGTTCACAAAACCAGCCAACGAGAAAAAAAGGCTCTTTTCTCTATCAACAGCAGCAGCGATAACAAGTGATAACAAAAAGAAATAGAAAAAAATGCTAATTTTCTACGAAGCCACAAATTTGGGTTCTGTCTTTCGTTTTATCTTATGTGCACGTGTAGATGTGTGCTTGATGTGTATTGCTGTCGCTTGAATCGTTCATAGGATCCATTTGAAAATGCTGGATAGAATATTTGATTGAAAGCCCACAAAATATTGGTAAGCAAATTCTACACTATTACTTATATTATTAATATCATTGTTATTTTTGTTGTCATTATTATTAAATAGAAACAAAGATCCGACTATAATAAAGCTATTGCGAATGTTTGCTCGATTATATATCAGTTTTTTTTGCTTGCACATTTGTTTTTCCTTATTCTGAAAAAATACATACGAACAAGAAAAGAGACGATTCCAATAACCAGGGAAATTGAAAACAAACTCGTGTTTATGATACTAGCATTCTATGCATCTTTAAAACAGTTTTTAGGTTCAGTTTCAAAATTGAAAGAGAGCAGTTCCTATTTTTAATGAAATATTCCAACAAATCAGTCAGTTTTGTGCCAAGCGTGATACACGCTTATGCGATCATGTATCTTTCGATATATGACTGACTGGCAGATTTTTTTTCCGAAGTAGGTTGCCATTTAATTCAAATTACCATCGAAGGCTATAGAACCTGGTCTGTCCTGTTATTTACCCGTAGCTGGGGTGGGCGGAGAAGAAGAGGATTAATACCTTTCCCAAGGGTATTAGCACGTAAGTGAATGTAATGGATTCGACTGGAATTCGAACTCGGCTCTCCGATTCTTCAATAAATGCAACTTTAAAATTCTATAGACATTGTCAGCTGTCTATAATTCTGAACGTAACATGTTTCCAATGAACAAGTCCTCATTTTGGTCGTTATATTCACAGCGTGACTGAGATGCGTAGACATTTTTATTCCTAAATATTGATAAGCTATCCAAATGGCATTGCATATAAACGCCGACTCGATATAATGACATGTGAACGTTAACAAAGTGTGATTAAAAGAAATGACTGAGCTGGAAACAAGAATAGTTAAGATTGTAATCAGGCATTTTTCAAGAGAATATGATTTCAACATTAAATAACTCATGATAGGCCGATTAACAAACCAAACCAAATTAACCAAATTAGGATTTTTCTCCTCCTTACTCTCTCTTTTGCAAATTAGTATAAAAATCGACCGCTTTGACAAACGGATTTAACTCATCTGTTGTATACATACACGCACACAGAAACATGTACACACGTATATATATATATATATATATATATATATATATATATATATATATATAGACATTTTTATGTTTATACATTCTTTTTATAGATACAAATATTTAAGTAAATGCTCTGTTTATAATAAACAGTATTAAACAACATTTACCAGCCTTAATGTCCGAGAAATTTTCATAGAAAATATTCGTCCTCCGACAGGAATCGAACCTGTATCCTATAAGGAAGCGTCATATAGACAGACGTGCCTTTAACCGATTCGGTTAGCAAGGTCGATTTTACTGCTAAAAATCTGTTTTAAATGATATACTTACCGAATAACCGTTAATCCTCGTGCAGAAGTCGAGAGTTCACGACAAAAATTTTAGGCGAAAATTATTGGTTGATTTATAGAAAAGAAATAGTTTCTTAAGACTAAAATCTGTACGCGATATCAGGGGCAATTAAAATGCATTGCATGATGGGAAGAGGGTTACATGGAACTATAAAGTTAAGAGATAAAAATAACATAAGTAAATGAAATACTGTCGTTTTATTACAAGAAACTTTACCAAATTCGTGAAATCTGGTCGTGAGAGTTTTCAGAAATCGTCTCGTCTTTTACTGATCGATGATTTGCACGCCACGATGCCTCCGATTATTGGCGAAAGAGATATTTTTAGTGAGAGCTTTCCGATATTTTTTTCATCTCGTAATCGATGTTTACCCAAACAATTTTCGGTTTAGCAGTGTAAAAGTTACCTTCACTGGGAGTTTTCCGAAATCCTTTTGTCTTTGGTGATCGATGCTTTAGACAAAGCAATCCTCGCTTTATTGGAAGAAGTACGTTATAGCGAGTGCTTTCCGAAATCCTTTTGTCTTTGCTTTAAGCGAGGCGATAGAGGCAATTTAGGGAGAGGTTTCTCTAATATTTTATTTAGGGAGCAATGTTTTACACGCAATTAAACTCAGATTATTTGGTGGAAGTAGTATGTTTAGCAGCAATTTCTGAGACACTTTCGTCTTTTGATTTTAATGATTTACACACAAAAACTTCGGAGAGATATATCCAGTGAGAAGTTTCTAAAGTATTCACATCTTCAGGAAATGGTTGCTGTAACCTGACCTACCTCCAGGTTTTTGATGGAAGAATTTAGAATCAAATTCATGATTTAATGTTATTACATGTTAATAACACTTTAACAGACGTTTTTATTCTAATCATCGAATTTATTCTTGTAAGAAATTTGATCCAGATTTTTATATTTAAAATCCGAATGTCCAAATTCCAAACAATAATAAAATAAAAATAAAAAAATGCCTGTTAAATAAATCATTTTACAAACATATGTAAAGAGTGTTTCATTAAGACGGATTATATAGAAAGGGTGTTTCATTAAGACGGATTTAGTCAGCACTAAATAAATCAGTGTTATTGGTGAAAAATTATTTATTTCTCTATTGGATGATGTTATTTAAGTTATGGCAATTATGTGTGAAGAATAATATCGCCCAAATGTCCGTTAAGTTTTCAGCGGCACACCGCCATTCGATGGTTAAAACTTTTGATGACGTCTCTGCATAGTTGCTCCTCGATCTCACCAATATGCCTTATTATCTTATCTTATCTTCCAGCTGTTGAATTGCTGTTGGCTTCTTGGTATAGACCTTACTTTTAAGTTGACCCAAAAGGAAGAAATCTAAAGGCGTCAAGTCGCACGATCGTGGTGGCCAATGGCTTCGATGTTTCGAAAGATGATGCGACCTGGGAACTTCTCATTCAAATTCTGTTTGAACGTCCATTTTCGTAATAGTCTTCGATAACTTTAACACGTTGTTTGATTGTTAATCTTTTCATGGTTGAAATTGCCAAAGACTTAAGTTGTTAAATGTGGAAGAAAAAGAAGAAAAAAACCATTAGACGCTTAAACTTAATTCACATTTAAAATACGTCCAAGTTATTGGAATGCCCTTTACATGATTTCAAAAGCTTTAAAAAGTAGTAAAAATAGTCTTTCGCTGAGTTAAATTCTTTGAGTAGTTAGTTCACAGAAAAACACTATAGTTTAGAAAAGACAGAAGCCTTGCTGCCGGATGTTGATTATCGTCATGCCCAGGACTATACAAGACCTACAGCTGAAAAAGCTGAAGCACACAAAGATGACACGAGATGTGCGAAACTCCGCTCGATATCTTTTTATCCCCAGCATTCCCTAGTGAGGCCGGAAGTGTTTACAAAACATCATCGTCATTCTGATGTTATAGAACAGTTTTCTTCAGATCTATGTTTTTTCTTTCCATGGACTGCAACAACAGTTTAATAGTTTATAGAATGTGACATTTTAAATGCAGTAAATAGATGAACATCTCGCAGGCAGCCTCGAAAATGTTCAGCCTGAGTGACTTACATATGATCTCAGAAGGATAGGCTTTTTTTAAGCTGTTACTGACGCATTAGCTGAGTCAGAAGTATTTTAGCTTCGTTGAAAGATCGAAAACAAGTCTGAAGGAATCAAAAGTGTATTCGAAAACTAGTTAACCCTTCCGCACTGGCTAACCCTTTTACACCTGTTTGGAAGTCTTTGGGATTTGAAGAACAGGCAAATTATGTTAGTGGAAATGTGATGGCCATTAATCAGTTTTAAAAAAAAATGGTCGTTATGTAGTCATAGGATTTGGCATGATTTTCTAGATTCCAGTTGATGAATGATGAAGCAAAGTTAGGCGTCGTGTTATCGACTAAGAATATTTTATGCCGGATGTAGTTTACTCAGGATGAATTATGGGTTGTTTTTACAAACCTGTACGTTCAATTGATGTTAAAATGGCGTGTCATTTGGATTTAAAGATGTAAAGAAATGTAACCAAATGATATTACATGTCCACATTGATTGATTCATTCATTCATTCATTTTTGACGGATTATCAACCCTTTGCAGATTATTTAAAGCCCCCACCACCACCACCAAAATATTTTTAGATGGTCAGAAATCTTTTAGATTGTAAGAATTTTTTTTATTTTGGAGGTGGACAAAAGGTGGGTTTATATTGTGTGGTATTTGCGCTTAAGTGAATATAATGAACCCAACAAGAATTGGAACTCGTCTCTCCGATCTTATTCCACCTTACTCCATCTAGGTATTGACCAGGCTCGACGTTGCTTAACTTCGTTGAACTGGTGTTTCAACGTGATGTGGCCGTAAGCCACGTCCGCATCGAGAATCCAAAGAATTGTTATTATTTATTTAATTTGAGGCTGAGATTCAGTCGCGTAAGCGATCATGTATCGTTCGATACATGACTGACGAGGCTGATTTTTACCCGCAGTAGGTTGCCATTTCTTTCTGCGGTAGACCAGTTGCCATTCAAGGCGCTGCTATTTATCCCTAGCTAATGGGGGGGGGAGTAAGTGAATGTAACGGATTCGACTGGAATTCGAACTCGGCTCTACTGATTTCTCAGTCCGAGCCGCTATCCATTACTCCACCGTAGCCATATTCCAAATCCCAATTATTTTGATAATGATTTTGATTCATTACCATAAACAGACTGATATGCAAAGGAACATTTTCTTTTGCTGAGTTTCAAGGAACGTGCTTCACCAACCCGGCAGCATAAATGAGAAGCGTATGAAATGCTACATGTTTTTTTTTCTGACGTTCTATGCTTACTTTTGATTGTACCTATTAGAAATAAACGAAAACGTGAAAATAAAGAAACGCTTCAAAGGCTTCATAACTCTTCATCACTGACTGAGAGAATTGTTGCTTACACAACACTTTATGTGTTCAGTCTTTCCAAATATTTTTCGAACCTTCTAATTATTCAAGGGCACTCGTTAACCCTATTTAAATCGTTAACATTTTGGATAAGGTTAAGGTTCAACTTAGCCAAACATCTAAAAAGTATAGAGATGCACGCAAAAGTATAAAATCCCCGAATTAATTTTCTCTCATTAACCATCTCTCCTTTGATTTCATATTTCTCTACCCAAGTAGCTCCACGGAAACAGTTTATTGGGCGAATTGATATCAAATAAGACAGAGTATTACTGATTTCATTTTCACTATTATAAATAATAACTTTTGAATAAGTGATCAAATATCATTGAAAAATTTCGATATAGCAGTATATTAGGTTCTAACAGCAGATAAAATGAAGTCATTCTTCCAATCGCTACATGAAATAATGAAATTAATTTATTTTGCAAACTATTATTCCAGTTTTAAATCCCTATGAAAATCAACAAATACTGAGCAGAATTGAAAAAAAGAAATTAATCGAAGCTTATCCGTCCTGTGAAGGCGATGAGAACGTTTCAAATCAGTTTAACGGAATTTGTTAAAAGAAAAACCATTCAGAACATCTGATGAATTATTCAAAAATTAAAAAGAAACTCGTATCATATATACGCCGCTTCCAAGATTGGGTCGTTCGAAGAAGATTTCATTATAATCAAATATTGATTATTATGAAAGTAAATTAATAACCTTCGTTTTTGTTATTTATTATGAATTCAAATAATATCTAGTTTTACTAAAACTTATTTATTCTATAAATGTTAAAAAATTTGAAATGATTAATCTGAAAAATACTGAAAATAATCCTGAGCACTGAATAAATACACACACACACACACATACAGACACACACAAAACAGAAGACGACGATTGACATTGCAGTTAAAATGCAATTACCGTGACAGTATAGTACTGTTCGATAAATGTGACACCTGATTCTTTACTTAAAAAAATTTTCGCCTATTGTTTTTGGGGGTCAAACTAATTTTTAATCTTACTAATATAAAGACACCTTCCCGGCCACCTAGTAAAAAAAGTTTACTCACCCTAAGTAATTCTATTGATAATTATAATTTTGGATATAAATGAGATTTAGGGAAAAACTCTGTGCAAAAAAAAGTGACTCATTTATTTCCTGCAACTAGTAATCAATAGAAACAGAACCGAACAGCTTTAAATAAAGAATAATAGAGGTATAATTTATTTATAATAGGTAATATAGTTCGAAATATTTAATAATCTATGGGTCCTCCTTTATTTTGAATAACCTTTTCAACCCTTTTTGGCATTGACTTGATTAGGTTCTGGCCAATCTCATCTCCAAGCATTGAATTCCATTCGGATATGAAATTCACAATCAAATCCTCTTTGTTGCTCAACTGCTTTCTCGAGAGCCTGTACTTTATAATGCTCCATAAGTTTTCTATGGGGTTGAGGTCAGGAGATTGGGGCAGCCATGTCATAACACTCACCTGCTTTTCATCAAAGTATTCCTTCATCAATTTTGATTTGTGACAGGGATAAAAATGAGCTTGGTGGAGTCGATTTGCACCCTTTCAGCAGAAGGGAGCAGACAAGACTCTAAAATTCTCTTGTACTGCTCGCTCCTGGGGGTCTTTTCAATAGGTTTTAAGAACATTATACTGAACGGATGCTTGACAGTACTTACTGCTAAATTCAAAGAGCTTTTAAAGCTTCTTCTTCGGATTTTAGATAGCTTATCCTTTGAATTTAGCTCAACTTTCGTTTCATCGGAGAAGAGAACATTTAGTAAAACAAAAATCAGGTGAGTCACTTTTATCGAACAGGTCTGTATTTACAATTATTCGGAGTATTGTCCTCATCTTTGTTGCCATATTTATCACAACGTTGTACGCTCCGGCCTTCTTCGTGTGGTTGTAATGTCGAACTGAGCCCTTTATTTCGTTCGCTGGGGTAGACTGTTCTAGTTCCACGAACCATGTCTAATGGATGTCAGTTATCAGTTATCTCCAGTTAATTCACCTCTCCAAGATCTCCACTGCCTTAACCAGGTATTGAACGCACAACTTTTTGGGCCTGGTCACTGGATCTAACTAACGCCTTTATCTACTGTGCCATGCATCCGAATCATGTAAATAATGTACATAATACCTTATCTCAGAAATATAGACAGATAATGAAAGTATTTGCAGAAAAGGCACAAGAAAGCTATGTTACGACGATGGGAATGTGATTAAGCTAAGATATCAGGTTAAGCCTGATGAGATTGCAGATTTTTCTGTCAAGAATCTCTAAATACATAGCAGAAGCAACAGACCAGATGCGACAGAAATATTCGCTGCACAGACGAACGGTTAACATATAAATTGGCAAAATAGATTTTGGCGAGAAAAATTGTCTAGCACGACACATGGAACCATCCATCTTAGCAGCATACTTTGCATTTGATATGATCATATATATATATATATATATATATATATATATATATATATATATATATATATATATATTATGAAATTAACAAAGTCCGACAATTATTTTAAGACATTTTTTTTTAATACATTCTTTTATAGATACAAATATTTAAATGTTCCGTTAATAAACAGTATTAATAACATTACCGGCCTGAATGTCCGAGAAATTTTCATAGAAAATATTCGTCCTCCGAATTTATAAAAAGTATGTATAAACATAAAAAATGTCTTAGAATAATTGTCGGACTTTTTCCATTTCATAATGTGTGACGTCATTTGTTTACATTTGGATACGCTTTGAGCAGATATGAATGTACGTGAGAGATTCATGAACGATTGTAATTTAAAAGCAGTAAAATCGACCTTGCTAACCGAACGATCCTCTGTGGCTCAATCGGTTAAGGCACGTCAGGCTATATGACGGTTCCGTATAGGATACAGGTTCGATTCCTGTCAGAGGACGAATATTTTCTATGAAAATCTCTCGGACATTCAGGTAAATGTTGTTTAATACTGTTTATTATTATATCAGTTACTTAAATATTTGTATCTATAAAAAGAATGTATAAACATGTATTTATGAGTGAAATGCTCAGTATCCGTGTTAAAGCGTATGTATATATAGAAATGGACACTGGGGTCAGCACCCAGCGGCGACAGTCTGTTTCATGCTCGAACGCAATCATCAGGCCATGATAGCCTAAAGGTCATGACAGCTTGAACATTGCGTTCAAGCATAAAACAGACAATCGCCATTCGTCATTGACCCCCAGTGTCCACTTTCAAATGGAAATAGTTTGCTGGTAATGCTATGGTCGTTATGATATGTCTTAGTCATAACTGTTCGTTTTATTCTAGAAATACGAACGTCTGTTGGCATCGTCACTGAGTTATAAACCCATTTCTTTTCAAAGAGTTTTGCTTGAAGATTAACAGAAGATGAAAATCGCTTCCTGGAAAGTCCGTTCAGAAGATTTTTCCCGGTCATACATAATAGGATTATTTTAAGTGTGAGCTAGAAATTTGTTACAACCCCGACTGCATAGAGTACGCTCTTTGGCACATGGCGAATCTTGCATTTCATTCGACAAATTAAACCTTGTGTGAAAAATGATGAGAAGCATAGGCACCTACATAAGAGCGGTAAATAGTTATTAAAAGCCACTGAGGTTCTAAAGGTGGCTAAAAAGTGTAGGAAAATGTATTATGCTGACTGTTTAGCCTTCTTTGAAGTAGAATCACTCTCATTAAGTGAAATTGAATTTCCAGAAAGTTCTATTCACGGACGAATGTAAGGCGATACTGGACGGTACCAACACTTTGTAAAATGGTGGGGAGATGCTTGCAGGAGTAACTTAAGCCTGTTCAGGCAGTTATTGCAACTAATGAATACTTAGGTCAATTAGATTTTAAAAACGAGAGGCTTATCGTGTAGCCGCCATGTTCCTCTGATCTCAACAACATTAAGTACATTTAGAGCATTTCAAGAGGTGTATTTTGGACGAAGTAAGCAATTTGCATGTGAAAACGAACATTGGATAGAAATATTAGTTGCTTGCAAAGCATTTATCCCTGAAGAAATTCTCAAATTAACTTCTATTGGCTGCTTCAGAGAAAACAGAAATTCTCTCAGTAAATAATATTTTTCTGCTTTTTTGTTGCGCCTAGTTTCTCATGAGTAGTTTTATATGTCATTTCCTTGAATAAATTATTTTGGGATTAGTCGTTGGCTTTCATCTTTTTATCCTTAAATACATTCATTGATATTTTTAGCAGATTGCATAAAACTTGGAACAGTCTAAAAATATTTTTATATATTCAGGAATAAACTCAATTATATTTTGTATTGCGACTGAAGAATTCGGGATATTCCATGTAGAGAAAACATTTAGACTGTGTGTGATAGGTAAATTGTTGCCATTTTATATTTTAATAATTTCGCGCATGCGCGTTGTTTGTTTTTGATTTTGTCGACTGGACAGTACAGTAGGGTCAGTTGGGCACCATCTGTAAGAAAAGGAGCACCATGGCAGAATTCACGCTGCCACAAATTTGGAAACTGCATGTTGTATTGTTTGGCATTCGCGCCGAAAGCTCCAATACGAACATTTCAAAGGTTTTGGGTGTCAATTTGAGGACAGTGCAGAGGATTAGGAAAGGGTTGGATGAATCTAATAGTGATGACGAAAGTGTTTGGTGTTATCATTGGTGGTGGTGACGATATGCCTCCATTCATCTTCCCACAGGGCTTCAGACTCAACACAGAGGTCTACATCAAGTATCTTGTAGAGGTAGTGCGGCCCTGGGTCAAGAGGGTGGCTGCTGGAAGACCCTGCATCTGTCAATAGGACACTGTAACATGCCATACAAGCCGGAGAAGCCAGTCATGACTGTCAAACAATTTTTGCAGCCACATCGCCCATTATATCTGACCACCTAACACCACCAGATTACACCCCCCTTGATTATTATGTGAAAGGCGCAGTTGGGCAACAAAACTCCTTGTAAAACCAAAGATGAACTGAAGGCAAGGATTATGGCAGCATTCACCAACTTAAACGAGGAGACCGTCCAGAATAGTTTCGGGAGATTTCAAAGTCGTCTGGGGGCCGTGGTTGAAGCCAACGGCGATTTCATTGAATAAATTTACTCATTGGTATTTTAAGATATTTTTGTATAAATATATCTCGTAAAATGAAATGTCAGTGTTATTTTCATTTTTGCGTACTTTATACGACAATCTATCCATTGCACCCTGTGTTTGACTATATATATATATTTGTCATCCCCAGACAGACTGTTTCGCTGTTTCACAGCTCATCAGTGTGGCTAGACGTCCGGTTGCCTCTAGCTAGGACCGAAACCCGACTGAATTTGCGTCAGTCGGAACTTCTCCCACTAAGCCGTCGGCGCACGGCAGGGATGAAGGTGAATTTTAGCGTGTTTATTTTTAGATTTAGATAAACACACAGTGACTGACACTGACTCAATTCTGCCGAAGAGTCGTGCAATATTAGCTTAAATAGTCACTGTTTACAAATTCACACCTCAAACCAGAGGTATATATATATATATATATATAGATATATATATATATATATATATATATCTGTGTGTGTGTGTGTTTGACTATATATATATATATATATATATATATATATATATATATATATATATATATATATATGAAAAAATATATATATATATATGAAAAAATATATTTTTGAGGGTTGCTATATTTATGGGTTAAACTGGTCGATAGCATAAGTGTATGTAAATACAATGGTGGACATTAAGGTTTAACACCCAGCGGCGACAGTCTGCTTCTTACTTAAACATAATCTTCAGGACATGAAGAATCTGTTTAGGCACACACACACACACACACACACACACACACACATATACATACATACATACATACATACATACATATTTTCTATTCAGGCCGGTAAATGTCATTAATACTGTTTATTATAAACAGAGCATTTACTTAAATATTTGTATCTATAAAAAGAACTTATAAACATAAATAATGTCTTAAAATACACACACACACACACACACACAAACACACACACTTATATATATATATATATATATATATATACATATATATATATATATATATATATATATATATATACGAGGTACAACTCGAATTGCAATTTAAGGCGAGCAGCACTTAAGTAGGGACTCAAGCTGCGCCGGTTGACGCTGTAGAGCGTTTTTTGTTTGTCTGGATCGCCTTGTCGTTAAACACTGTTATTTAATGCTAAGGTAGATTTTGGAGTTTTTGCTCTTTTCTTCTTTCTGACGTTGGGTTTATTTTCTTGTGTAAGGTTTTTCATGTTCTGTTTTATTTGTTTACGTCTTTTGGCAGGCAGTCTTTTCGTCGTACCAACATTTGGGATTTTGTATACATATATATATATATATATATATATATATATATATATATATATATATATATATAATAAGACAAAAGAATATATAGAGGGTGTGTGCATATGCATTCCAAGGTGATGTCCATATAAACGCCACATGTGCCCAACATGGCTACAAGCATATCAGATATCAAACATTTAATGACGAAATGTATTTCTTAACGAAACGAATCTTTCTTTTATGACAGCAACACTGGCTTTATTGGAGGAGGCGGTTTCTTGTTACTCACATTGAAGTTTGTTTTTGTGTTTTGTTCCTGTTCTTGTTATTGTCAATTTTCGATTAGTACTTTTGATAAAAAATAAATGTAGAGAGTTTTTTTATTAGATTTATTTTTTTTAGTAGATTCTCAGTTATAAAATACCACAAGTAAAATAAAACAAATCTTATCCTATTTTTTAAAATGCTAGACATTTTGAGTGGAAAGCTTTGGAGATGACGAAGACTCATTTTGAGAATAATAACAATTTTAATTTTGTTATTTTTAAGGTAGGTTTGTTCTTGTTTGGGGGTTCACTATTTGCCCATAGCTGGGACCGTAACAGGTGCTACCACCCCGGGTCCGGGTAGACCTGGAAACAACATCAATTAAGATGTGGTTCCACGCTCCTAAATACCTTCCGAGCAGAGGCTTTGCTGCCGGATGTAGTTTATCGTTATACACAGGACTAGGCAGGAACCGTAACGTAAGATACATAAGAAGAAACTGGGATAGATAGATAGATAGATAGATAGATAGATAGATAGATAGATAGATAGATAGATAGTCTTAGTCTATTTTTTATATTCAAAAAGTAATTTATTCAACATGAAAATTCAATATGGCGTTTGCCCCGGTTTTCCAAACACTGAACTAGTAAAATTCGTTAATTAAATGTGTACGTTTCATTTATTCGTCTTGCGGTACATTAGTATACTTGTAAAATCATACACGCACAGACTTTAATTCTGCATGTCAATCGTACATCACAAAGAAATAAAATGTTTAATTTTTTGGAGTAAGAATGATTTTCTTTCTGGCTCAACTGATGGAACATGGAGCAAATTATTCAACATGACAATTTCAATATGGCGTCTTAAATATCACGAGATTTGGTCAGCATTGGCAGCAATAAATCACTTATTCTCGTCGTCACAACTGTGAAGCCATTTTAGCAAGTGCAGATTGGAATTAAATCTCTTTGTGACTATCAGTCCTTGAAAAAGTTTTACTAATTTTTATGCTGTTGTGTTTTGTTATAGGAATAATTTTCAAACATTTTTATACTTTGTTTTTGTATTGGCTTTTACTATAGAAACAATTTTTTTTAAAAATTCTGGTTTTGTAATTGCAAGTGGAATTGTGATAGAAGTTTGGCATTTCATTCGGAAAGATTTTTCTTTGAAAGAATATGGAGGAATAGCTAGCTGAAAAATACTTTTCATTTGCAGAGAAAATACAGATGCGAAACAGAATTGATTTATATGTTATCATCTGTGTAGATGCCAAAAATGAATCTGATTGTTCTGTATTTGATTCAGACATCATGCCGGTCCTTTTTGTACTTACGGATGCAAAACAAAGTGATGTACGTAGGTGACAGAAATAAACCTATTCTCTTCAATCTTTGTCGTAGATATCAAAGTGTGTTCCTGAACTTACCTTTCCTAGTGTAATGAAGATGTGCTACCTGAAGGAGTATCTCCAATCAACAGACGACTTTCTGTTTTCTGATTAGCTTCCAAAGGCAAAGGTAATCGAGTAGAATCGTTATGTACAGACGCTTTCATTACGGATCTGAACTAAACTTACTTATGGCGGCCGCGGTTTCAGTTTGTAAGCCAATCACGACCATCGTTAAATTAACTTGTCTGAAACAAAAAATATAGAAATGCTATTTTCTCTTGCTTTTGGCTCAGCTTATCAATTGGCAGACTAGAAGAATAGATTGACTTTATTCGTTTAATTCTTTTTATCATTCTGCCGTAATTGGCAATTGTTTTTTTCTTTTTTTCTTTTCTTTTCTTTTTTCTTTTTTTCTTTTCTTTTCTTTTTTCTTTTTTCTTTTCTTTTTTTCTTTTCTTTTCTTTTTTCTTTTTTCTTTTCTTTTCTTTTTTTCTTTTCTTTTCTTTTTTTCTTTTTTCTTTCCTTTTCTTTTTTTCTTTTCTTTTTCTATTTTTTTTTTGCCTATCGTTTTCTGTTGGATATACAGTGCTGTTCGATAAAAGTGACTCACTTGATTTTTTTTTTTTTTTACTAAATGTTCTCTTCTCCGATGAAACGAAAGTTGAGTTAAATTCAAAGGATAAGCGATCTAAAATCCGAAGAAGAAGCTTTGAAAGCTCTTTGAATTTAGCAGTAAGTAGTACTGTCAAACAATAGGCGAAAAAAATTTTAAGTAAAAAAAATGATGTGAGTCACTTTATATTTAAGTACTAATAAAACATAGCATATTCTGAACTAGAAATCGGCAGCTATCTTCTAGTGGATTTCTGATATACTATGATGTTAAATAGGGAAAAGTGCAATCACGAGTCTTCTCATGTCTGAGGTAAATTGGATTGTTTTAGGAGAGTTGAAAACAGCTATATAATTTCATTGTTCACTAAAATGACATATGGGTCAAAATTCAGTGGCAATCCTGTAATTTTCAAGTTATGACAACAACCGACAAAACGCCATGACACATTACTGGTGGCATAATGTAAATATATTCAAAGAAATTGGGGAAAATTTTAAAACAGTGATGAACTTAAGGTGCATCATAACGATGACATTAATAAATCACTTTTTGTCGAACAAAAATTTTATTATAGAAATATACATATTTACACACACTCACACACACACACACACACACACACACACATATATATATATATATATATATATATATATATATATATATATATATATATATACAATTAATATACAATAAAATCTAAATTAACCGGCGAAAAAAATTGAATCAGAGGAATGAATTAGTAATAAAATGTCAACATAAAAACAAATTCAAATTTCCATAATAATTTCCAGACTGACGAATTGTATTTTTTTCGTCGGTTGAAATAAGCTTATTCCCCATATGAGGTAAATTTGGATTTTATTGTATATTATTTGCTCTGTAATAATAAATACATTAAGCTCTTTTTGTGGATCAGTTTTAATATTTTGTATTACTAGGATCCGCTTGAATTATCTACCAACGGATTTATTACCTTTACTATATATATATATATATATATATATATATAGTCAAACCTAATGAGCCAGACAAACCTACCAAGGTTTCACTTAGGCAGATCGTAGTGTCTTTATCAGCTGACCCTGACGATCTGCCTAAGTGAAACCTTGGTAGGTTTGTCTGGCTCATTAGGTTTGACTAGGTTTGCTCTACGTTTGTATTGAGCTCTTTAGTTAGTTGTTTACTCGTATCGGGGTTTTTTCTTTGGGCCTTGAACCTGTATCTGTGCGATTATTTTCGACAGACTTTCATGTTCCTGGCTCTTTCTTTTTTAAAACCTTTTTTCCTCTCCGAGATTGATTTGGCTATTGTTAAATCAAGAATTCGAAGGTTTTTCGACACGAGTATAGTTACCTATATATATATATATATATATATATATATATATGTGTGTGTGTGTGTGTGTGTGTGTGTGTGTGTGTGTGTGTGTGTGTGTGTGTGTGTGTGTTTGAGTGTGTGTGTGTGTGTGTGTGTCTTTTGAATGTTCATGAATTCATCCAGGAATATTTTTCTCATAGTTATTTCTTCGTATTTTTAAAAATCTTGAATAAATTTTGCGTCTTATAATTAAAGACAACGAAAACCTCATTTCTTGGCGACCTTTATCATTTCTGCGACATTTAATGTTTCGCTCGATGCTACTTGTTTATTTTTAGTCAAGAGATTTTTAACACTTTATTTATTTTTAGGAGAATGCCTCTTACCGCTTTTTAGTCGACTTGTTCGGAAGATGATTTTTTCCTGTTGAGCAGTCATCCGCCGTTCGTTCTGTTTCACACCTTCTTGTTGAAGACTCACTCCTCAAAGTCTGTTTTTGAGTAAGCAAAGGTTCCTATGCTTGCCGTCATAGGCTTGGTTACCTTTTTCTCCTTTGCGACCAAAATTACGATTTCCTTATTTGTCTGCTCTTCTGCATTTTCCTAATTCATTTTATAATTAGGATTTTAAGTATTGGATTGGAAAGAAATGAATAGAAGTTTTGTACCACAAACGTTTTAACACGGTTCACACCTTTATTAGTTTATTAGTGTATTTTTCATTCCGTCGTTATAAAAGTGGGGTAGACAAAACAGCCGAAAGAAATGTTTAATACGCCTTTTCTTTACTTTGCCGATTTGTGCTTGGGTTTTCTGACATGTGTATTCGGTACTTTCTCTAGATTGAATCCTGGCGTCCGTTTGTTTCCTTTTGAATGACACTCCACGGTTACACCCTCAAGTCTTCCTTGGAGATCGAGATCATCAGAAGCGGCCGCGTTCTAAAACTGACTTCAGCCACTAATACTCTTCTAAAACTGACTTAAACCACCAGCACTTTTTTAAAACTAACTTAAGCCACCAAAACTCTTCTAAAACTGACTTAAGCCACCAACATTTTTCTGAAACTGTCTTACGCCACCAAAACTCTTCTAAAACTGACTTAAGCCACCAACACTTTTCTAAAACTGACTTAAGCCACCAAAAGTCTTCTAAAACTGACTTACGCCACCAAAACTCTTCTAAAACTGACTTAAGCCACCAACACTTTTCTAAAACTGACTTAAGCCACCAAAACTCTTCTAAAACTGACTTACGCCACCAAAACTCTTCTAAAACTGACTTAAGCCACCAAAACTCTGCTAAAACTGTCTTAAGCCACCAAAACTCTGCTAAAACTGTCTTAAGCCACCAAAACTCTGCTAAAACTGTCTTAAGCCACCAAAACTCTTCTAAAACTGACTTAAGCCACCAAAACTCTGCTAAAACTGTCTTACGCCACCAAAACTCTTCTAAAACTGTCTTAAGCCACCAAAACTCTGCTAAAACTGTCTTTAGCCACCAAAACTCTTCTAAAACTGACTTAAGCCACCAAAACTCTGCTAAAACTGTCTTAAGCCACCAAAACTCTTCTAAAACTGTCTTAAGCCACCAAAACTCTGCTAAAACTGTCTTAAGCCACCAAAACTCTTCTAAAACTGTCTTAAGCCACCAAAACTCTGCTAAAACTGTCTTAAGCCACCAAAACTCTTCTAAAACTGACTTACGCCACCAAAACTCTTCTAAAACTGACTTAAGCCACCAACACTTTTCTAAAACTGACTTAAGCCACCAAAAGTCTTCTAAAACTGACTTACGCCACCAAAACTCTTCTAAAACTGACTTAAGCCACCAACACTTTTCTACAACTGACTTAAGCCACCAAAAGTCTTCTAAAACTGACTTACGGCACCAAAACTCTTCTAAAACTGACTTAAGCCACCAACACTTTTCTAAAACTGACTTAAGCCACCAAAAGTCTTCTAAAACTGACTTACGCCACCAAAACTCTTCTAAAACTGACTTAAGCCACCAACACTTTTCTAAAACTGACTTAAGCCACCAAAAGTCTTCTAAAACTGACTTACGCCACCAAAACTCTTCTAAAACTGACTTAAGCCACCAACACTTTTCTAAAACTGACTTAAGCCACCAAAAGTCTTCTAAAACTGACTTACGCCACCAAAACTCTTCTAAAACTGACTTAAGCCACCAACACTTTTCTAAAACTGACTTAAGCCACCAAAACTCTTCTAAAACTGACTTACGCCACCAAAACTCTTCTAAAACTGACTTAAGCCACCAAAACTCTGCTAAAACTGTCTTAAGCCACCAAAACTCTGCTAAAACTGTCTTAAGCCACCAAAACTCTGCTAAAACTGTCTTAAGCCACCAAAACTCTTCTAAAACTGACTTAAGCCACCAAAACTCTGCTAAAACTGTCTTACGCCACCAAAACTCTTCTAAAACTGTCTTAAGCCACCAAAACTCTGCTAAAACTGTCTTTAGCCACCAAAACTCTTCTAAAACTGACTTAAGCCACCAAAACTCTGCTAAAACTGTCTTAAGCCACCAAAACTCTTCTAAAACTGTCTTAAGCCACCAAAACTCTGCTAAAACTGTCTTAAGCCACCAAAACTCTTCTAAAACTGTCTTAAGCCACCAAAACTCTGCTAAAACTGTCTTAAGCCACCAAAACTCTTCTAAAACTGACTTACGCCACCAAAACTCTTCTAAAACTGACTTAAGCCACCAACACTTTTCTAAAACTGACTTAAGCCACCAAAAGTCTTCTAAAACTGACTTACGCCACCAAAACTCTTCTAAAACTGACTTAAGCCACCAACACTTTTCTACAACTGACTTAAGCCACCAAAAGTCTTCTAAAACTGACTTACGGCACCAAAACTCTTCTAAAACTGACTTAAGCCACCAACACTTTTCTAAAACTGACTTAAGCCACCAAAAGTCTTCTAAAACTGACTTACGCCACCAAAACTCTTCTAAAACTGACTTAAGCCCACAACACTTTTCTAAAACTGACTTAAGCCACCAAAACTCTTCTAAAACTGACTTAAGCCACCAAAACTCTTCTAAAACTGACTTAAGCCACCAAAACTCTGCTAAAACTGTCTTAAGCCACCAAAACTCTTCTAAAACTGTCTTAAGCCACCAAAACTCTTCTAAAACTGACTTAAGCCACCAAAACTCTTCTAAAACTGACTTAAGCCACCAAAACTCTGCTAAAACTGACTTAAGCCACCAAAACTCTTCTAAAACTGTCTTAAGCCACCAAAACTCTTCTAAAACTGTCTTAAGCCACCAAAACTCTTCTAAAACTGACTTACGCCACCAAAACTCTTCTAAAACTGACTTAAGCCACCAAAACTCTGCTAAAACTGTCTTAAGCCACCAAAACTCTTCTAAAACTGTCTTAAGCCACCAAAACTCTTCTAAAACTGTCTTAAGCCACCAAAACTCTTCTAAAACTGACTTAAGCGACCAAAACTCTTCTAAAACTGACTTAAGCCACCAAAACTCTTCTAAAACTGACTTAAGCCACCAAAACTCTGCTAAAACTGACTTCATCCACCAACACTCTTCTAAAACTAACTTTAGCGATAATCACTCTTTTAAAACTTTTGTCGTACGTGTTTACCGTACGTGATAACCTTCTTGGAATTTCCCGTCAGAATATTTGTTCAATCCACGATGCTAAATTCATCTCATTCTGCTTTACATATCAGTTAATTATTCGCTTTTGTGTCGCTTGTCCGTTTCTTTCACTGAACTGGAGTATATGACTTTTTAGAACCACCCGATAAACTCATGAATAGGTGAAAATCAAAATTTACTATAATCGATGCTTTGATTGATTAAAAAATTTTTAGGCAACCTTCTTCCGACCAGTTAGTCGCATCAGATATGGTTCATCTGCAGTACTAAAATGATTCAAGGTATTTTTTCGTTAAAGGTGTCTCGACCCTTTTCACTACAGAAGACCATACGTGTAACCATCTGTTCTTAAAGGATTATGGATTTTTGAGAAAAGTCTTGGTATAATCTTATTACAGAATTAAAAGCATTCCACGCTAATGTTCTTGAGAAAGGCATTGATCAACATCGCCCAGCCTGATAAAAAGCTTGATTTCGGTATATAACGATGGTTAACGTAGGAAATAGTCAAGTTTGATCGTACGAGATAAGATAGAAATCTTTCTGAGTTACGACAAAGAACAAATATGGTATATGACGTTCAAAATGTAACATTTAATTGAGAGGCTATTCAGCTAATTGTAGAATGATTTAGAAAGTTTCCTTTTATTAATCTTCATCTATTTATCAATTTTATATCTAAGAAATCGATGCTTATTTTCCAACAACCCTCTTTCAATTCCTGCTAGATTGTTTTTTTCTTCTTCTTTGCTAAGTAATCTCTCTGGATTTCACAATCTCCATTTATTTATTTCACTCAGGTTTTCAAACCAGTAATAATTGACAATTTTCACTGAAATACAAATCTCCCCAAAACTCTATTCAGTATTCTGTCAGATTTTGTCGTATAGATGCTATCAATTATCTTGATCTTTAGTTCTTAAAGTCATTTGCTTGGCTCTTTCGAACTAGTACTCAAATTGGGCGGTGGCACGGTGGAGTAGTGGATAACGGCTCGGATCGAGAACTTGGAGTAGTCGAGTTCGAATTCCAGTCGAATCCATTACATTCACTTACGTGCTAATATCCTCGGGAAGGGTATCAATCCTCTCCTTTTAACCCCAGCTATGGGTAAGTAGCAGGACAGACCGGGTTCTATAGCCTTGCATGGCAATTGGTCTACCGCAGAAAGAAATGGCAACCTACTGTGGGAAAAAATCTGCCTCGTCGGGATACATGCCTAAGCGATTCAACTGACTGATTCAAATTACAGTTGGTTCTCTAATGCTTCCTCAGATGTCTTACACGATCCATATATATATTTTTAGATTTACTCTATGGTCTGCAGGGAAATCCACGATCTACACGTTCTTTACTTCTTGTTTACAACTGTCATAGATTTTGCCTGGATGAAGCGTTTTTTTATTATTATTATTATTATTATTATTATTATTATTATTATTATTATTATTATTATTTCCTTTGATTTCTGGTGTGTACACATTTCTTTCCGGGTCCCGCTTAGATACCTATGGTTAGAAATGGCATCATGACATTTTTTTACTGACCAATTAAAATACACACACACACACATATTATACATATTTGGTGTGTCTGATTCGTGGTGTTCTTTTCTGGATTTTCGAGTGCACTGAACAATGGTGTCATGACTTGTTGATCCTCTTCGCGAGACCATTCCGTTCGTTTTCTATTTATTAGTCGATTTGGCATTGAATCACTTGGTCCAAGGTTGCAAATAGTCCGGGTTTGGTGACCTAGTGGCTCTTCGTTTTTGGAAGATTTTGTTCCAATGACAGATTTTTCGGCCCCAGTCTGGTTCCTCTCTGAGGCACGCGGCCCTTGTTGATCCGGGTGACGACCGATCCGATATGAAAATTTATTCGTAATGATTGAAATTCGTAGAATTTTGCATTTTGATCTTGACCGCCGAGGAGTAATGTTGTTCAAGTTGCCAGCTTTCCATTATTATTATTATTATTATTATTATTATTATTATTATTATTATTATTATTATTATTATTTACCTCTTTCTTCAATGTACAAATTTTTCTGGATCTCCCCTCACCCGTCTTATGCTCCCCTTGTTCTTTCTACTTCTACACCTCTACCCGCTCCTCTCGCTATCCTCAATTCCAATCAAACGACCAACAAATTAACCCCGCATTAATCGAACCATTTTCGTTCGATTTCTTATTTCTTTTCTTCTCAATTCACTACTACATTCAGATTATCGATCGCAAATTGTCAAATAGATCTTCGATTAGACATAATGATTCCATTACCTTCCTTGTCCGTCACTTGCAATTACAGCGCAATTCTTCTTCTTCTTCTTCTTCTTATTATTATTATTATTATTATTATTATTATTATTATTCCTTCTTCTTCTCCTCCACCTCTCCATCTCCTCCTCTTCTTCCTCCTCCTCCTCCTTCTTCTTCTTCCTTCTCCTCCTCCTTCTTCTTCCATCTCCTCCTCCTCCTCCTTCTTCTTCTTCTTCTTCTTCTTCTTCTTCTTCTTCTTCTTCTTCTTCTTCTTCTTCTTCTTCTTCTTCTTCTTCTTCTTCTTCTTCTTCTTCTTCTTCTTCTTCTTCTTCTTCCCTCGACAACAACAGCGTAACCAGGTTTTTAAAGCAAAGGATATCCCTGACGATATTTTGGTCACGATTTGACACACGTTATCGCATCATTACATTATTTGCCAAATCATAATGCTCTTATTTACTCTTCATTGAGTTTAACGGTGCAGTTGCCTGCAAATGGAACATCCCGATTTCAGACGTTGTACAGCGAAAGTTCAAATTACTTATGTAATTTTCTAAAGTGTTTTCGTTATTTTAACTAATTTTCCTAAAGGAAAGAAAACAAATCTTATTTCGAACAAAAAGCACAACGAGTCATCCTTCGCCGACGACTCATCCGAATAATGCGCAGGCATTTTGAACATCTCAAAAACCGGTTAAGCAGCTTTGATGTAACGTAAATGTTCATGTGTAAAACGGGATCTTATTGCGCATTTTTTTTTTTTTCACGAAACTGAAATCGCTGCTGAAATGTCATGGAGGAAATTAAAGAAAACGCGATGAAGCAGCTGGTGGCCATAGTTAACAAACCTGGTGTAATGGTTAACAAGCTTGTCCTGCTAGATCAGCTACGACTGAAAAGTGAATTCGATCCTCACTAGGAGCTTCATACTTTCGGCCTTGTGGCACATCTAAGCAACGCTTAGAAAATAGCCATGATAAGCCCACGCTGTCTTTGACGAGTGGGACTGCACTTCTGGTGTTAACTGAAAACAAGTGCATGTGCATTCGTTAAAGTATTTACCGCTCACCTGCAAAGCATTAAATGATCAACCTTTGAATTATTAATATTCGCTAGATTATTCAAATGAGGGAAGGTTTGGCATTCATTTCAGTAAGTTCATTTTAGTGCATTGTAAGTACATTTTAGTATTTTGTGACACTCTATATGTAAGCTGTAGAATGACTACAAAGTTTAATAAATTCTTCTGCAGATATCGTTATGAAGTTTAACTATCAATGAATCACAAACCAAAGTATTGGTAAATGCAGTAATGGAATCCCCAGACTTTGCTTGGAGGAAAAAAATAGCTATCATTACCTTCCCAGACCAAAATAAATTATTAAATCAAAGATCCGAGCTAATCTCAAAATGTAGACATGAAAACAAATTTTTACTACGTAACTTAAAAATCGAAAACGGAAAAAATAAATAAGTACATAAACAAACAAAATGACAATAAAATAAGCAAAATAAATTAATCCAAACATTTTACCAAATCACACCTGTTAGAATAGACGAAATAGAATAAAAAATAAGAAACAAAATCAATAAATAAAGTAAATAATAATCAAATTAGCAAACTATTATGACAAAAATATTAGACTATAAAAATCAAAACAAAAAATCGGACGAAAAATAGCTATAACTGTTATATCACGATAAAAAGAATGATAGAAAAATAAAAAATAATATACTGCGTTACTTAAAAATCGAAAACCAAAAAGAGAAAATATACAGTGTAACAAATAAATAACAACAAGTAAAATAAATTGATCTAAATACATCCAAATATATAAATAAACTAACAACCGATACCGACAAACTTGCCGTTTAGAAATAACAAATAAAGAAAATCAATCCAAATAAATAAATTAAAAACTGTTCCCACCAAAATAATAGTTAGAACAAACTACAACAATCAACCCCCAAATTGAACAAATAGCTTTAATTATCTTTCCAAACAAAAACAAAACTATTAAATAAGCTATATAAACAATTTTTTATTACGTTAATAAAAACACCGATCAAAATAAAAAATAAAAAGTAAATAAATATATAAGATAAAAAAATAAAAATAAATAGAAACAAGCAAAATAATTTTACCCAAATAAATAAATAAACAAATAAACGACTTCCGGTAAATTAACCGCCAAAGTAGATTACCCACAATAAGCTATATAAAAAAATATTTTACTACGTTAATAAAAACACCAATCAAAATAAAAAAGTAAATAAATATATAAGATAAAAAATAAAAATAAAAATAAATAAAAACAAGCAAAATAATTTAGCCCAAATAAATAAACAAACAAATAAACGAATTCCGGCAAAATAAACGCCAAAATAGACTACCCAATAGCCGAGAAAAATAACAGCACTCGTGGCCTGACGATTGCATCTAGCATGAAACAGACTGTCGCCTCTAAGTGCTGACTTCTATGTTCACTTTTATATTTACACACGCTCTATCTCTGATATTGGGCACTTTATCCCATAAATATAGCACACTTTAAGACTATATTTCTTCATATATATATATATATATATATATATATATATATATATATATATATATATAGTCGGATTTATGTGAGTTCGGATATGGCTTGAAGATTGCGTTAA
>OZ038498.1:11528338-11538338 GCA_964036315.1 Acanthosepion esculentum | reverse complement strand
TCATCTTTGTCGCCATATTTATTACAACGTTTCGGCCTTTCAGTATCTGTATATACTTCTGAGATGAGGTATTATGTACACTATTTACATTATTCCGACTATTGTCCTCATCTTTGTCGCCATATTTATTACAACGTTTCGGCCTTTCAGTATCTGTCTATATTTCTGAGATGAGGTATTATGTACACTATTTACATTATTCCGACTATTGTCTTCATCTTTGTTGCCATATTTATTACAACGTTTCGGCCTTTCAGTATCTGTCAATATTTCTGAGATGAGGTATTATGTACACTATTTACATTATTCCGACTATTGTCCTCATCTTTGTCGCCATATTTATTACAACGTTTCGGCCTTTCAGTATCTGTCTATATTTCTGAGATGAGGTATTATGTACACTATTTACATTATTCCGACTATTGTCTTCATCTTTGTTGCCATATTTATCAAAACGTTTCGGCCCTTCAGTATCTGTCTATATTTCTGAGATGAGGTATTATGTACACTATTTACATTATTCGGACTTATTGTCTGTATCTTTGTTGCCATATTTATCACAACAGTTTCGCCCGTTGTACACTCCGGCCTTCTTCAGGTGATTGGAATGTCGAATTGAACCCTTTATTTCGCTCCCTGGAGTAGACTGTTCTACATTCACGTGCCATATCTAATAGATGTCAGTTATCAGTTATCTCCAATTAATTCACCTCTCCGAGTTATCCACTGCCTTAACCAGGTATTGAACTCACATACTTGATATGTATTTAGAGATTCTTGACAGAAAAAAATATGAAATCTCATCAGGCTATACCTGGCATCTCGGCTTAATTACATTCCCACCGTCGTAACATAGCTTTCTTGTGCCTTTTCTACAAATACTTTCATTATCTTTCTATGTTTCTACGATAAGGTATTATGTACACTAGTTACATTATTCGGACTATTGTCCTCATCTTTGTCGCCATATTTATTACAACGTTTCGGCCTTTCAGTATCTGTCTATATTTCTGAGATGAGGTATTATGTACACTATTTACATTATTCGGACTATTGTCCTCATCTTTGTCGCCATATTTATTACAACGTTTCGGCCTTTCAGTATCTGTCAATATTTCTGAGATGAGGTATTATGTACACTATTTACATTATTCGGACACATGGCACAGTGGATAAAGACGTTAGTTAGATCCAGTGACAGGACCCAAAGACATGGCACGTGGAACTAGAAGAGTCTGTCCCAGCGAGCGAAATAAAGGGTTCAGTTCGACATTCTTCCACCTGAAGAAGGCCGGAGCGTACAACGGGCGAAACGTTGTGATAAATATGGCAACAAAGATGAGGACAATAGTCCGAATAATTGTAAATACTTTCTGCTTTGCACTGAACTGCCGATAATCGATTTGACTTTTATTGATTTGCCTTCTTCATTACTTTTATCAATTGCACATTAATTTACTCTGATCGATTATATTTAACGATCTCGGTTAGAATAGATGCTTTGCTCTGCGATGATTTGGTTTCAATAATACGCACCCAGTGACCTACTTAGTGGTTGAGGTAGGTGCGTATTTCTCAAATGGATCGGTATCCGAGCTGAGGCGAAAATATAAATTTTAGAATGCATATTTTTCTGGATTGTTTGGCCCAGCCACATTAGCGTACGAGACTCTTTCTAGCTTCATTTGACCTTGAGTTGTACGATTTGTATATATAAAAATAAATCATGTTTATCTTTCAGTGACTTAATACTCACCTACGGTTGGCCACTCCTACAGAGAGTAGCAGGTATGAGCGGGGACTTCGCCCTGGCCCGAGAGGGTCGAGAAACCTCTTAACGACCACCCTTGATAGGGATCGGGGCCTGTAATCAACCCCGTGAACGAGTCCTCGTCAACGGTTCGCCACTTCTACAGAGAATAGCAGGTATCAACGGGGACTTCGTCTCGGCCCGAAAGGGTCGGGAAACCTCTTAACCACCTCCGGTGATAGGGATCGGAGCCTGTAATCGAACCCGTGAACATCTACGGTTCGCCACTCCTGTAGAGTAGTGTCAGATTTACTGATAGTTTTCGCGGACCATGTTCACTGACATGCATATTAGGCTTCGCGACGGTGATGTAAACGGCAAATAGTTTATGAAATGCCATCTACACCTGACAGCCATCCTGTATTTCAATGGTAGTTGATTTAAATGTCTTACTTCAGATTTCGTTAGCAAATAAAAGCAGTTAAATCGACCTTCCTAACCGAACGATCCTCTGTGGCTCAATCGGTTATGGCACGTCAGGCTAAATGTCGGTTCCGTATAGGATACAGGTTCGATTCCTGTCGGAGGAAGAATATTTTCTATGAAAATTTCTCGGATATACAGGCCAATTAATATTGTTTATTATAAACAGAACATTTACTTTAATATTTGTATGTATAAACATAAAAATGTCATTTTTTTATTTTTTTATATATATATATATATATATATATATATATATATATATATATATATATATATATATATATATATGCCGAGAATAAATAGCGTTAACCTGTTTTCATTTTTTTCTTCAAGATTAAACATACAGGTAATATAGGTGGATGACAATAATCTAGGTGAAAATTAATGCACACGCAGTTTCCAAAATAGGGTTTCATCTATAATAACCAGTCCCCATATTAAAATAGTCGGCGTTAAAAGTGTTTTACAGTGTCATTCTTGCCTCCAGATGGTTCATAACCATTCTGCGACATATCATTGGATTCTTTTTGCAAGCTTTACTGAGTGAGTATATCTGTAGTCGTTCTCTTATGTGCCATACACGTTCAGTAGATGATAGGTCTGGGGATCGTGTCGGCCATTTGTAGGAAAAATGTTTACGTGCATTATATGAACAGGTATTGTCCTACTAAGACAGCTTATTCCCTTCCTGTTGTCGGAATGACATTGGAACGGTTGGAAGATCGTTCTGATTCTACATGACACTATTCAACAAATACAAAAAGCAAGCTGTTACTTCGGCACCCGGCGATTATATGTCGTGGGTTAGAAGATGTCACTCCCCAGATATATATCGCACGCGCAAACCAGCGTTATTTCTATGAAGGTAGAACCTGTTCTCATCATTGATCAATTATCGTAGTCGTTTCTTTTATAGTTTACGTGATAAAAGTATATTTTGTATTATCGGTAAGAATTTGTCGGATTTCTTGGATAGTGCTATGCGACGTAATAGGACTAGTCTTAGACAAATGCCACTAAAACGACTACAAAATCCCAAAAATATTAAGCATAAAAAGCAATCAACTCAACATCAATAAACATAATAAATATATTCCATATAAAAAATTACACGACTACACGAACTGCCACGTGAAGACGCAATACTTAAAAAAACCGACACGACACGCGATATTTGATGAAACTGATATAACACAAAAACAAAAGCGATTTTGGAATAACTTACGAAAATGGAAAAACTCACGGGTTGGATAATTTATATATAAATTTGAATTACAAAACAGGAGAATGGATCAAAACAGAAAAAGAAATTATTACGAAAGCACAGACACAAAAATATGGGAGAGAATGATATATACTCGTTTATATACCAAAACAATGTTGTAAAAATTAAGGACAATTCGATCTTTAGGGCTTTATCAAACTAATAAGTAATGTTTACGTTATGCGACTACGCATGCGCACGAAGGAACAAGGACGCTGATATTTTAAACTTTGAAATTCAATTTTTTTTTAATAGTATGTGTTTGGGTATATAGTCGAGTCAATTTCATTCATTTTTTTTTTCTTCCTGATTATATTTTTTTATCGCTTTTCTTATTAACTATCCCACGTTGTGATAATAGAAGGTCTGCCGAGAAAAGTGAAACGTAAGAAGCCGGACATAAATTTACTGTGGATGTTCTACAGATTAAAGCACTTTCTATAGTCTTTCTTTTTAGTAAATTGTATTCTCATTTAATTACAGTATTTTTTTAATCGAAGTATGGTAGAATTCCTCAAGGTTTCTCCTATGTATTCCTTGTAGCAATCATTACAGGTAATACAGAAAATTCCTCCTTCAAGTTTTAGCCTATTATTTTTTGTCTTGTATTGTCTTTTATTGCTTTAGAAGTTGTTGTAATTAATGTTATGTTACGCCTCGATAAAAGCTTTTCAGTTGTAGTTTTCATAGATTACGTTGGAAAAATAATATAATTTAATTCGCTGGGTTTGTCAGAATGGTCCACTCTTCTACTTTAAAATATTTTACGAACCTTTTGTTTCGGGTTGAACATGAAATAATTAAGTTATTGTAAGATCTTAAAATGATTTACATTGTATTTCTCTTAATAAAAATATTGAGGACTACAAATTCTGAGTGCTCTTAAATAGAATCCAATAATTATTCCGAATTTTATTTTCTTGATATGATGAGAATAGAAATTTATAAGATCATTTTATTAGTTGATTTGCGATGGTTTTAGGTCATTGTCTCTACAGTGTAACATGATATCTAGGAAATGTAAAGTGATGTTTGTTTCTGTTTTATAAGTGAATTCTATTGCATGCTCGGCTTTATTTTATCGACAAGGTCAGGTAAAGCCATTTTGCAGGGATATATTAGAGCATCTTCAGTATATTAGAAGTATGTTGACTGTCTAGGTAAAATACTCTGGAAAGGATCAGATGCAAGATATTCTAAAAAATACAGGTTGAAACGTCACTTGCTGGTAAATCCATTGGTAATCCAAATATTTGTTTAGAAATGTGAAATTTAAAGGTGATGAATCAGCAGATATTGTTTTAGTTATTAATAGGAGGAGGTTTATTTTTTATTGTGTTTCGTGCTTCTTAAAAATACTTAAGCATTTGTTTAGAGAGATGTGTAAAAGAGTTCAACATCTAAACTAATGTTCCCAAACACATCATAAAAAATAAAATTTGAAAGTTTAAATTTCAGCGCCCTCTCTCTCTCTCTCTCTCTCTGTCTGTCACTCTCTCTCTCTCTGTCACTCTCTCTCTGTCACTCTCTCTCTGTCACTCTCTCTGTCAATCTCACTCTCTCTGTCACTCACTCTCTCTCTGTCACTCTCTCTCTGTATCTCTCTCTGTCACTCTCTCTCTCTGTCACTCACTCTCTCTCTGTCACTCTCTCTGTCACTCTCTCTCTCTCGCTGTCTCTCTCTGTCACTCTCTCACTCTCTCTCTGTCACTCTCTCTGTCACTCTCTCTCTGTCGCTCTCTCTCTCTCTCTCTCTCTCTCTCTCTCTCTCTCTCTCTCTCTCTCTCTCTCTCTCTCTCTCTCTCTCGTGAGCGTATGTACTTACATCAACGTAAACATCATTTTAGTCCGATGAAGTTTCCACTTCCCAAGTCTGTACAAATTACTAAACATTGGAATTTATTTTAGAAATTCTTCTTGGCGAGGTGAAGTGGTTTTCGGAACTCCCGCATCTACATAAGAACGAAACACGTCACACGAAAGAATGTGTACACTTTGACATATATTTTCCTAAAACAAACAAGAATATATATATATATATATATATATATATATATATATATATATATATATATATATATATAAGTGAACATAGAAGTAAACACTTAGAGACGACAGTCTGTTTCATGCTAGATGCAATCGTCATATATTTACACACGCTCTATCTCTGATATTGAGCACTTTATCCCATAAATATAGTACACTTTAAGACTATATTTCTTCATATATATATATATATATATATATATATATATATATAGTTTTGAGGGATGTTATATTTATAGGTTAAACTGCTCAATATCAGGGACAGTGCATATGTAAATATAAAAGTGAACATGTTACATGCTCTTCAGGTCGAAAGATTGTGTTTTAAGCATGAAACAGTTTGTCGCCGCAGGGTGTTGACCTCAATGTCCACTTTACTATATCCACTATATATATATATATATATATATATATATATATATATATATATATATAAATCAGGCGGTCAAATAAAATACGCGATCATGGTTTCGACCTGACGGTCTCTTCGGTCGATACTTTTAAAATGACCACTTTAACGATTTATTTAAAACGCACACACACACACACACACACACACACACACAAAGATCGCTACATAATTATCTTTCAAATAAAAAAAAACACACTCATAATGAATGAAAGGCAGGACATTGAGTGTAATGCAAAGGAAGGGGAAAAGAAGGTTGAATAAAAAAAACTTTACATATATATATATATATATATATATATATATATATATATATATATATATATATATATATATACAGGAGAGTGATGAAAGTTTTCCCGCCCGATCCACTTCTCCAAATCTGAACAAATTACTAAATCTTGGAATTTATTTTGGAAACCCTTCTTGGTTAGGCCTAGATCTTTTCAGCGCCCCCTCACCTACCAAACACGTGGATGACCAGCCGTCTCTGCGCGGAAAGATTAAAAATTTAAGAAATAAAAAAAGAAAGAAACAATATAGGAAAGAAAAAAAAAGACGCTGTTGGTAAAAGTGAGGGAGAAGCGAGTAAATAAATGGTTGCTTAATAAAGTGACGTAAAAGAAGAGATGGGAAGCAGACATACCAGTGCTGTTTCTGTTACCATAGAAACAGTATGATGACGTCGACAGAGTTTGTCTGTCTGTCTGGCTATGTTGAAGCGTGTCAGAAAGTACGTCGAAAGAAAGAAGAGAAGAGAAAACGGACCGTCCACTCATCAGATATGCAGGTGTGAGCAATTACCTATGTAAATATATGTAAATGTAAGCATATTTGCCGTGGACCAAATTTTGGCGTTAATGCAGCCATGGAAATAAACCCAGAGGAGGAGAAATGAACGTCGACCGACAAAATGGCGCTTTTTGTTGTTATTGCTTAATTGAGATTCAGGTGCTACAATAAGACTTCCACATCCGCCATCTTGTCTCTCTTCAGCGTTTTGTTATGTATTATGTGCTATTCTAAGTTGACAATACAGAAACATGATGTTCGCCTATTTTCTTCTACAAGTTAATGTCTTCAAGGTTTTTTTTCTTCTGCAAAACAGTTATTAATAATTGATGCTTTTATGGTAAGATGTTTCAATAAAATTGATGAATTCTGTCTAAACTAACAACAAATGCGAATACAAATTGAATGTTTTCTTTTCACCATTTGAAACAGTTTCTCAAAATCTATGATATAGCTGATTGTTTGCAAAACTGATCGCGTGTGACTGGGGTACGAAAATAAAACGGCTTGAATTAGGTTTCACATGTTGAGTTTGTATTTGTTTTGTTTTTCAGATTTTTGTTATTTACGTGTAGCTTTGCAATTTCGACGATGATCAGAGTGTAGTATCTGTATCGAATTCCAATTCTACAATGCGGAATATCGTGAAGTTCACGGCAAAGCAAACAGGAAAGTGTAGTCTTGAGGAATGAAATCCTTACGCAGTACCAAATGTATCAAAGGGTCATCGTACTCAGATGCCAGCGTGCCAGGGGCAACAGAGACTGCGCCATTTTTGTCCACAGACTATACGTACATATGAAATAGACCTAGTGTCATATCCATGAGGTGATGCAGGATAAGAGTGTAGTATCAGTGCTCTTTGGGAAAAGTGTTACACGCACTTACATTGATTTTTCCTTTTTCCCTTCATTTCTGTCATTCTAATTTCTTCTCATTTTTTCTTTTTCTTTCGTTTCTTTCGCCTTCCCTTTACTCCCACGATCACTACTTCTCTCTTTTCGTGCCTCTCTTCCCTGTTTCTCCCATTCTCTCTCTCTTTCTTGGTTACTTATTCTCTCTCTCTCTCTCTCTCTCTCTATATATATATATATATATATAGAGAGAGAGAGAGAGAGAGAGACAGAGAGACAGAGAGAGACAGAGAGAGACAGAGAGAGACAGAGAGACAGAGAGAGAGGAGGCACGGTGGAGTAATGGATAACGTCTTGGATTGAGGAATCGGAGAGCCGAGTTCGAATTCCAGTCGAATCCATTACATTCACTTACGTGCTAATACCCTTGGGAAAGGTGTGAATCCTCTTCTTCTTCCTCCAACTATGGGTAAATAGCAGGACAGACTGGGTTCTATAGCCTTGGACGGCAACTGGTCTAGGAGAAGGACAACTCTGAATTCAAAACCTGCGGAGGGTCGTTTGGGGACCTTGTGGCATTCGTTGCACCAGGTCCCTGTATTCGTCCCTCCCAAAAAAGTGTGGATGGCCCTGCACAAAGCCTTCACCACTATAATCAAATCCTGTGTGGGTTGAGTTCGACGGGAGAGTCCATCATCATATATATATATATATATATATATATATATATATATATATATACATATATATATATATATACATACAAGTATAGGATTGGTGTATACGGAATAAATTCCAATAGCCAAAAAATACTATTCTTAACAGAGTGCTCAATACAGAGTAGAGCAAATATATTTTTAAAGGGTGCATTAATTATTATAACAAAGGTTCGTTGTCATGTTTTTTTAATTCTCATATACTTTTCTTTTGATTGGTCATTGCAGTTTATGTAACAGCGTTTTCTCTATCGAGGGGTGTTTGATCGATTTGAACCTTTTAAAACCCTTTATTCACTACCATCACTTGATAAGTCACCAGAAGTGTTGAAACAAAATTGCTATTTTTGTAGTGATTTTATAACATATTTATGTCATAATTTTCGAACAAATTATATATATATATATATATATATATATATATATATATATATATATATATATATATATAAAGAGAAAGAAAGAATTGGTAGTTATTCAAACCACAACGATCTTCAGATCATTCTTTCTCTTTCTCTCTCTCTCGCACACACACACTCTCTCTCTCTTTATCTCTCCCTCTCTCCCTCTCTCTCTCTCTCTCTATATATATATATATATATATAAGCACTGTGTACAACACTCAGTTGCTTCAATCTGTCTCAAGATTTAACAGAATCTTCAAGCCATATCCACGCTGCTGATATTTATATCTTTTTCAGATATTGAGCACTTTCTACCATAAATATATCCTACCTAAAATCTCTCTCTCTCTCTCTATATATATATATATATATATATATATATATATATATGTGTGTGTGTGTGTGTGTGTGTATGTATGTATGTATGTATGTATGTATGCGCGTGTCTGTTTCGTTAAACAAAACTGACAAGGTACTTACAAAACCGGCCACAACGTATATATATATATATATGTAATGAAAATCTTGGTAATCCGTATGGATAATCCCAAGGAGGATGAAATCAGGATAGCTCATTGTTAAATCAGAACGATTAATTTAATTTAAAGAAAAGAGATTCAGGGTTCATGTTTATAATTTATTTCCATAGGGAGTTTCTTTTTTTCTGGTTCATCAGACCTCACTTCGAAGGATGAAAAAATGAATTTAAATTTACATATAATTTTTTACACTTTTGAGGGGTAGTATTAAGTTGATGTAAGGTGATATCTACAGTGGTGAGAGATAGTGTGACAGACATGGTCGAAATTAGAGAGGAAAGGGAGAGATAGGAATGCTTTTAAATTTATTTTTATTACAATACTTAATAGTGAGGAAGTGGGGCAATGATCAAACATTGACCTATTTTATAGGTCGACTCACCGGAAACGATATAGAGAGTTAAAAGAGAGAAGTAAAGATGTAAAAAAATAAGAGATAGAATTTGGGTTTTGAAGGAAACAAAGTGGAATATAAATTTGGAGAGGGAAATTAAGAGAATTAATGTATGTGGGCATATAGCGGCCAATCTGGAAAAACACTGATATTTTTTTTAAATTTATATATATTACACGGTGAAACACAACACGTCAGGTGAGAATGCATGTCATACTCGGAACCTCGTTCGCCCTTCAGCATGTTGCACTCCTCACAAACTTTCAAACCAAGTACTCGCGCACCTCCTTGAAGTTGCTCCGGTAGCTTGCTCACCAGTCAGGTTTATCTACCTCCCCAGTCAAGA
>OZ038498.1:11518338-11523338 GCA_964036315.1 Acanthosepion esculentum | reverse complement strand
ACACATTTATTTCGTCTTCCAGTTTTGATTCAAAAGTAAAAAATACAGCCTGAAGATGAATGCGTGAAGCATTTGAAAGTACTAGCTGAATTAAAAAAATACACCATATCCATTTTATACATAAGGATCTCATCATTCAGTGGATTATTAATAGTATAATGCTTATAATTATGTCTACTAGCGAAGGGATTTCGCCAATAATTGCATTAATATTGCTAATTGATTCAAGGTATGATTAACTCTTTGTAATATATATATATATATTTATATATTGATAGATAGATAACACACACATATATAAGTTTATGTGTATGCGCACCTGCACTCACAGGTAACTCTACCCAGGCACTTATCCACACCCCTTTTTACCAGGTGATATCTTGAAGGGCGTGCCTGTCAAAACTTTCACTGCTGTTTGTGTTTGATAGATGTTGGGATTTTACGCATCTACTACTACTGCGCCAATTGATTAAAAGTTTCAGTCGGTTTGGATATGTCCAAGTTCAAACCTAAATCTATTTTATATCTACATGATTATACATATATATATATATATATATATATATATATATATATATATATATATATATTGTGTATATATATATATATATATATATTGTGTGTATATATATATATATATATATATATATATATATATATATATATTGTGTATATTTAGGCAGAAATTTTTCATTGATGCATGTTTGATTAAATATAGACAAGTATTTTTGTTTTAAGTAAGTTCCTTCCATATTGTCTGATAAGCTTAATAACATTATCATTGAAAGACGAAAGGAAATCACCATATTGATATATGTTTAAATCCTATCTAAGCTTTCGGCTTACATAAGCCATTATCAAAGATGAGAATTACATTTCAATATATCAAACAATACACGGACGAAACAATAATGATAGTCTGTTTTTGTTGCATGAATAATTTCAAAGCAACGACAAACTCGTGTATGGCGAATATCGGATCGCAGCTCGTGACGTCACACATGACCACGCGAGAGTGAAAAACGAGAAGTATTAAGTGTGGGAAGCCGTTGGTATAAACCAATGGCTTCTATTGTTAATTATAGGCATTTAAGAATATTTGTGGATATTTCATAGTTTATTTTGTTCAGATTAGGTTTCAACTGTTTTATGTATATAGCTTCAAGAATTTTTATTTTTTCGTTTATTGTTTTCATTTTTAAGTATAGTTGTGTTTTCAACAAGGATTTTCCGGAATTGTGTACGCGGCCAGGCATGTTGTTTTAAATGCCTAAAAATGCTAGAGTTATCATTCAAATGTAGAGTCAAACGTCGTGAAAGCGATTTTGTGGTGTGACCAACATAAATATTATTTAATCCATTGGAGATGCAATCTCCCAAAGGGCACTTGAATTTGTTAACTATGTTGGTTTTTTGTTATATATATATATATATATATATATATATATATATATATATATATATATATATATATATATATAGTGCGTATGTTACAGAGAACCATCAACCTTCTCAATGCAATTCTCTTCTACACCAACCCTGTCATAAAACTGACTTATATCTTGGTGAAAATGATAATCATTGGACCAAATGACATGTTTATCCTTTTTTGTCATTTAAAACGAACCCTTCCAAGATCAACTATGGTAGCACGTAGGCATTATAATGTGATTGCCTCAAGCAAAACGATGAATGTTGAAACGTTTCCACTAAGTAAAGTGAAACACGTTATTTTTATCCGAGATAAGTCTCACTCGACTAGATTTCCAAATGAAGGATGTAGAACACTAAATAGATGTCGGATTTCTATACGCGCCAAAAGAAAACATATTAAAAGATCTGAAGTTGCATTTGTCAGTTTTGTTATTTTTATTACCAAACATAAAACATTAATTTCTAAGCAGGAAGAAATAAATCAATGCGTTTAAGTGAAATACATATGACTATATATTATGAAAGAGGCAACATTTCTGATTAGGGGCGGCCAATTTATGAAGCCAATTTAATTTTGGGGATATATTTATATTTATATGATAAATAAACCATGTGGATTTAAACTCAAAATAGAAACAATATTTTGTAAAAATACTGAACGATGAGCACTCAACTTTCGCAATGGCATAAAAGTTAGAGAGACGGTGTCAGAACAATCTGATCCCCGCCCAAATTAAAAACGCTGGCAAGATAAGAGCAAGAAAAACTGGCTTTTAGAATGTCACGAAAAGATTCTAGAATTAAAAGGTTAATATGCAAGCAAATTAGATGGGGGTAGCAATATTCAAAGAAGTTCGCGTTGCAAATGTAAACAAAGAGAAAAAATGCAGAATATTAAGAACATTGACTGAAATCATGAATGCATCTAAACTTTGAAGTAAACATCACACGAACAAAGATGGAATTTAGGTGACGTAGTAAATGAAAATTGATTTCTCAAAAGTAATTCTTACTGACGAATGTAGGGTTAAAATAGTTAGACTAAGTAATCAGCAAAGAGACGGGGGTCATCTTGGGCGTTAGTATTATATGCAGTAAAATTATAGGTCCTTTCAAAGTTTCTGTTGCCAAGTTAAAGTCAGAGACTAATTTTAAGTTCTTGCTTTTTCAGTGGCTCAGGTCATAATCACTAAGCTTTAAATTAAATATATATTTTGAAATCAGATCCTTCCTTCTCCTAGACTGGCCACCAACCAAAACTAACGAGCTCTGTTTACCCATATTCCGACAGTTAGTGAACTATGCAAAAGCAGGAGTATTGAATTCTTTGACTTATTTGATATATACGGAGAGTAAAATTAGCTTCATAAATTCCTTATTATAATTATAGTTTTGGTTGGTGGCCAGTCTAGGAGAAGGAATGCTCTAAGCTTTCAAGTTTTAGGGTAAAAGATTGACATTTTGAATTCAGATGCAGATATATTTGCTATGAATTTGGGAGGCGTCATTATTCCAAATGTTCTTCACACTATTATTGCTGTGACGATGTTGCTTGAATTGTAATTCTAACGCTTCGGATAGTCTATTCTACAGCCTGCCTCAATTGGACAATCAGTATGAAAAATCTTATTATTTCTGCAGATAATACAACCAAAGAAAACCGTAGAATAGAACGGTCAAAACCCTAGGATATAACACCTCATTTTAATATAACCATTTTAATAGCAACACTATACCTTGTGTATAGCTGGCCACTCGTATTCGAGAATACTCGTCTGCCTATTGCAGAGGCTTGCTCGGGCACTTATTCAACACCCACAGAGCCCACCTATGGTTTATACTGCACCAATACCCCCAGTTTCTGGGAAAGAGCGCGTTTTCTAGCGGGATCAACAATTTGAATAAGGCCAACACGCTCAAACTCTCGTTCCTTCGTGCTATGACAGCTATCGACGACCCCAAGGGTTCCGTCTACACAATTTCACTCACAGGGCTTGGATCAACTTTCCAAAGGTGCCTCACGCTGAGAACGACCCCTCCAGTCCGATAACATCTGGAAGTCTCCTTCCTGACAAATCGACCATGGTGAGATTCGAATCTGGGTCTCATGCTAAACTTCTAACCACTTGGCCACGTGCCCATATATTTACCTTGAGTAGTTGTTGGGAAAATGACGAAACCATCTAAAAGAATGAATTCAATAATCAGGAGAACGCTCTTGGATTACATTGCAAAGATCTAGAGGAATTGGTAAAAAAAAAGACAGGAAAGCAACCTTTGCGCGTTGAGGCTTGTTACAACAAACCTTCAGAGAAATTTTGTATTCCAGTTATTATAGAAATCCCTTCTTGAATGGTCACTCTTGTACTTTTTTCATTTCTACAATACAGTCGTCTCCGATTTTTTACAAATAGATACATATTTTGATTACGTAAATATTGCAGACAACATGTGGTAGAAAAAACATAAAAACAACTCGTAAGTCAGTGCAACTATGTATCATTCAAGTAGGAAAATCTTCATTGAAAATCAGTATTAAAAGTCTTAGATATTAGCTATGATCCAACATCGATTCCAAAACTCTATCAATTTGCAGATCAATCCAATCTTTCAAGAACAGATAGATGAGTATGATCAATTCGATCGTAGATGTAAAACACATTCTATCGATCTGTTGCAGCGTAACAGATACTGGGAAAAGATTTTTATTTCAGTCTTCCAAGTTTCAAATATTTATCAAACTTCATGAATTCCTCAAATAAAATTCTCTAATGGAAGTCTTTTTGGTGCAACCTTTATTTGCTTCCTTTATAATTCTCATCGCTTTGTACCTTCTTTTATTCTTTTTTAGAATATGCTATCTAGATGAGAGTACTTTATAGAAACTAGTGTTCAAAAAACTATTTCACAGTTACGATTTCCTCTCTCAAGAATCAACGCAAACCCATTTAAAAATGTCGGCAACTTGAATTCGTGACATCACAATCAGGAGAATGTTTTCATTCTCACCTATCCTCTCGTTACTACAAGAATTTAATATTATTTACATTATTCGGACCATTGTCCTCATCTTTGTCGCCATATTTATCACAACGTTTCGGACGTTGTACGCTCCGGCCTTCTTCGGGTGGTTGGAATGTCGAACTTAACCCTTGTTGTGTCATGTGTCCTCAAGGACAGATGGCACAGTGGATAAAGGCGTTGGTAAGATCCAGTGACAGGACTCAAAGAGTGTGAGTTCAATACCCGGTCAAGGCAGTGGAGAACTTTCAGAGGGAAAAATTAACAGGAGATAACTGATAACTGACATTCATTAAACATGGCACGTGGAACTAGAACAGTCTACCCCAGTGAGCGAAATAAAGTATTCGGTTCGACATTCCAACCACCTGAAGAAGGCCGGAGCGTACAACGGCCAAAACGTTGTAATAAATATGGCGACAAAGATGAGAACAATAGTCCGAATAATGTAAATAATGTACATAATACCTCATTTCAGAAATATAGACAGATATTGAAGAATTTAATATTCAGAGCTTTCATTAGCATGTGCGTATTAAAGAAAA
>OZ038498.1:11450838-11515838 GCA_964036315.1 Acanthosepion esculentum | reverse complement strand
ATAGATAGATAGATAATGAGCAGATTGAAATAGATAGATAGATAGATAGATAGATAGATAGATAGATAGATAGATAGATAGATAGATAGATAGATAAGATAGATAGATAGATAGATAATGAGCAGATTGAAATACATAGATAGATATAAACAGACAGATAGATAGATAGATAGATAGATAGATAGATAGATAGATAGATAGATAGATGAATTTATTACAAGAATTCAAAACTAAAAAAGAAATCATGGTTAAATCCAAGTTTGCTTTCAACTCCTCCACCCTAACCCTCCACTCAACACACAAGCTCATAATTTATACGATATTTTAGATTTTACATGGATGACCCTTTTTGTCATCCTAAACTATGACCCACCTCTGTCGAATTATCCAATCATGTAATCGTTGTGCTTTTTGTCATGTCTTGCACTGTATCAACTAAAAATAACTTATCAGCAATTAAAAATTGTCGCCTCCGAAGTGACTGCAAGGTGGAGAATTATCAGTTCGAAAATCGAATAAAGTAAAAAGAGTCAATTTAAAATCAAACGCTATTCATTTAATTTTTAGCTAAATATAGTATGCCAGCGGGGTCAAAGGTTAATGTTAATTTGAAGCCAAGAAGTGAAAACCGTTTTTCTTCTAGCAAATGTCATGTAATTGATATACGAGATAATCAAACACCTGATTTTAATTTCACCGAGCAACGTCTTCAAACACCCTACACGCAAACGAGTTTTATAAGATCGATCCGAGTGAGTTTAATTAAACTGTATACATTACAATTTTGGAACGTTCATTTTTTTAATTATTTGTTGCATTATTATTATTTTATTATTGGGATTCGTGATAAAAATGAACCATTTTCCATATTGGTCACTTTCACCTCTTTAGAATTGAATTAGATGTGAATAGTCTAGATACTAAAGAGATACTTGAAGTCTGACGATCTTAAATTAATCGAAGACCGCCTACTACTACTACTACTACTACTTTTTCTTCTTCTTCCTATTCTTTTTCCTCTTCCTCTTCCTCGTCTTCCTATTCTTCTTCCTCACCTCCTCCTCTTTCTTCTTATTCTTCTCCTTCTTCCTCTCCTCCTCCTCTTTCTTCTTATTCTCCTCGTCCTTTTCCTCTTTTCCTTCTTCTTCTCCTACCTCTTCTCCTTCTTCTCTTCCTTCTCCTTCTCTTCCTCCTCCTTCTCCTTCTCCTCCTCCTCCTCTTCCTTCTTCTCTTCTCCTCCTCCTCCTACCTCTTCTTCATTTTCTTCTCCTCCTTCTCCTCCTCCTTCTCCTTCTCCTCCACCTTCTCCTCCTCATCCTCCTTCTCCTTTTTCTTCTCCTCCTCCTCCTTCTCCTTCTTCTTCTTCTTCTTCTCCTCCTTCTCCTCCTCCTTCTCTTTCTTCTTCTTCTTCTTCTTCTTCTTCTTCTTCTTCTTCTTCTTCTTCTTCTTCTTCTTCTTCTTCTTCTTCTTCTTCTTTTTCTTCTTCTTCTTAATATCGGTTTTAAAACTAATAAACAAAAGTTAACCTTCTCTTTTAATATGCAACATATTTTCACAATGTTTGTATCCTAACACATTTACCAAAATTTGACTGAATGACCAAACATATTTTTTTGGTTGAGCTGAGAACTTTTCAACATTCCCTCGTAAAAAAAAAAAAAAAACCTTCACTAACCACAGCACGGGAAGAAACTCTGAACACACTTATAAAACGCATTCTTTTTCTTGATTATTTATCCTACTTTTTTTCTTTTTTCTTTCTTTCTTTCATGTTTTTCTTTCTTTCCTTCTTTCTTTCGTTCCGTGTACTTTCCTTTTTTACAATATCTTATTTCCTTTACTCATTACTTTTTCAAGATCTTCCTGCTATTCTTTAATCCGGCAACTCCCAACCGATCAATCAGCGTCACTTGCGAACTACGTTTCAGATGTCTTCAAATAATTCTATACTAATCTCGAAATTAACCAAATTATCAACCCAACCATAAATTTCATGGTCAAGTGAATTAAAAAAATGTTTCAGCAAAATACTATGACGTCATATCACTTTATAGTCCCGCCCAAGATAACGAACTTCCAAGGTAATAGCAAATCTAGAAACACATTTATTTTGAGGTAAGCATTGAAATTTGTTCTTGTTGAGGTGGTAACAAGTTCGAATCAGTACAAATGTTTAAGACAATCAATGAATACCGTTTTTCTTCGAAAAGGAAGCTTATTTGGGATATCTACACGGTTTTAATACTTCATAATAGTTGCAACCCAATAAAGAAATTGCAGTGAAAACACGATGCAATCAACTTGGCATGATTGTTTCGTACATGTTGCAGACTTTACTAAAAAGAAAGAAAGTTTTTTGGGTTTTTTTCTTTGTCCTAGAATATAAAGGACTTAGATAAGAAGGACATATCAATGTAGAAATGTGAGACTCTAATCATCCAAATTTATACGAATGAAATTGAAATGATTTTGGTTTGGTTTGGTTTGGTTTGGGTTGGTTTGTTTTACGGCATATCAACCTCAATTTAATGCCGAAAGATTTTTATTGCTGCTAATATTTTTTATCTATCTATCTATCTACGTCTGTCCATATCTATCTATCTATCTATCTATCTATCTATCTATCTATCTCAGTATATATTGGCTTGGCTTGTTTTGTTTTACGGCATATCAACCTCAATGGGTTATTTAATGCCAACAAGATTTTTATTGCTGCTAATATTTTTCATCTATCTCAGTATATATTGGCTTGGCTTGTTTTGTTTTACGGCATATCAACCTCAATGGGTTATTTAATGCCAACAAGATTTTTATTGCTGCTAATATTTTTCATCTATCTCAGTATATATTGGTTTGGCTTGTTTTGTTTTACGGCATATCAACCTCAATGGGTTATTTAATGCCGACAATATTTTTATTGCTGGTAATATTTTTTGAAAAAGTTTTTCTGGTAAATTTTTCCAGAAAATATATTGCTAATAATATTTTGTTTTCGAAAATGTATTGCTGGTAATAATTTTTTCTTGAAAAATTTATAGCTCTAATCATCCAAATTTATACGAATGAAATTGAAATGATTTTGATTTGGTTTGGTTTGGTTTGGTTTGTTTTACGGCATATCAACCTCAATTTAATGCCGAAAGATTTTTATTGCTGCTAATATTTTTTATCTATCTATCTATCTACGTCTGTCCATATCTATCTATCTATCTATCTATCTATCTATCTATCTATCTCAGTATATATTGGCTTGGCTTGTTTTGTTTTACGGCATATCAACCTCAATGGGTTATTTAATGCCAACAAGATTTTTATTGCTGCTAATATTTTTCATCTATCTCAGTATATATTGGTTTGGCTTGTTTTGTTTTACGGCATATCAACCTCAATGGGTTATTTAATGCCGACAATATTTTTATTGCTGGTAATATTTTTTGAAAAAGTTTTTCTGGTAAATTTTTCCAGAAAATATATTGCTAATAATATTTTGTTTTCGAAAATGTATTGCTGGTAATAATTTTTTCTTGAAAAATTTATAGCTCTAATCATCCAAATTTATACGAATGAAATTGAAATGATTTTGATTTGTTTTGGTTTGGTTTGGTTTGTTTTACGGCATATCAACCTCAATTTAATGCCGAAAGATTTTTATTGCTGCTAATATTTTTTATCTATCTATCTATCTACGTCTGTCCATATCTATCTATCTATCTATCTATCTATCTATCTATCTATCTATCTCAGTATATATTGGCTTGGCTTGTTTTGTTTTACGCCATATCAACCTCAATGGGTTATTTAATGCCAACAAGATTTTTATTGCTGCTAATATTTTTCATCTATCTCAGTATATATTGGTTTGGCTTGTTTTGTTTTACGGCATATCAACCTCAATGGGTTATTTAATGCCGACAATATTTTTATTGCTGGTAATATTTTTTGAAAAAGTTTTTCTGGTAAATTTTTCCAGAAAATATATTGCTAATAATATTTTGTTTTCGAAAATGTATTGCTGGTAATAATTTTTTCTTGAAAAATTTATAGCTCTAATCATCCAAATTTATACGAATGAAATTGAAATGATTTTGATTTGTTTTGGTTTGGTTTGGTTTGTTTTACGGCATATCAACCTCAATTTAATGCCGAAAGATTTTTATTGCTGCTAATATTTTTTATCTATCTATCTATCTACGTCTGTCCATATCTATCTATCTATCTATCTATCTATCTATCTATCTATCTATCTATCTATCTATCTATCTCAGTATATATTGGCTTGGCTTGTTTTGTTTTACGGCATATCAACCTCAATGGGTTATTTAATGCCAACAAGATTTTTATTGCTGCTAATATTTTTCATCTATCTCAGTATATATTGGTTTGGCTTGTTTTGTTTTACGGCATATCAACCTCAATGGGTTATTTAATGCCGACAATATTTTTATTGCTGGTAATATTTTTTGAAAAAGTTTTTCTGGTAAATTTTTCCAGAAAATATATTGCTAATAATATTTTGTTTTCGAAAATGTATTGCTGGTAATAATTTTTTCTTGAAAAATTTATAGCTCATATTTTTACGAAAATTTATTGCTGGTTTTAAAACCTTTTTTTTACACTTTCATAGAATTTTGACACAGTTTGGAGGTTAACTATTTGCCCATAGTTGGCAACCTAACAGGTGCTACCACCCTGGGTCAGGGTAGACCTGGGAACACTAGCAATTAAGAGGTGGTTCAACGCTCCTAAAAACATCCCGTTTAGAGACCTTGCTGCCGGATGTAGTTTATCGTCATTCCGAGGACAGGAAATGACCTTGAAATGACCATTGTTTCTTTCTGCATTTGCAATGATACAATCAAGTAATACATTTGGATTTTATCTTTCAAACAAAATGGTAGAAACTTTTTTTAAAGTATCATAGAGATTGACAAATGTTTTCCTGTGCATCCAAATGCAAACACACATAGTGATTGAGTGAACAGCGTTTAGCATAATCTTTTCTGATAAAAAAAAACATTTGAACCATTTTCCATATTGGTCACTTTCACCTCTTTAGAATTGAATTGGCCTAGATACTAAAAAGATACTTGAACTCCTTCCGACTATCTTAAATTAATCGAAGATATTCTTCTTCTTCTTCTTCTTCTTCTTCTTCTTCTTCTTCTTCTTCTTCTTCTTCTTCACATTCTTCCTCTTCCTCTTCTCCCTATTCTTCTTCCTCTTCTTCTTCTTCTTCTTCTCCTCCTCCTTCTACCTCTTCTTCTCCCTCTTCTCCCTAATCCTCTTCCTCTTCTTCTTCTTCTTCCTCTTCCTCCTCTTCTTCTTCTCCCTTTTCCTCTTCTCCTCCTTCTCCTTCTTCTTCTCCTCATTTTCCTCCTCCTTCTTCTTCCAATTCTTCTTCTTCCTCTTCCTTCTATTCTTCCTCTTCTTCTTCTTCCTCTTCATCCTCTTCCTCTTCTCCTCCTCCTTCTCCTTCTTCTTCTTCTCCTCATTTTCCTCCTCCTTCTTCTTCCACTTCTTCTGCCTCTCCTTCCTATTCTTCTTCTTCCTCTTCCTCCTATTATTCTTCCTCTTCTTCTTCTTCGTCTTGAAATGGTTGGTTGCAAAATACTTTTTTTGTTTTTTTTAACTTTAATGAATATTTTACGTGCAGACGTCGATTTCACATAAATGAAAATTAATCTACTGATGCATATCTAAATATTGACCTAGGAAGGACGCAGGGGAAATACAAAACAAAAAGCTTATATATACATACATTTTTATACATTCAGGTGTAAACTTTTCATCCATTTACTGGCTAACCTTATGTACAAACCCAGATTCCTTTAGAAGCACATAAAATCACTTAAGCTACAAATAATCGTCCAAAATAATATTGATACTTACGTTGGAAGGATTCCAATATGGCTGACGTCTTCCTAGAAGTCCTCTTTCATGAGTTTTTTTTTTTTTTTACTTTTTCTTATCCCCTTGCTTCTTCTGATTCTTCCATCGGCGTTCCATTGAAGTCAATCAACTCAAAGACCAACCTGCCGTTAGCTTTTTAGAAATGGAAAATTTCGTCATCGGGTGACCATAAATTAGTATGGGAAAATTTGAGCGTCTTTTTGCGGTGAAAAACAAACTTATTTGGAAACTCTTGCAAAAATTAGATAATTGTCAGATTTTAATGAAACTTATTCGCAAATTAACGCATTCACAGATTATTTTAGAAACGTTTCTTTTTTTAGAAAAACTTTGTAAAGATCATTTTTACATCTGTTACCCCCAATTATTTAATTTTATAAATTTTGAGAAATTCATTTTTGTAGAACTTAACGATTATATTAGTTATAAGGACAAGTCCTCGGAGAGTTTAAATCATCAATTTATTTTGTTAAACAGCATCCCAGTTACAGAAAATCTTCTCTGACTCGCAAAATAAAAAATGCAATAAAACTAAGAGATGATTGAATTAGAAAAACTTTTAATTGCTTTTATGAATAAGATATATTATGATACTATTGTCCTAAAAAAAAAACATTTTCGATTAATAATGAATTTTTACAAGAATTTTTCTCATTTTCTAAAAATTTAATTACAATAATTCATAAAGTTCTTAATTTTTTAAATTTTATTTTGTTAATTTGTAGCAACTATATTTACTAATCATAAATGGTTAGGTTTACTAGAATTCAGCGATCACCAGTATTTTAAAAACAATTTTGAATTTGATTTTTGTGTTTATAGACGTGCCAATTTTTGTAAATAGTGACATCCATACACGACATCATTAGAAAATACGAGCGGTAACCATAGTGAACTTAAAATGTATTGATAATTTTCTAACATTTCTTCAACAAATTTCCTAAGGAACACTATAATGCCAAAATACCTAAAAGAAAAGCGATACATAAGTTTTAAAATGTATTTTTCAAAATAAAAAATCTATTTTGAAGCTATTATTTTAGTTTTAATTTCCACCAAATAGAGTAAATTTAATATTTCCAATTACCAAATATTTTGCTGTGTTTCGAATTAAATTTAAATTGACTGGAATATTTTTTATTATAAGTAAAAGCGCCAAAATTGTCCATCTTAACAAATCTGTTCATTCAACATCATTCTTTTTATTGAAACATCTTTTCAAAAAATAAAATGTACTTTTCTGAAACTTTATTTGTGGAAGATTAGCTGATTTAAGTTTAGGTTAATCTGATTTGAAACAAATATTACTTTTAATTTAAAATATCGCAGAAAAGCATTTTTAATACAGAGCTGGGTATTTTATGATGTGTTGGCAAATATCGACAGACATGCTTGGAATTTTTTCTAAAGGAGACATAACTGCAACAGTTACTTGAATATAATGTGAACGCTTTTTTTATATATAATCTTTTTTTAACTATTTTAACTACACAGTAATCTTAAAAATTTAAGAAAATATTCTAAATCTAATGGTTTATTTAGGTACTTTGGTTTTATAATCTTACTGACGAAAACGCTTGTTGATAAAATGTTAGAAAATTACCAATACATTTTTAACTTTTTTTTTATAGTTACCGCTCCTATTTTTAGATAATGTCTCGTTTGAATTGTAGTAAATTTTTTCCATTTATGATTAGTAAATACTGTTTTAATTTAATAACTACATCAGTTTTCCGCTACAATTCAATACAGAATTTTAAAAGATTTAAAAGTTTATAATTTTTTATAATTTAAAAAAAAATTTATTATTCATTAAAAAAATTCTTAAGACTATTTTATATTTTGTACATAAAAACAAAAGCTTTTCTAATTGCTTAATGTTTAACTTTTCTTGCATTATTCATTTTACGATGCAGAACGGATTTTCTATAACTGGGGGTGTTGTTTGACAAAAATAATGATGATTTAAATTCCTCAAGGAGTTCTGCGTATAACTCATATAAACAAGCGCTACAAAAAAGGTTTTCTCGAAATTAATTATGTTAGGGCTAACAGTAAAAAAAAAGATATTTTTACAAAGATTTTCTAAAAAGGAAATATTTAAAAAATAATTTCTTTCATTTTTGAATAAGATCTGAACGTTTCATTAAAATCCGATAATTATTTGATTTTTGCAAGAATTTCCAAATCAGTCCGTAGGGTTAAGAGTAAAAGTCGCTCAAATCCCCAAAAACTAATTTATGATGACGCGCTCAAGAAAAAGAACATTTTCAACAAATATTTAGAAGGTTCTAAAAAGGATTTGAAAAAATATAATTTCATTATAAAAGAAAATTCTTTGGTCTTTCCTCTTAATAATAAAATATTGATTTTGATGATAAAACTTTGTTTTTATTAAGTTTTTTTTTTTTTTTCATGTATGGTTATTTTTAGCGAATCTTTCGCGGTACTTATATATATATATATAAGTATTAATGTGGATAAATCAAATAACTGGATATTAGCAGCCTTATATATGTACGTTAGCGTGCAGACACAGATAAGTGAATAAATATTTACTCAATATATACTGAGTATAATTTCAGCTACATTATTTACATTATTCGGACTATTGTCCTCATCTTTGTCAACATGTTTATCACAACGTTTCGGTCGTTGTACGCTCCGGCCTTCTTCAGTTGGTTGGAATGTCGAACTGAAATAAAATAGATAACACTTGTCTATATTATTTAATGAAGTCAGTTATCTGCCATGCGTGATACACGCTTAGGCGATCATGTACCTTTAGGTTGCCATTTCTTTCTGTGGTAGACCAGTTGGCATCCAAGGCTATAAAAACCGGTCTTTCCTGCTATTTACCTGTAACTGGTGTGGGGAGAAGAAGAGGATTCATACCTTTCCCAATGGTATTAGCACGTAAGTGAATGTAATGGATTCAACTGGAATTCGAACTCGGCTCTCCGATTCCATAATCCGAGCCTTTATCGATTACTCCACCATGAAGCCAAAAATGCTGACAGCCAATGGGGTATTGAAGTCATTTCTGGCAAGTAGTCATTAAATAAAGGGCTCAATATCAAAGATAGAGCATTAATAGGTTTAATGGGAAAATTTGTCACTGAAATCATTGATGTTACCTTCAGCGCCTTCAACATCCCGCCTCCAGAGTTTCGAAGCGCTTTTTCTTTTCGAAATTTCTTCAGATGGTACCAGAAATAGCCCCTGAAGAGTGAAGGGATAGGTTCGCCTACGAAACTCTGGAGTCGGGATGCTGAGGGTAACATCAATCAGCTAAGTGACCAACCTTTACCCATATATATATATATATCTATATATATATGATACAGGTTCGATTCCTGTCGGAGGAAGCATATTTTCTGTGAAAGATTCCCGGACATTCAGGCCGGTAAATGTTTACTTAAATATTTGTATCTGTAAAAAGAACGTATAAACATAAAAACTGTCTTTATATTTATATATATATATATATATATATATATATATATATATATATATATATATATATATATATATATATATATATATATATATGTATGTATGTATGTATGTATTCTACGGGTATACGGGGAAAACGTATTGGCTGAAATTGACTGAGATAAATGTATAGTGAGTAAAGCAAATAATTCCCTTTTTTTCTTTTTCTCAGACAGATTTACGTGTGTGTGTGTGTGTGTGTGTGTGTGTGTGTGTGTGTGTGTGTGTGTGTGCATAAATGCAGGTGCTGTATAGTTTAAAGAGAAATCGGTGAGTTCGAACTCCAATCGAGTCCATCATATATATATATATATATATATATATATATATATATATATATATATATATATCTTAATGAGCCAGGTACTACCTACCTAGGTTTCATCACATTGGATCATCAGTTCATCTTGATGATCCCACGTGGTGAAACCTAGCTAGGTCGTACTTGGATCATTAGGATTTATTTATTTTACCTTTGCGCTACTTAGCGTATTGAGTACTCTTTCTTTTAAATTATTGCTCGCTAGGTTATTTTTTCCTTTGTTCCAGAGATTTCGCCTTCTTCGCCTTGTTCGGAGGTTTCTGGTTCTTTCTTTTTTTCCAAATTTTTTCGTCGGACGCCAATTTGGTTGAAAATCGTGCTATCCAGGTTTTTTCACCCACCAAGCCTAAATAGATTAACATTATATATATATAGTGGCTTGGTAAAGGGGAAGGACCCCAGCCACAGCCGAGAAGTGAACTTCATGGGCAAAAGGTTCTTCTTTCAATTTGGTGGGATTGCAAAGGAATAATCCACTTTGAATTCTTACTACCTAATGCAACAATTAATGCTCAAAAATACTGTCAGCAATTAGAGCGTTTGAAATAAGATTTGAGGAAAAAAAGACCTGCTCTTGTGAATCGAAAACGGGTGATGTTTCGTCAGGACAATGCGCGACCACACACAGCAAGAATCACGTCACAAAAGATCGAAGATCTTGGTTGGGAGAAAATTCCTGATCCACCTTATTCTCCCGACCTTGCTCCTTCAGACTACCATTTGTTTCGTAGCTTACAGAATCATTTGGAAGAAACAGCTTTTGTAACACAGGAAGAGGTTAAAACTGACATTTGTGAGTTCTTCGAATCAAAGCCAAAAGAATTTTACAGTAATGGAATTAGTAAGCTTGTTAATAGATGGAAGGAAGTCATAGATAATCAGGGAAAATACATTGTTGATTGAATCTGTAATTAAATTTAACATTTGGTCACTTGTTTTCTTTATTCAAAATTCGGACAGAACTTATGGGATGACCTGATATATATATATGTATGTAATTATATATATATATATATATATATACATGTGTGTGTGTGTGTGCGTGTGTGTGTGTTAACCACTAATATTACATATATATATATATATGTATGTATATATATATATATATATATATATAGAGAGAGAGAGAGAGAGAGAGAGAGAGAGAGAGAGAGAAAGAAAGAAAGAAAGAAAGAAGGTATTCGCATACCAGGAGTCATGATGACGAAGTAGCATCGACAATTACGCAAAGTATTTGTTTGTACAAGAATGGTAAATGGTAGGGGTGAGTGGTAGGCGTAGGGCGTGTAACGTCGATGCCCGAGAACGCTGGCATTTTTTTTTTCTTTACCTCTCAAATAAAACATAATCGTTCGAATTACTTGCCGAGGGGTTTTCAAAGGTGTGCAGAGGAGAATATTTGGATCGATCGCAACACAAAATCTCAGCCGATTCTTTCTTTATCTGATTGACTGGTTGGTAATTGGTAAATCGCCAAATATGCCGCTTGCTTTCATAGCTTTTCGTCATTGAGGATAAGCAATGTCGACTTTAGTTACCAGCTTTCATTCCAACCATGAACGCATCCCAGAATTTCAACGACTAGACTCTTTATTTAGATACTGAAATATTGCCCCGACTATTTTTTTATCTCCCTTTCTATATCAATTTATTTGTCTATTTCATCTCGTTTTAAGGTTGTAAAAATGTCTTACTTCATAAACTCCTACGCTGTTTATTCTCGTTCCATCTACTAAAGAAGGAGGCTTGCTTGGTGGATGGGACACGAAGATATCTTCCGTCTCTTGATACATGAGCTTAGGTTATACAATTTCAAACTACAGTTTTTTATAAATTTGGTGAAATACCATCGACCTATTCGCAACTTTGGCTAATTTGGGTTTTCTACAGATTAGTTTAATCTTAGTAAACATCTGTTATAATAATAATAATAATAATAATAATAATAATAATAATAATAATAATAATAATCGAAATCTCAAAAGTGTGGCACATGGGACCATCAACAAAACCCTGTTGTAGTTGGAGCCCTAGGATTGGTTGGAAAAAGATTCCAGTAGATTAATTGAAGGGATTCCTGGAAGCCCATGCCTCAAAGAAATACAAAAAATTCTTCTCACAAGTACAGCCCACACTATACGAAGGGCTTTATCTATGTAATATATATATATATATATATATATATATATATATATATATATATATATATATATATATATATATATATATATATATATATTGTCATTGGAAAGTGTCATGATGCCATTTCTAACCTTAGGTCTCTGGTGGGGCGGTACCCGGAAAGAAATGTGTACACGCCAGAAATCAAAGGAAATAAAAACAATAATAATAATAATAATAATAATAATAATAATAATAATAATAATAATAATTTTACTAGAAACTTTCAGGCAAATATCATACAAAATTGTGTATATCCAAAATGCAGGAAACCATAGTCCATCTACTCTCAGGATGTTCTGTACTTGCTCCAGATGGAGCTAAAAATCGTCAGGATAGAGAGAGGCAATATTTACACTGGACACTTTGGAATAGATGTTAATAAACACTAGTATGAACATCACCCAGCACCGGTTACGGAAATGGAAGACATCACAATTCTATGGCATTACACCATCTTTATAGACACGCAGATTGAAGCAAATAAGTCGGCGGACATAATTGTCAAAAGCCGAAAAGAAAAAAAAATTTGCCTACAAATGAATGTTTTGCCTAGCAGACTGTAACGTAGCAACCGAGGAATTTGAAAAAATTTCGAAGTGTAAAGACTTTGAAATCGAAATAGAAAGAAATGTGGAAATTAAAAACAAGAATAATAACAGTCATAATAGGTGCGCTTGGAATGATAAAAAAAGGAACACAACAACACATTGAAAAAAATCCCTGGAAATCCCAGCTTAAAAGAATTACAAAAAATGTACAGCCCACACAGTAAGAAGAAGTTTGTCCATGTAACGCTAGTGATGTTATGGAAGTTGGAAAAACATATCATGGAATGTAGCCATAACAAAACACCGCTACCCGCCTTAGGTCTTCCTGCAGACTCAGTAGATAGTGTTACTATATAACAAATCGAATGATGATGATGATGATGATGATGATGATGATGATGATGATGATGATGATGATGATCAATCAGGAATAGCACTCATGGCTTCAGGTCATACTTGATAGGAAGTGATGAGATGTACATGTTTTGTCTTTGTGGATTATGATGTGCTAGAATAAATATCCCGTTCAGTACCATAGATGTATTTGTCAAATGCCCAACCCTAACTCGTTGGGCCTGTCGCCTAAGGGCTGAGGCAGTGTGCATCTTGAGTGAAGATATTGGTGGGGAAAATCATGGCCAGGCGTCAAGAGTTTTATTTTTAAATGTTTGAAGAATGAGGCACCCAAGACGACTTTGGAGCCACATCGAGATACTTGGGAACCCTCTCCATCGGAGACCGTCTGAGCTGTCTGGATTAATCGACCTGAAGATATTTCTAAGGGGGCCCAACTGTAAGGTTATGCACCGCTTTTAACAAAGCATCTGCCCATATTGGACTTTGTGTATTTTGTACGTCAGTATCACTTTGTAGGCAGGCTATTCTTTCACTTAATAATAATAATAATCAATTATCAGTTCTATCAATCTGCTCATTTATATAGATGACTGTTACTCATACCTGCATCGGATGAAAGTGTAACAACTGTTCGAAACTCAGCCGCCCGAGCCGGAATTAGTAGCGTATCTGATTGTGAAGCCTACATATATATTTTTTTAAGCATTTCACCCCGAGCAAGGCGGGAGTGCCACTAGCACGCAAGGGATTAGAGAGTGAGAGCAAGAGTAAAGAGGGGTGTTTGAGGAAAGGATATAGAGAAGGGCGGGGGTCAGGATCAAGGCATCAGAAGATGTCGATTGACATTACATTTGAATATTTGAAGATTATAGCTATCAGGGAAGCAAGTAAGAGGAAGGGAGTCCCCATCTCTGTCCCATAATGATTGTTCCATTTACGTACACATTTCATAGACTAAATGGAACAATCATTATGAGACAGAGGTAGAATAATATAGAAGAATGGCTACATTAATAATCAGATTAAATTGAAAGAGGAGAAGAAACATTTTCTTTTTAAGCATTTCACCCCAAACAAGGTGGGAGTGCCACTAGCACGCAAGGGGTTACAGAGAGTGAGAGCAAGAGTAAAGAGAGGTGTTTGAGGAAAGGATAAAGAGAAGGAAGGTGATCAGGATCAAGGCATCATAAGATGTCGATTGACATTACATTTGAATATTTAACGATTATAGCTATCAGGGAAGCAAGTAAGAGGAAGGGAGTTCCACAGACGGGAAGTGCCAAACACGAAGCTATTGGAGTAGAAGAGACGGCTACATTTAATCGTTTCGACAGTGAAAGGGTGGGACTGAGATGTCAACCTAGTAGCACGTTTAAATCCATGCAGTTTGCGAACCAGCGAAATTAGCTCGTCGGTGTAGTTACCGTGAAAGTATTTGTAGAAAAGAAAGAGGGCAGTGACAGCACGTTTTGTGAGAGAGCGACTGTAAACGAGATATTAAGCGAGGTGGAGAGCGGAATCTCAGCTTAATCTCTCCATTTCCTTTACTTTTGGTAACCTTCCAGCGCCAATATTACCTTTGGGTGCTTATTAAAAAAAACAAAAAAACATTGAGTGCAGAATTCAAGCCTTTGTGTTCAACACTTTATTCAGCTCCCAAGTAAATTCTCGCGATTTTTCCAGTTTCTCACTCTCGTTCACGTTCAAACTGAGATCCAACTTGATGTGGAAGGTTCTTTTTTTGCTTATTCAAGATTATCAAATCTGATTTTCTTAATTGGACGTGATGATCAGGTTGGGTATCGAAACTTCAAAGGATTTAAACTATTTCTTTTTCTGGCTAGTCTCTGATTTGTATTGCAATGATATTTCTCTCTATGAGCTAATCTAAGTAGTTTATGCAAATTCTAGCGTCATCACTCTGTTGTGCTTCTTTTTCTTTTGGCGCGGTCAGCTTTTCTGCATTCACTGCTTTTGTTCTTTACTGTTTCATTTCATTCTCAACATACTGCTTTGCTACGATTTGTCGCTCTTACCTTTGACGTAGTTTGTCTTTGTGCACTTGTTCTGAGCAGCAGTGACGAAGGATTTTTTCTCTGTTCAGATGTCCTCTGCGTAGCCATATCTTTGATTTTTCATCTGCAATATTTTTTATCTACCAATTTAATTCTCCGAGCATCTTTTTGTTTTCCATTTCCTATTTTTACTCTTTGCCGTTTTTTGTAGGATTTTCCCATAAGTTGTGGTTGTTTTGAGTTCATACCAAACTAAATGTGATGGGTTACCTACAACCCTTTAAAATAATTGTAACTAGAAATCTTCATCGTCCCTTAGCACCTATAGATTTCTATTTTGGTTAGATAGGAAATGTGTGTCCACATGTAGGAGATAAAATTGATTGGGTGTTTATAATCGTTGCACTGGGCACCTCCAGGTGGTGTAATGGTTAACAAGCTTGTCTCGCTAGAACAATTACGACTGAATAGTGAGTTCGATTCTCTATAGTTGTTGCGCTGTGCATATACACGTTTTCTCAGAGGAAATTGCTTAAGTAAAGATTATAACGTTTTCGATCTTATGTAAAGCTGTTTAAAAAAAATTTACAAAATTTAACAATCTTTGAAAAGTAAGGCTCTGTACATAAAGATATAAAGTTGTAATGCGTATGTTCTAGAAGTGCTATATTATGTTCCAACGTAATATTCAAGTTCAAAAAGATATATTTTCCTTTTCTTTCTCTTTGCCTCATCTGTTTTCTTTGAGACTGGGTTCATCTCACTTGCAAACTCCGGTTCCACTTCAATTGGATTTTTGGTGCCGATACGTAAAACTCTACATTCTTTTGTTCCAAATGAAAATCGTAAATGTTTTGAAATGTACTACGTCGTCTCTATATGGAGGCACGGTGGAGTAATGGATAGCGGCTCGGATTGAGGAATCGAGTTCGAATTTCAGTCGAATCCATTACATTCACTTACGGGTTAATACCCTTGAGAAAGATATGAATCCTCTTCTTCACCTCCCTTCACGCAGGGCAGACCGGGTTGTATAGCCTAGGGTGGCAAGTGGTCTAAGAGAAGTACAACTCTGAATTCAAAACCTGATCCTGCAGGTTAGGGGTTGTGCAGTAAACTAATGACCTAATCAATTAAAAACTGGTTTGTTATAGAAATCGCAATGATATCTTGCGGCCCTATGTTCCTCAAGGAATTGAAAGGCATAACATATACATATATATATATATATATACACAAATATATATATATACACACATATATACAAATATATATATATATATACAATTAAAATTGGCTTGTTATAGAAACCGCAATGATATCTTGCGGCCCTATGTTCCTCAAGGAATTGAAAGGCATAACATATATATATACACATATATATATACACAAATATATATATATATACAATTAAAATTGGCTTGTTATAGAAACCGCAATGATATCTTGCGGCCCTGTGTTCCTCAAGGAATTGAAAGGCATAACATATACGTCGTTTATATTTCCTTTAGTCAATCCATTCTACACTTTCAATATATTTCTTTTTTATACTCTTCTCATCAAGATAAAAGCGAGCGAACTCGGACAACCGTAGACGAATACGTGCGTAGTTAACATTTCATTGCAGCCAGAGTTGAACAGATTAAAACATAGACATGGTATAGATTTGCCTAATTTCTCTATAACCCTCTCTTCATTTTTCTCGCAACAATCACCCCTCGCCATGAATCATAGTCTTTCTCTTTTGCCTTCTGCTCCCCCACTCTCTAATATTCTTATTTGACTTGCTATTTGTTCATTTTCGCTCTAGATCAAGTGACTGCAAGCCTTCTGAAGACTTTGCTCGGTATTCTTGAAGATTTCAACAGTATTTTCATCGGAATAACTTCCTCCTTCTTCTTTTTCCAAAGGGTTTTATGTCCTGGTCGATACGCTGCAATAAATATCGAGACAATCTTCACATTTATGATCAACAACATTTTTTTCTCACTCTCTCTTTCTCTCTCTATCTCTCTCTTTCTCTCTCGCTCTCTCTCTCTCTCTCTCTCTCTCTCTCTCTAGCTAACTGCAGATTTTCCCCACCCCCATTTTACCCTCATTTTATTAATTTTATGATCAACAATGTTTTCTCTCTCTCTCTCTCTCTCTCTCTCTCTCTCTCTTTGGCCAAGTGCACACATTAGGCCCCCCCCCAATTTTACCCTCAGTTTCTTCATTTTGTCCATGGCAACGACATCATTCTTATTCTTTTCTTTATAAGTAGTTAAAAAATCAGAAAGCTGTTATTTTTCAGCAGTAGCACCCAGTAAACCTTACTTAAATAATCCAGCACTCTCCTCGAAATTTCAAAGGATTTTAATCATGCCGTTGTCCGAATTATTCTTTTATTTTTTATTTTTTAATCGATTTTCCAGTAATGATCGTCATGAGTCTGGCGATAAACTACATGACATCTGATCGGGAGGTTTTGAGGAGCGTGAAACCACCTCTTAAATGCTGTTGTTCCGAAGTTCACCCTGACCTGGGGTGGTAGCACCTGTTAGGGTCCCAGCATGGGCAAACAGTTAACCCGAAACTGGGATGAAAACAATCTGAAAGTATAAAGATAGATTTTTGTAGTAAAGATGCCAGCAATACATTTTTGAAAAAAAGAACATTCCCGGTAATACATTTGACTCTCGACAAAACTCTCCTCTGTACACAAACACGTCAATGAAACCTGATCCGCAAATTGAATTCTTGCAAAGAATACATATTGCATTCATACGAAACTATGCTAAAATCCTTGTGGACATTAAATAAACCATTGAGGTTGACATACCGTAAAACAAAATAAACCAAACCAGATATCATAAAACGTATCACCTTCATGTTAGATAATATTTCACTTCTTTATGAAGATCAAGATATTTTTCATACTTTTATTTTTTTTTTATGCCCTTTCAATTTTAATCCGTGAGCGGAACGGAGAAATCTGCTGTATTTCATTTTCTTTCTTTAGGTTCATTACACCCGGCCATCTTGCCGGGATTATTTGATCCGTTTAATTTCACTTGTTGTTGTTGTTGTTATTATTATTATTATTATTATTATTATTATTATTATTATTATTATTATTATTATTATTTCTTTTGATATCTGGCGTTCACACATTTCTTTCCGGGTCCCGCCCAGGGACCTAAGGTTAGAAATGGCATCATGACACTTTCCACTGACAAAAAAAAAATTTACATAGATAAAGCCCTTCGTAATGTGTGGGCTGTACTTGTGAGAACAATTTTTTACATTTCTTTGAGACATGGGCTTCCAGGAATCCCTTCAATTAGTCTACTGGAATCTTTTCCGACCAATCCTAGGGTTCCAACTACAACAGTTGATGTTCCCATCATTGTTATTATTATATTATTATTGTTAACATCATTATTGTTATTATTATTGTTAATATTATTATTATTATTGTTAATATTATTATTATTATTTTTTTTATTATTATTATTATTATTATTATTATTATTAATAATAATAATAATAATAATAATAATAATATTATTAATAATCGCACAAGTTGAAAAAATAAAATTGTGTTGAAACATTTTAATATTTTCGACGCAATTCAATTTAATTTTCTTTCTTTTTTTCAGGTAAGTACTTTGCGTGGCTCACTTAAATTTTGATGATATCCAACTTCATGTAGGCACCGTGTAAGCAGTTGGGAACGGCGACTATCGGAGCACTGCGACACACCATCCATCTTCTATCTTTGGTAACGTATTGGAATTTCATTTCTTACTTCTAGACATCGGAGGCTGAAGCAGGATCTGCTCCGTGTGCTGGGAAGAAATGCCAAAACTAAACTTCAAAAACCGTTTACTGAAAACCAGAAAGGAAAGAATGAAGTAAGGAAAATATAGTTGCATGACGGGAAAATTTCTGATCCAAGCAGCTCACTGGTGTTTCGAAAGAATTGTAGTTTTATTTGAATTCAAAATGTGTTGAATATAATTAGTCCAAACCTATTCAGGTGAAAGAATTTAAAAGTACTCTTTCTCGTTATAGCTCGAGGAATAAATTTTAATAACCAGGTTGAGATTTGTAAAGTCATTCTTCGATTGGGGACAGTCTCTCCCTAAATTCTTCGATGCTAATAGAGGTTGGAATCTATAAATATGGAAAGAGTTTGTCAAAATGAAGAAGAACGATTGATAGTAAAATCCGAAAGAGACAAAATAACAATAAAGTAAAAATTGTTTATATCGTTAGGCGACGAACCTTTTGAGTCAATTCCATGCACACAGCTACAATAAATGTGTGTATGGAAGTGAATCAAAAGGTTCGTAGCCAATGCAATATTATATTTAAAGCGAACCTCGGAAAATGTTTTGAGTAAGTAAATAATACCTAATATAACATGTGGCTGTTCTTGTCAAGGTTGGCAAAAGCTGTTCGTTGCTATTAACTGGATATGAGTGAAGGCCAGATTTGAAGACTGGCGAAGATTGAAAAAGCGGGAAAATGGCGAGGGAGATTTGAAATGAAGACGTGGAAAAGGAGAAAAACTCAGAACAAGTCGAGAAAAGATCAATAAATGGGAGAAAATGTGATGGACAGAAAGGAGGAAGGGCCAATCTGTCTATCCTTCCCTTCCACTAGTGTGTCGGTGCACCCGTTTGTATGCGTATATATGTACCTGTATGTATGTTTATACATACATAAATATATATATATATATAGCTATATATATATCTATATTTATATCTATCTATCTATCTATCTATCTATCTATATATATATATATATATATATATATATATATATATATATATATATATATATCCGTGTATATGTGTGTGTGTGTGTTCTTTCCATTTCATTGCACTTTCCACTGTTGGCATTCTCTGACAAAATGTCGACCGCCCGTCAAGCTACCAACCCACTTCCGTCATTTTCCAAGTGTTGTTCCTCGAACTGAAGTTCTCAGTGAACAAATCGTGCAACCAAATCTCAACCGGTATTAGTTTTCATGAGGAAAAAACAAGATTCCCACAGACCAGGTTTGACCATCTCCGCTTAGCCGAGGTGCGACCCTTTGTTTCACGTCTGGTCTTAAAAAAAAAACATATTACGTTATCGTCATAATCGTGTTTTCGCCTTTCAAAGCATCCATAACCACTAATTGTCGCCATATTTTGCTTTGAAGAAAAAAAAAGGTTATATTTATAAAGGCGTAATTCAAGTTCAGAAGAAATAGGGGATTTAAAATTGCATTTACATATATTGAATCAACAGTTTGTCAGGGGCCGAGAAGGAATCGTCTTTGAAAAAAGAAAGACACAATCGCTCTTTTAAATTTATATTTCTTCTACGATAGAAACTTCAAATATGTGTCTGGATTTTAGAAGGAAACGAAAACGTAATGCAAGTATAGGCTCAGGGTTGTAGTACAATCCTCGCTTTTTTTAATGCCATGTCCATTCAGGATCTAAACGAGGATATCTGTGTATGTCATTGAGGATATCTGTGTATGAAATTCTAGGTATTATAAACCTAATGCCTTCAGTAACCATTTATTACTAGTGCTCATATTGAATTTTTTTGCTGTTATCAATGTATATTTTTTACCAGAGCTCATATTGCAATTTTGTTTGTTATTATCGCTTTTCTCTGGCACTCCTTATTACTGGTTCACATATTGTATTCATTTATATGCTTGGTTGGCTCAGGAGATTTTTGTGGCCTAGCATATCTGCTGATTCCTTAAGTTTACGATTTTTCCAATGGTGTTCTTTGTCAATGATCTCAACCTGATCCCACAGAGGGCAGTGATCTCGCTTTTCTCTCCACATGAGCCGACCATATGGAGAACTTGGAGAGGGGAATTAACAGGAGATAACTGACAACTGACATCCATTAAACATGGCACGTGGAACTAGAACAGTGAGCGAAATAAAGAGTTCAGTTCGACATTCCAACCACCTGAAGAAGGCCGGAGGGTATAACGACCGAAACGTTGTAATAAATATGGTGACAAAGATGAGGACAATAGTGCGAATAATGTAAATAGTGTACATAATACCTCATGTCAGAAATATAGACAGATACTGAAAGGCCGAAACGTTGTAATAAATATGGCGACAAAGATGAGGACAATAGTCCGAATAATGTAAATAGTGTACATAATACCTAATGTCAGAAATATAGACAGATACTGAAAGGCCGAAACGTTGTAATAAATATGGCGACAAAGATGAGGACAATATTCCGAATAATGTAAATAGTGTACATAATACCTCATGTCAGAAATATAGACAGATACTGAAAGGCCGAAACGTTGTAATAAATATGGTGACAAAGATGAGGACAATAGTGCGAATAATGCAAATAGTGTACATAATACCTCATCTCAAAAATATAGAGAGATACTGAAAGGCCGAAACGTTGTAATAAATATGGCGACAAAGATGAGGACAATAGTCCGAATAATGTAAATAGTGTACATAATACCTCATCTCAGAAATATAGACAGATACTGAAAGGCCGAAACGTTGTAATAAATATGGTAACAAAGATGAGCACAATAGTCCGAATAATGTAAATAGTGTAGCTCATACCTCTCTGTACTTGGCGGAAGCTGAGACGAGATGGATCTCAGCATTTGCCAAGGATCTTAGTGTAAAAATTAACGTAACAGACAAAAAGTCAGAAATTGAAGCGTTATCCATCACACTAACTGGAGATCTGTTAATCGAATGCTTATGTATACAAAGTTCAGTCTGATGCATATAATTTATTGCTTAGCCTGGCACAAGGTTAAAATGAGAGAGATTTCTTTGTTTTAATTTAGGACCATATATTGTCCATTGTTCCATATGACCGCGCCATCTCAGCCAACGGAATATAGTTTTTGTTTAGTTTTAGAGGTGGCCATCTTACAGCGCTTCTTTCTTTATGAACTGGTTTTAAGTTCAACAGATTTTTACTGACAAAGAAAGAAAAATATCGTTATGGTTTCTAAATTTGATACAAGTATTGATGAAAAGAAAATAATCTACGAAGACGGTCAGGAAATTATCCAGCCATTATGAATATCAAATGGTCTTGATGTAATATGGCCACCAATCAGAGGCTTCCTTACTGCGCATGTGTAAACAGACACATCTCTGTGGTGTATCTCAGTCGGCATTGAGACGCCACTGAGTAAGTTTCTGTGATGTATGACTGCTGCATTCACTGAATATGCATCAAGATTGGAAAAGATTCAAAAGATTCAAAAGGCTTTTGGGTATAATTCAAAAAGATAATATTAGATAACAATTTCTTACCACGTTCTGGATAGCCTTTAACAAAAAAAACACCTGAAAATGCTAAACCCATGCGAAGGAAGTTTCCAGTTGGCAATACTTTTGTATATTTTAACTCCTCCTTATATACAATGGACCAATTTTTTTATTATTATTAATCCCTTTTCAAATAAACACGCTAGTGTCATAAAAGTTTCTTTACAATAACCAAATAAGTTGCTTACGGCAACAATACGAGAATTAGAAGATTCGTGGATCCTACGACCGATTGTTTCAAAGTTTATGGCAGAGAATCTTGGCATTAAACGATATTTGTCCGTATCCCCGTCACAGGAGCTGAAGCTATTTCGTCTCCAATACAGATTAAAACTACAAACTTAGATTTCCTCAAGGTCAACGCTTGACAAGAATTAAAAATTTATGGCTATGATCTTGTAACTTACCAATATATGTTGTACCCGAGCTTTCACGTTTTGGGGAGATGCCTATATTAATGGCATTCTAATCCCTTACAAATTCTGGCATTCAAAAAACCGACCAATATTTATGAAGACCAGTACAGCATAGTCATGAATGATAACGACAGAATCGAGACATTGCACCATGTATCTGAAAACAAAACTATTTAGCTGGCCATAAGTAGAAGGAGACATAACGTTATGTTATGTGGCATGCGCCAAATTTTACCATTTTAATTTCTCTTTCAGACTTATCATGAGTATTAACATAGCATCTTCCAATCTGACACAGGAAATGAAAAGGGATGCTGCCCTCATGGTACTAACTGCCAACCACAGAGACTCTGAGATAATCAGCTTCTTGAAAGAGGCCACGCCATCGAGTTAAAAGCGAGAAATATGCTCGAGGTGGGAACGTGTAATTCGTGAGCAAACAAAACAACAACAAAATACAAGATGAAAATATATTAAACGTTCTTAACGTGACTGTAGATAAGATATTTTAACACTTGTTAACTCTGACCCGTAAAGTTATCAATAATCAACTGAACTACGCTAAAAAGTGTCATTCGGACGGCAGATCATCAAGCTATCTTTGATTCCTTATGGCATACACACGTGACTCCTGGAAAGAAAACATTTTCCCTTCCACTTGTGAATATTACGAAGAATCAATCGAAGACAAAGGGCAATTTGGTATCGATCTTATTAGTCTCAATGGAATTCAATTAATGAAGCAACAGTAATCAAATCCAATCAAATTAACGCAACGGTTTCGATTAGGGATAGATTCTTTTTAAATAAATAGTCATCCTTGTGTAAAAGAAATGGCGTCTATCCAATCGCTCATGAGGAGGAGAAAGTTCTTGGTTAATTATTTTCTGAACAGGTTAAAATTATGGAGGATTTTGAAAAAAGAATGACGCGAGAAATTTGTGATCAGTGTTTCTTTAATGAGAGATCAAATCATTCTAACAGCTGGAACAAATCGAACAAGAACTCTCTCTCCCCCAAATATTTTTTCTTTGTCACCTTTCTCCCCCAATTCTAGTTGATATTTTTCAATCTCTTTTTGAGGAAGATGAAAGAAATCTGTAACGTGAAATGCATCAAGAAATTTAAATGTAGGATATTCAATTTGTCACAAATATATAGAATTATCTTATTTGTGTATGAAGGAAGCCTAGATCAAGAGTTTTTCAATGATAGATGCACGTAATTAAGTGAAATTAATGGCAACCGGCCTAAGTCTCGAGAAGCCCCACTAAAGAAAATGTATCTCCGAACAGATTCATGTTGGGAGTTACATTTTCTTTGGCAAGCCGTTTCAATCTCTATGTTGGTAGACATTTATTTCACTGTTAAAACTTAAAAAAGGGAAGTCGACTTAAACTCATAACAACAAAATAAAACGTGTATAGTCATCAGACTAATTACTTAAAAATTACATACACACACACGTATATATATATATATATATATATATATATATATATATATATATATATGTATGTATATTAATGCATGTTTCATTAAATAATATAGAAATATAGAGTTTTGTCTAATACTTCTCGCTTTCACTCTCGCGTGGTTATGTGTGACGTCACGAGCTACGACGCGTTTTTCGCTTCCTTGGCTCGTTAATAAGAGTTTGTCGTTACTTTGAGCTTATTCAAACAGCAACGGCGGGCCATTATTGTGGTTTCGTATATGTGGTGTTTTGATTTATTAAAATTGTCATCTTTGATAATGGCTTATGTAAGCCGAAAGCTTAGATTGGATTCAAACATGTGTCAATGTGGTGTTTTCCTTTCGTCTTTCAACGATAATGTGATTAAGCTTATCAGACAATACGAAAGGAACTTACTTACAATAAATAGACAAAACTTGTCTATTATTTAATGAAACATGCATTAATGAAAAATTGCTGCCGAAATATACACAATATACATACATATATATATATATATATATATATATATATATATATATATATATGCAGGGTGGTCCAAAAGTAGGTGGACAGTAAATAATTACATTTATTTTGAGATTACATATACATACAAATATATTTACTAACACAATTATTACATTAACAATTAAATTTTATTATGAACAATAATACAAAAGCCCTTAAATTTTATTGTGAACAATAATACAAAAGCCCTTAAATTTTATTGTGAACAATAATACAAAAGCCCTTAAATTCTATTGTGAACAATAATACAAAAGCCCTTAAATTTTATTGTGAACAATAATACAAAAGCCCTTAAATTCTATTGTGAACAATAATACAAAAGCCCTTAAATTTTATTGTGAACAATAATACAAAAGCCCTTAAATTCTATTGTGAACAATAATACAAAAGCCCTTAAATTTTATTGTGAACAATAATACAAAAGCCCTTAAATTCTATTGTGAACAATAATACAAAAGCCCTTAAATTTTATTGTGAACAATAATACAAAAGCCCTTAAATTCTATTGTGAACAATAATACAAAAGCCCTTAAATTTTATTGTGAACAATAATACAAAAGCCCTTAAATTGTATTGTGAACAATAATACAAAAGCCCTTAAATTCTATTGTGAACAATAATACAAAAGCCCTTAAATTTTATTGTGAACAATAATACAAAAGCCCTTAAATTTTAACAACGCAGGTGCTCAAACTGTTTTCCATCACAATTTACACAGCTTTGAAGTCTACCTCTAACGCTTCGACAAACTTTTTTGCACAAGTCTTTTTGGGTATTAATTTCTTGAAATGCATCTCTTATGTAATTTTTCAAATCACCAACACTTCTTGGTTTTCGACTATAAACTTTGTCTTTGAGTACTCCCCAAAAGAAGAAATCCATTGGGGTCAAGTCTGGTGAACGTGCCGGCCAATCAATTGGACCTCTTCAGCCAATCCATTTCTCAGGAAATGTTTCAAGATACTCGGTTGTAATAATATAACCGATACATAAACCTATTCCACATACAGTCCACCTACTTTTGGACCACCCTGTATATATATATATATATATATATATATATATATATATGAAAAATATAGTTTTAAGGTGTGCTGTATTTATGGGATAGAGTGCTCAATATCAGAGATAGAGCGTATGTAAATATAAATATAAAAGTGACCATTGAAGTCAACACTCATAGGCGACAGGCTGTTTCATGCTGGACGCAATCGTCAGACCCTGTTCAATGTTCACTTAAATTTATTTATATATATATATATATATATATATATATATATATATATATATATATATATATATATATATATATATATATTAGTGTGTGTGTGTTACATAAAATAGAAATCCAAATTTACCACATCAGAAAAGCTATTTCAACCAACAAGTCCTATGCTGGCATTTTCAACTCAGAAGTTGAGCTGAAAATGCCAACATAGGTCTCGTTGTATTTCTATTTTATATCACTTATATGCTCTGTTATACTTTGAACTCGCTGAATCAGCGTGTGTCTTTACTCTGTGCGTAAATACTTCTTCTCGCTGCGATGTAATCGTTTACATATCTACCTGACATCTACTTATCCCACTTGTGCATATCCTAAGCGCAGATGGGTCGATCACCTGTTTACATATCGGCTACAGACACTGACAGCCAGAGAAGGCGCGAATCTGTACCTGGTAGCTAAGAGGCCAACTTTTCGGTCAACCGGATGAATGGCTTTTCTGACGTTATGTTGTCTCGCTGAGTTCAGTCTATGCCTTTATTATCTAGTGTGTGCCAAGTCACTTCTTGGGTCTTTGCAGATCAACTCCTCTTAGAAGGTTCGTGCGTTGCAAATCTTGTAGGGCCGTAGCACCATCATATGTAACGGCAATAGTGTGCTTAGGGTAACACATTGGAACTCAATCCTCTTCAGACTGGTTTTGAATTCAGTCACTATTTAATCCATAGTCAGGGAAAGAAGAGGTGGAGTCATATATTTTCCAACGATCTCGGTCGACATTCGACACCCGACTCACCGAATTCTCTTTTCGAGTGGCTAATCGTTATATTAAACGCGTATACCCAAAGGTCCCTAATTGACATTAAATTCCATCAATGGTAAATTCCCAGACATGAATCTAATACTACACTTGGTCTTGGTGAGAAATAAGGATGTACAGACTGTATTTATTCGTACATTAATCCTATACAACAGTTGAGTTCTCGGATGATCTGAACAGTTGTTTATTGTAGAGATATCAGTTGTCAGCTGATATCTTGTTAAGGATATGTCTGCAGGATGTTACAGAAATAATTTTGACAATTATCGTCTTGACAAAGAAGATCAGCTGAGTGGTGCGTTCCCCCAGAAGAACTCAACCGACCCTGACAAAGAAAGTCGAGTGGAGCGGACTAAGAACCCTGGGTTTTTTTAGGCGAAAGCTGACGGGATAAAGAAAGTTTGCTCTCTATAAGACAGTGGTCCCTAGCAGCTTAAACCAGAGGAAAGCTCACCTACGACGCGAAAAGAAATCGCACACCGATTAGACCGTTCGACGCCACACCTCGCCTCACTTTTCCTCGCTCGCCTATAGCCGGACATTACGAGAAGGAAGCAACGGAATAAAATTTGCCAACTGCTACAATTTCGTTACTTTGTGAGTAACGATCTGGTCAAATAGTTATTTTCCTTGTATTAGGCCGCAAGCGTTTGACTGGAAAAAGCTACACACTGCAAACGTACCTGATGTCTGGTCTGAGTTGCAAAGCTACATTTAGGATACGGAAACAGGTTTTCTGATAATCTGACTAGACATTTGTAGAATATCAATCACATTAAAATCAAAATGTGTCGCTCATCTAATTGCACAAAGAAAATTTATCATTTCATTAATAGAATTTTTGCTCATTTTTTATTGAATTTAACATTTGAAATTTTACTAAAACTGTCAAATGTAAATCTTCTTCAGGAGGTGGATGATCAGAGCTCGCCACAACGTCCTGTCTTTTGTAGCTCTGAGAAAAGTTTATCTTTTGCTGTTCATCCTCGTCCTTCTGTAAACCATTTACACAAGCTAGTATGCTACTAGTTCCTTCTCACTGTGTCAGGTCGCCTCTAGCGCTACTGATACTAAGTAACCCAATAATATCTGTTTCATAGTCGGATTATCGGCGATTAAACCGGTACCCCGACAGAGCTTGTCTCTGAGGATGGTGGCTAGTTACCCTGGAGGATTAACTACAAGACCTGAAAGCGATGTGTACAGGCTCCCTCTTGATCTTCGTTTTGCGAAGCCAAGCCATGATGACCTCTTGGCTACAATATGTTTTGTGAGTTACAGATTTTCTAAGCCCTCTTTCCTCATTATGTTTCCTACAAATGCATCTTTCTGATTCTAAGGAGATGCGTCTTTTTTCTTTCTGTTTTCCTTAAAACTTCCTCCTTGTTTACATGTTCACTCCATGGGATTCTCAGCATCCTGCTGTAGAACCACGTTTCTGTTTGCCTGAAGTCTCTTCTTCATCTGTGAGGAGATTGCCCAGCATTCACTGTCATAGACGGGGACCGATATTATATAACGTTTCAGAATTATTTTCTTTATAGCGATATTTTCCTGTTTCTTAATACTCTGCTTAGCTTTTGAAAGCATCATTCGCTATTCTAATACGCCTTCGGATTTCGGTGTCACATTTTCCGTCCCGATATTAAAGCACTTCCTAGATATTCCAATTTTCGTACTTGCTTGCATTTGGTGTCTTCAATATGTAGTTAGTGTTGGAGTTTTTGGGTACCTTGGTTTACTAGTGAGCCAGCCAAAATGAGCTGACTCATTTTATAGTTCACCAATAGAAGAGTTAACCAATCAGAAGGCTCAAAATATTTAATAAGACGTGTATAAAGGCGGCCATGTTTTTTTTTTTCCGGAATATTCACTGCCAGCCTTTGATATTGAAAACTGAAGAATTATGGAACAGCTGCTGGTGGTATTGGCGATATAGTCAGATTCAGTAGAGTGTCTGACTCGTGAGTGTTAATCTTTAACGTTGTTTCATTGAACAGATTACGTACTGTGCTGGATTCTATATTCATAGACTACGGTGAACATGGTCAACAGTTAGCACCTTGGCATGTTTCTTTTGTCGACAGCCAGACACACTCTGTCTTCTTACAATTGATTTTTTTTTCTTCTCACTTTCTTTTACTACCTACTCTTAGGATTCCTGTAATTTCCTTCCTGCCCCGATTATCAACATATCTTATGTTGTGCTAACCTTAACTATGTCCGCCAGTAATGAATCCTAGTAGGACTATTAATTCTCTCAGGATCGCCTCACTGTAAACATTGGTTTGGTTTAGTTTGGTTTGGTTTGGTTTGTTTTACGGCATATCAACCTCAATGGGTTATTTAATGCCGACAAAATTTTTATTGCTGGTAATATTTTGTTTTGTCTATTTCTGGTAATATTTTGTTTTGTCTATTTCTGGTAATATTTTGTTTTGTCTATTTCTGGCAATATTTTGTTTTGTCTATTTCTGGTAATATTTTTCCTTCAAAAATGTATTGCTGGTAATAATTATTTTTCAAAAAGCATTGCTGGCAATATTTTTCTTTTCAAAAAAGTATTGCCAGCCAGACATATTTTAAAAAAAATATATTGTCAGCAATAGTTTTTTTCTTCAAAAATTTATTGCTGGTAATAATTTTTTTACAAAGTATTTCTGGTATTAAAACCTATTTTTACACTTTCATAGTGTTTTTGGCCCAGTTTCTGGATTAACCATTTGCCCATAGATGGGACCCTAACAGGTGCTACCACCCTGGGTCAAGGCGGACGTGGGAACACCAGCAATTAAGACGTGGTTCCACGCTCCTCTAAACCTCTTGATCAGAGGCCTTGCTGCTGAATGTAGTTTATCGTCTTACCCAGGACGCGGATTCAGTTTATCGTCATACCCTGGACGATTGTTTTGTTTTACGGTATATCAACCTCAATGGCTTATTTAATGCCGACAAGATTTTTATTGCTGGTATTTTGTTTTTCTTTCAAAAATCTATTTATATATAATTGTTTTCTTCAAAAATTCACCGCAGGTAATAATTTTTACAAAAATGTATTGCTGATATTAAAACCCATTTTTACAACTTCACAACACCCCGACCTCAGCCTGGGGTCAACTACCTGCCCACAGCTGGGACCCAAACAGGTGCCACCACTCCGTGTAGACCTGAGAACACCAGCAATTAAGAGGTGGTTCCACGCTCCACAGAACCTCCTGATCAGAGGCCTTATTGTCGGATGTAGTTTATTTTCTTACCCAGGACGGCTTATTTGAGGGTGGGGGTTCTTACCCTTCTGCAGAGGTGCAGTCGGCGTATTCTGTAGCCCCAGACAACAGGGCGGTGTAAACATTGAATAATTCCGGTTAGCAGACACATCCTTGTCTTAGGACCCTCACTATTTCTTTCTCTCTAGTATTTATTGAATTTTTTTTTTTTTAAGCTTTTCACCCCAAGCCAGGCTGGAAGCCACTAGCACGCAAGGGGTTACATAAGGTTTGGAGGAAGAGCAGATAGGAGTGGAAAAGGAGATGATGTGGAGAAAGATAGTGGATCGATCAAGGCAAAGGGGTTACAGAAGATTTGGAGCGAGAGCAAATAGGAATGAAAGGGCAAAGGATGTGGAGAAGGGAAGTGGATAGATCAAGGCAACTGGAGATGTCGATTGACGTTACACTTAAATAGTTGGAGATTATATTTGTCAGGGAAACAAGAATAAGGAAGGGAGTTCCACAGGCGAGATGTGCGAGGCATGAAGCTATTGGAGTAGAAGAGACGTCTACATCTAACAGGGGTGGGAACGGGATGCCAGCCTCGTGAGGCCTAGGAACCAGCGAAAGCAGCTCCTCGGAGCAATTACCGTGAAAGTATTTGTAAAAAAGACAGAGCGAGGCAACGGCGTGTCTGTGAGAGAGCGACTGCAGACGGGATGACAGATCAGGGCCAATTACGTTGCATATCCGTCTCTGTATCTTATCAAGAACCCTGAGGCAAACAGCAGGGGCTCCAGACCATATATGGCAGCAATACTCCGTGCAAGGGCGAATGGTTGATTTATAGATTTGGAGGATCGATTCCGGGGAGAAAAACTTCTTGGCTCGGCACAGGGAGCCAACTTTCCTTGCGGTGGATGAAGCAATTGACTCGATGTATTTGTTCCATCTCAGGTCAGCGGACAGCGTGAGACCGAGCAGCCGCAGAGAGGAGCTAAGATCATTCCACATCCCTTGTACTCTAGCGGGTGATTGTCTTAACGGGGAAACGTTTCATCAAACTTCAAGCAACGAATTCTGCCCCGAATATAACGAGAGACGAGAAGCAAACCTAAGATACTGAAAAGATGACGGGGGACACCTTTTATTTATTTAAACGGGGATAGAAGCCGTTTGTGTGGCGCGCTGTACTTGCTGAGAGCGGAAATTAAATGTGTAATGGGTCAGTCACGTGATGGTTGTTGAAGTTGTTTCCACTGACAGAGCAGCAGCAGCCCACCACCCCCACCAACGTCTCACACCATCTGTACACTTCGTTGCCATTAAGGATTGTTAGTTTGGCCTCGGTTCGTGTTGCTGTTGTTGCCTGTGATGGACCTAAACACGTACTGATCGTCGTGGTGGGCAACCAACCAGATTCTGGAAGCTGGAATGAACAATATAATCCTACGGCGGAAGATATTATGAACAGGAGTCTATCAATCAGTCGCCATCACAAGTATTTACTGAAATCATCACTCAAATCAGTTACAGGCATTAGACCCACTAATATATATGTACTAATATATACAGATAATAATGTACACAGTCCTAGATATGTTTATTTATATATATATATATATATATATATATATATATATATATATATATATATATTGTGTGTGTGGGGGTGCATTTATATAGGGAGAGGAAGAGAGAGAATGTATATCTATCTCTTGTGAAATGCTTAGATAATAGACAGGCTTAGATAGATAGATAGATAGATAGATAGATAGATAGATAGATAGATAGATAGATAGATAGTATTTATTACAACGTTTCGGCCGTTGTACGCTCCGGCCTTCTTCGGGTGTTTGGAATGTCGAACTGAACCCTTTATTTCGCTCACTGGGGTAAACCAACGCCTTTATCCACTATGCCATGTGTCCTTGAGGACATGGCACAGTGTAATAAATAAACATTGTAATAAATATGGCGACAAAGATGCGGACAATAGTCCAAATAATGTAAATAATGTACATAATACCTCATCTCAGATAGATAGATAGATAGATAGATAGATAGATAGATAGATAGATACGTCTACGCGGCTTTGTGGGTGATTAAATTCTCTACCTTACAATCCTGTGCCCGCAGACAAAGCGTCGCTAGCCTCTCGCTATTTCCATGGCAAGTGTTCTGACGCTCTACATTCTTTGCTTCCAACAGCTCTGAGACCTTTACAGATAAGACCATCGCACCTTTATAAGGACAAAACATCGCCATTCCCTTTAATGTTCCATTAAAAAGAAATAAGTTGTACTTCATGGACTGCAGTTCTTGCCTTTTCTTACGCTCATACAACACAAAACAATAACTCTCTACCTTGATTGGCTCTTGGGCCTTGTATTGGGTGAACATTAGTATAAAAATGAGATGTATAGGGACATGATATACGAATACATTTAGATATGAACAAACTTAGATATGAACAGGCTAAGATAGATATAGACTTAAATACGAATATAGATAGATAATAGACTGAGGCATTGAAATAGCTAGAGATATATGTGGCGGCTTTTACCACATTTATTTAATTTTGTTTAGGAAACTCAACTGATGTGAAGAAAGGGACAATGCACAGGTATCAAGATATATAAGAATTGTATTGAACAAAGCATGCAATAAAGAATGTATACGAAACAGCATGCAATGAGTAACACGAGAGTTGTCTCTCTTTGACTATCAAAGTCTATCGAAGTTCTCTGAAAGAAAAGAAAGAGTTATTAGTCTGTTATAAATGTTTTTAAACAGTTCTGCCGTGCAAGAGGAAAATATGTAAGTGTGATAGAATATGCAGTTTGAGAGTTGAGTGAGAAGATGGGCGCATAGCTTCAACAGTGGTAGCAGTCAGTGGCAGCTAAAATCTTACTGATGCGGCTCCGCTTTTCTAATGCTTATATAGGTGGTCATTGAATCAGGAGTTCTGCGCGGGAAGAATCATTCTAACACATGCAGAGAATCTGATTGGTCGATACTGACCAATCAGTGCATGAGTTTTGGGGAGCCAATTCCCCAAAAGTGCACAAAATCTACTATATGAAAATATAGCGATTTTAAAATTGTCGCTTCAGATAGCGGCGTTGCTTCCTGTCCAATGAATGAATGCTGTTGGAGATTTGAATTTGTAAGGGTGTATGTGTGCGTGGTGATGATCGCCATATATACATATGAAAGACGGTGATAGATAAATAGATGAAATGGCAAGAGATAGTAAGTTTAGCTTAGCCTGACACAAAGGTAAATTGAGGAAAATGAATTGGCAATCCTTTACTGAACTATTATTTCCAGTGAATATCAATTTAAACTGTAATTGCTCCGAGGAGCTGCTTTCGCTGGTTCCTAGGCCTCACGAATTTAAACGTCCCACGAGGCTGGCATCCCGTTCCCACCCCTTCACCGTTGAAACTGTTAGATGTAGACGTCTCTTCTACTCCAATAGCTTCATGTCTCGCACATCTTGCCTGTGGAACTCCCTTCCTTATTCCTGTTTCCCTGACAAATACAAGTTCCAACTATTTAAGTGTAACGTCAATCGACATCTCCAGCTGCCTAGATCTATCCACTTCCCTTCTCCACATTCTTTCACCTTTCATTCCTATCTGCTCTCGCTCCAAATCTTCTGTAACCCCCTTGCCTTGATCGATCCACTATCTTTCCCCACATCCTCTCCTTTACCACTCCTATCTGCTCTTCCTCCAAACCTTCTGTAACCCCTTGCGTGCTAGTGGCTTCCAGCCTTGCTTGGGGTGATAAGCTTTAAAAAAAAATAATAATAAAAAAAGAAATATTCAAATCTTTAGAACGGCTCCTGATCAAACATAACAGACATTTCAGATGCATTATCCAACATATTATTATGCTAATATGCAGTATTCGGTTTGCATATACTTTCATAAAATGTCGTTGATTATCAGCAACTGGAATTTATTTCCACATATAGGAATTCAATTATGCACTTCAAGCTTTATATGCATTTATATATAGCAGCTTTTAAATTTAATTACTTTACAACTGAAATGACTAGATAAAACCGTAAGTTCTATGCTAACAGTTTCTTCTCTCTCACTTTTTGCTTGAAGAAGTTTTTCCGGCTCCATGCTTTCCACTCAAGTTTGATCTTCAAAAATGTAAATGCAATGTCAATCGTTATCGCTTGTTTTCTTAATTCCAGTTCTTTTATTGTTCTCTCTCCTTAATGTTTTTTTTTCTCATATTCTTTCACTCCCAGTAACCTTTGTCTGCTTAGTGGCTTTATTACCTTGCTTGGGGTGAAATGATTAAAAATGATTAATAGTTCCACACCGTTTTCTAGACTACCAGGAGTAACTAATGGAAAAAAAAAAAGGAAAATTTGCTGCCATACGCGGCAACGACCTTCTCCCCTCTCGTGTACGAACATGATAAATTCAAAGCCAGTACTTTCGGGACGATCTGCCTATAAGCTTTCTGCATTCTGTTGAAGTTTCTTTCAGACTCAATGAATTATAATTATCAAATCCTCCTAACAATTTCTATCATGTATATATATATATATATGTGTGTGTGTGTGTGTGTGTGTGTGTGTGTGTGTGTGTGTGTGTGTAAATTACATAGGATAGAAATCCAAATTTACCTCATTCGAATAGCTATTTCAATCAACATGACCAATGTTAGCGTTATCAACATGCTAACATAGGACTTAATGGTTGAAATAGGTATTCCAATAAGGTAACGTTGGATGTTTATTCTATGTAATTTATATGCTCTGTTATAATAAGTACATTAAGCTTGTATTCTTTCAAGCTACAATCTACCATAGTCCTTTTCTCTTTAGCATTTGGAACCATCTGGTTGCTTCTTTTTGCTTCGTGACTGTGGGCTTTCTGTAAATTAAGCCCAACACTCGGATAAAATACTTTGAAATGTAATTCCGCACTTGAGACAACCTAACAAGTGTATGCAAGAAGATTAATGTAGACTTTTATAGCAAAACTCCTGGACTTTTCAACGAAAAAGAGGTTGGCTTGCAACTATTAGCTTCACTCAAGTGATTTGTGAATCTGTACTTCTACAAGTGAGTCAATTCTTCCGTCTGTCTGTCTGTCATTTATACAAAGCATCCAAATTTCAGACAAGATATTCACTTGTGAATGTCAGCCCGATTCACTTGGCTTGTAAATCGCAATATCTGCAAAGGTAGAAAAAAGAAATGATTGATCTCAGCTTCCGGTGGCCAAAAGAATTTCCGGAAAAAGATTAAGTGTTATTCCCTATTGTTAAGCACTAGCATTAGAATAGCTGAAACACCTCCGGATCGACCCGAATCGGCCATACACGCTGCAAGAAAAAAAAAGTATCGAATTTTTATTTCAAAATGGAAAATAAATGCCTAATGCTTTTTGTTTTTGCGCTTATCCTTCGGAAGGAATTATCACAGATTAGGAATTAAGACATGTATTAATAACAGAAGTGCTGATATATATATATATATATATATATATATATATATATATATATATATATATATATATCAGCCACTCACTAAAGGGACATGACAAGGTTACAGACAGATATGATATATATATATATATATATATATATATATATATATATATTCACTTTATTCACTGCGCCATGTGTCCTTGTACAATGGTCGAAACGTTGTGAATATGGCAATAAAAATGAGGATAACTGTCCGAATAATGTAAGTAATCATAATACCTCATTTCAGAGATACAGTCAGATATGATATATATATATATATATATATATATATATATATATATATATATATATATAAAATGTCTGTAACTCGGAAATGAGGTATTATGATTACTTACTGTTATCCTCATCTTCATTGCGATATTCACAACGTTTCGACCGTTGTACAATGACACATGGCCCAGTGAATAAAGTGAATTGGTTAGTTCCAGTGACTAGACCCAAAGTGTTGGGAGTTCACTACCAGGCCACAGCAGTGGTGAACCAAAAAACTTGGAGAGTTGAGTTAAAGGGAAATAACTGAGATATCCTGTAAATATCATGTAAATACATAGCTTATGCTTTTGCTATAGAAATACACTATATAATATTCTTTTTTTTTCATTTTCTTTCATATCAAGTAAGGCAATAAAGTCACGAAGACGCAAGAGATTACTGAGTGTAAAAGAATCTGAGAAAAAGAAAACCATTATTAAGAACAGTGAGAAAATAACGATTGATATTTCATTTAAATTTTTGAAGATTGATATTGACTGGAAAGCAAGAGACCGAAATTTAAGAACACCATTGAAAAATTCGTAAGCTTAAGGAATCAGCACATATGCTAGGCCACAAAAATCTCCTGAGCCGACCAAGCATAGAAATGAATACAATATGGGAACCAGTAATAAGGAGTACTAAAGAAAAGCGATAATAACAATAAAAATTGAAATATGAGCTCTGGTAAATACGTGAATTGATACCAGCAAAAATTGCGATATGAGCACTGGTAAAAATGGTTGCTGAAGACATTAGGTTTATAATATCCAGAAATCCATACACAGATGTCCTCAAGGACACATAGCACATTGGATAAAGGTGTTGGTTAGATTCAGTGACAGCGCTTAAAGAGTTCAATGCCCGGCTAAGGCAGTGGAGAACTTTCAGAGGGAAATTAAGAGGAGATAACTGAGAGTGTGAGTTCAATACCCGGTTAAGGCGGCGAAGAACTTGGTGAGGGGAATTAACAGGAGATAACTGATAACTGACATCCATTAAACATGGCTCGTGGAACTAGAACAGTCTACCCCAGTGAGCGAAATAAAGGGTTCAGCTCGACATTCCAACCACCTGAAGAACGCCGGAGCGTACAACGGCCGAAACGTTGTAATAAATATGGCGACGAAGATGAAGACAATAGTCCGAATAATGTAAATGAGGAAATTCTTTTTATAGAACTTGCGGTCGATCTAGTCATTATCGTAATGTATAATAAGGTGTTGCTGAATTTTTGGCTTCAATAACGGTAACTACCTGTGTTCCCGAGATACAAGTTTCCGCTGCGTGGCTATACCAGGGATGTTTCAAGAGTGTCCATGGCAGAGTTGTGCTGGTTGTGTCTGGTTATAGGGAATTTCGTGATGTCTCAACGGGGTTGAAATCTGAAAAGAGCGGAGTAGCTGGAAGTTAAATGAGTGTTATTGGAACCAGTTTCGTCTTTGCCTATGCACGATGGGAAGTTAGGTTACTTCCTTGGAAGAGACCATCGCGAAAGATAAGAGAATGTTTCGCGAGAATAACAGCATAGGTAACACAGGTCAGGGCACTTCAGTCAGTGCAGAGTTCTCTTGATCTCCAATAGAACAGAGCCCCCACACCATTACAGAGGCACCACCAACATGCGCAGCACTCTGCTCACATGCCGGACCCATAGCTTCATGCACAGAGACTCGACCGTCTGCCCTGAACAGGTGGAAATTTGTCGCATCTGAGCAGAGAACAAGTAAGTCTTTCACACTCCAATGGAGATATTATCTGTCACCAGATGAGGCACAGTGACTGTTTCTGTGATTCAAATAATTCAATTCTTGTTAGTCTAAAAACCGCAAGAAATACGGGTACATTGTATGGCTGACGATTTGAGCGTCACTGACGTTGAATTGGTCTGTGATGTCATGAACTATTTCCGTTCTTTGGGTAGTTAACAATAGTACCAATCGACGGTAACTTCGTTCTTGCATCAACTTTATGCGTAAACTAGATTCAAAGTGCCGCTAATGTCTGGCTAGAATTTTCAGGTTCTTCTGATGCCGTTGCTACAATTTCCCAATTCAAGCAGTGTCACTTCTTTCTGATCCCCTAAATCATCGAGTGGTCACAAGGTGATAAATCCTATCCAAGATTGCCATAGCTACACTAACCTTTTACCTGTTACGTCAAACAATATATATAACCAAATGGGTAAATATAGGTAGGTATACGAGCCAGCGATCATATACAGATACATATAAATACCCTATATAAGAAAAAACAGTGCTCAATGTTAGAGTTATTTCATATATATATATATATATATATATATATATATATATATATATATAATGGACTCTCCCGTCGGTTTCGACGTATGAGGATCTGACAGCTTAGTTGATTTAGTTATGAAATTTTGTGCGATAATCTGAAGTGGCATTTAAGACCCGCCAGTGATTTACAAAGGAGGCCACATATGGAGCAAGTGTGAGGATTGTGAGATGAGATCACTGTTAGATTGGCTGACCTTTTAGGTCTTGCTCTCGCTTCTTAAAGATGATTCAGACAAGCAGATTGAAAACTGCTGAGTCCACTAAAACACGTTGATCTCCATTCTACCCGCTCCAAGGCTAAGCGCTCAAGGATGTTATGTGGTATACTGACTGCTGACAAGTTGCTTTTCAGTTTGTCTTTGTATCTTAGCCATGGGCGTCCTACATCCCTGTAGCCCTGATCTAACTGGCTGTACATTAGGATCTTGGGTATCCTGTCATCAGACATTCTCAAGACATATATATATTAATCAATATACATAGTATCTTACATTAATCGCACAACGAGTTTCATGCCGAAGTGATTTTCAAATGCTGAAATTATTATATTTTTATCTTTAATGCCTCGGAATCGTTAACCGGAAAGCCGAGTTCTAATTACTTTGGGTTCATAATATTCAATTACGGGAAAATACCCTTGGGAAAGTTATGAATCCACCACATCTGCCCCTAGCTGTAGGTTAATTAATAAAATTCGTATTACTAAACGATTTTTATCCCCCCTACCCGCAAATTCTTACAATTCAAAAATATTTTCTTGCAACATGTTGATAAGCCAGAGAAAACGAATCAAGCAATCATACACATAAACACAATTATATATATATATATATATATATATATATATATATATATATATATATATATATATATATATATATATATATATATATATATATATATATGGCAAGCGTAATGTATGCCGTCCTTGGTTACGCTTAAAGGACAAACTCAAATATAATTTAAATACTGCAAACTTCCCTATAGAGGAGATCGAATTCGCTGTTGAAAACCGAGTAAACTGGAGAAAGACCTACCACCGAGATAGAACTAACTTTGAAAAGAATCGTTTCAATCGTCTGAGAGAGTCAAGAAGCCACATTAAATCTCAGGCCACTACATTACATCAGTCCAGATGACGGTTATCCTTTCAGCGTGTCCCTCGTGTGGACTCATTTGCAAATCCCGTGTAGGATTGAGACATGAGCATAAAAATTGAACTGAAAGACACTTTCGAAAATGATGGGAGGGTACATCATATATATATATATATATATGATGGACTCCCCCGTCGAACTCGACGTATTCCCAGAAACTGAAAGCCCAACACCCACACAGGATTTGATCATAGTGGTGAAGGCTTTGTGCAGGGCCATCCACACTTTTTGGAGGGACGAATACAGGGACCTGGTGCAACGAATGCCACAAGGTCCCCAAACGACCCTCCGCAGGTTTTGAATTCAGAGTTGTCCTTCTCCTAGACCAGTTGCCGTCCAAGGCTATAGAACCCAGTCTGTCCTGCTATTTACCCATAGTTGGAGGGAGAAAAAGTGGATTCACACCTTTCCCAAGGGTGTTAGCACGTAAGTGAATGTAATGGATTCGACTGGAATTCGAACTCGGCTCACCGATTCCTCAATCCAAGCCGTTATCCATTACTCCACAGTGCCTCCATATATGTATGGCAAACGTAATGTATGGTTACGCTTCAAGGACAAGCTCAAATACAATTTAAATACTGCAAACATTCCTATATACACCCAACTCCAAGCTTACAGCCCCTGGTATTCCCAAGCGGTCACCCATCTAGATACTGACCAGGCTCGACGTTGCTTAAATTCGGTGATCGTACGAGAGAGAGAGAGAGAGAGAGAGAGAGAGAGTGTGTGTGTGTGTGTGTGTGTGTGTGTGTGTGTGTGTGTGTGTGTGTTGTGTGTGTGTGTGTGTGTTAACACCGTTAATGTCTGTAGGATTTGAAATAAGCCGACTCTAAGTAGATCTCTTTTATACTAGCTCGTATACCGCATTGTGCCACTATTGCTTTTGCGATGATTGGTGATATTATGTATGAACCTGGTCTTGGGTTTATTGCCGAGAATTTTGAGATCAGCGCACTCTCAATACATTTTTTTATTCTTTCATTACTGACCGGAAAACGTCACCCCAGCACCACCACCGCCCCACACACATATATATTCGATTTAAGTCTGTTGTTAAAATTAGTAGGTCGGATTGGTGACTTTTCTGATTGAATCATTCAAAACGAAACCTACAAGCTGCTGTGCGTGGGCGTGTCTGTTGGGCACTGCATAAAAATAGTCAGTGATTTCAATTTTTTCTTGTGTCCTCGGATTAGCTGATTAGATATCGCTATTGAAGCAAAATGTCAACTTTTGCTTTAATTCGGAAGCTCGAAACGATTAACATTTTAGCAGTTCTTAAGAGTACGGAAGCTCAAAGGTGCGCTGAAATCTGTAAGAAATTTTGAATCTTTGGTGAATTATGTTTATAACAAATAATGACACTCTTAAATACACACTAAAAAGAAATGAAATGAGAAACACATCACATATGAACAAAAAGATTTTAAAAAGTTAATTTCACTCGATTTTTAGATTTTAACTAGCAGCATGATCCGGCGTTGCCCGGCGCTTGATTCAAAAATCGTACGATTCATACAGCAATCGCTATCACTTGACTTAAATTATTTTTGCCCTTCCTTGCCTTTAAAGGAGTGCCATTTGCCGTCCTGATGTTGCTACATGCCTTACCTTTTGCCTATCTCACACTGCAAATTTTTTCTAAGCTCTATACTAAACATTAAATCTGTTACGAAAAAAGAACTAAACAAAATGAACACAAAACGATCAGCTTTAAAAAAGGACTCGTAACTGGAAAAACCGAATGAAAAAAGAATGTTAACAACAAATATTTTTTCACACCCAAACCAGTTCTGCGGAATCAGTGTCAACGTTAAGTTTAAGCAAGCGAATGAGCCAATTGGAGTAAAGTGCCATGCAGATTTAAATTTTTCCCACTTGTGACGAATGCAGCTATCGATTGTTTTGCATGCTAGTTAACATTCGTGTCAGTCAGCTGTTAGCTCTCACGCTGGCCAATAGAATCTTCCTGCCTATTCGTGGCAGACAGCTATAGGCTCTCACTCTTGCCACTAGAAAATGGCCGTAAACTACATGAAAACTGCCGTAGAAGCATGAAAAAATCGATTATTTCCACTATCGATGGGAGTTGGGAAATGCAAAGTGGGTCTTGGCCTTTATGCTAACTTGGAGCATGTGCATGTAAATTTTGGTGCAAATCCATCGATAATTGCGGCCGTGCACTCGTTACACACACACACACACACACACACACACACACACACACACACACACACACACACACACACACACATCCTGCCTTTTAGATAGAGATTGCTTTGAATATACGCTTTTTAAGCGCTAGAGGGTGTCGTCAGTGATGTTCTGAATTGGGTCATTGGGCAGTTTCGGGTCTTTCAAACATCATACTCCCCCTCAACAAGTTGACCCCATCAGAGCTGATCAGTCTCTGGCCCGCCCTCTAAATTAACAGCCAGCAGACACTGACTTATATTAAGCAAACCCTACCCCTCTATCACGCATTTGATTGGAAGTTGACCAACAGCCAATCGCAATGGTGTGAGCTCTATTTAAGTTGTTTACGGGGGATTTTTTTACTTTTTCTTTATGTGGATACTCGTCGGATACTCGGAAGGTAATTATATGTTTTCCGGTTATTTTTTACTTTTTTACTTTTTTTTTCAAGCTTCATCTCCCCTCCCCCAGCTGATAATTACTGTTAGTAAAGAAAAAATAAAAATAAAACAATAAAATAAGAAATAAAAAAAAAAGATGCAACCTTAAAATAATTAGAAATTTACATTGTTTTTACGATTAAAATAAATAAATTACGACTTACGCAGCGTGTTAAAAACGAAAATAAATATATCAATAAATGTCGTTTAAAACAAGTTCAACGAGTAAACTTAGAAAATTCGATTAAATCTGTCGATTAACGTGGTAAGATTAACGTGTGAGATTAACAAATAAAATTAAATTTACGATTTTGATCGTTACGCGAAAAATTTTTTTTTTAAAAAAGGCGGCAACAGGGGTGAACAATGTTACTAAATAAGTCGTTTAACAAGAATTAGTCACAAATAATTATAAATTAACTTTACATGGAATAAAGCCAGAATATCACAACACTGAGAAAGGAGTGATTTTACGAGAAGTCGGCGAGTTTTTGATAATTTCCCAACAACAGGAACCCGAACAGGTTTATTTCTATAAAAGAACAAAGAAGTTTCTAAAGCAATTGATGCTCAGTGAAGTGCTTTGTGTTGCAATTGTGTTTCTATAGGTTAGCGAACCAATGACGATCAGATCTTCTGTGAAGCGAAATTGATCCAAATTGAATTTTAGCATACGAAATTGGGTACCTGCCAGAGTGTTGATTTGAAATCTCGTTTCGCCAACAATTGCAGACATCTCCTTATTTCGATCTTATATCGCCCACCATTTTTGGCCTTGTAGATATTTAAATGACTTGGCAGATATATGCAAATGAATGCAAGAGAGTAAATAAATATTTATTCCGCTCGGTGTCATTTGAAACACTTTCCAGAAAGTTATTTTCAAAATTATTTTCTTTCACTTTTCATTTTGTACTGCTACCATTTGTTTGAAGTAAAGTCGGATAGGTGTTACACTCGAATCCATTTTAGAAAAGCGGGTAAGGATTCGACCCTTAAAGGTTACCCTTCCAGGTCTATAAATAAAGAGTTAAACAGCAGAACTAGAACTTTATAGAATCATCTAGAACTTGTTTTTGTTTATTTGTAAGTTTATAGTATACTACAGCTATAAACAGTTAAATGAATTAAAAATACTTAAGTACTATTGAACGGCATCATTAGCAAATTGAAAAATAAAAGTTCTGAAATATTTTGATCTTTTACCCTCATTTCGTATATGGTAAATCCGAATTTTCAGGTTGTGGTTCACCTTTTTCAAGAATTAAAGCAATGCCTTTTTCATTACTTTTGAACAAAAGTTCCTCGATTTATGACACAGGAACATAGGGTCAAAAAAGCCGTAACCCAAGCGCCCCATACCTGTAGCCTTGTGACAAACTAATCTTAGTAGATAACAAAAATAGACACATTGCTCTTAATATATTTGTTTCTAATACACACAATGACAGTACAGATATATATATATATATATATATATATATATATATATATATATATATATATATAACAGGCACCGATGTATAACGCACACACGCAATTTAGAAATTTAGAAAGTAATATTCATGGAAAATATAATAATATTCAACTAATGATAAATTCTTTCATATATATATATATATATATATATATATATATATATATATATATATATATATATAAGTATAGGATTGGTGTATACGGAATAAATTCCAATAACCAACAAAATACTATTCTTAAAAGAGTGCTCAATACAGAGTAGAGCAAATACAATTATTTATTCGAAAATTATAACATAAATATGTTATAAAATCACTACAAAAATAGCCATTTTGTTTCAACACTTCTGGTGCCTTATCAAGTGATGGTGTTGAATGTAGAAGGGTTTTAAAAGGTTCAAGTCAATCAAACATTTCTCGCTAGGAAAAACGCTATTACATAAGCTGGAATGACCAATTAAAATACAAGTATACGAGAATTCCAAAAACTTGACAACGAATAAGGTTAAAATAATTATTTAATGCTTTAATGTTGCGGTTAGACTAAAATAGAATTTATTTTAAGTAATAAATATTAAATCATACTATTTGAAATTAAAAATTACCCATTTTAAAATTTAAATTTAATCTCTATTAAGTTAAAAATTATAAAATTACTGAGGAAAAAAGAAAAAATACATGTTATTCTATTTATTTTGTTTCTATTGAAATTAAGTTTGAATAAACGTTAAGATCAAATTTTGCACTGAACTTCAAGACAAGATTTGAATGATAAACAAAGGCAGGAGAGGATGACATCTTGCAAAAGACAATACATACACAATCAGATTATAATACATAAACACGCAGACGTATTTATTTATATATACACACACACAAAAAGGCGACACTTAAAAAAAAACACATACATACACAATGAAAGGTACACACAAGTGACCGTACACACAGACACCGATAAAGACGCGTACATACATACACACACACACACACACACACACTTATATGTATATATATATATATATATAATTATATATATATATCTGATTAATGTGAGTATTTTTTGAAACTAAGCTGATTGATATTGCCTTCAGCAACACGACTCCAGAGTTTCGTAGACGATCCTTTCCGTCCACTCCTCAGGAAGTATCAGCAATTTATACATATATATATATATATATATATATATATATATATATATATATATATATATATATATATATATATATATGGGTAAATAGCAGGACAGATTGGGTTCTATAGCCTTGGGTGGCAACTGGTCTTGGAGAAGGACAACTCTGAATTCAAAACCTGCGGAGGGTTGTTTGAGGACCTTGTGTCACGTAGTGTATCAGGTCTCTGTATTCGGCCCTTCAAAAAGTGTGGATGGTTCTGCACGAAACATTTACCACTATAATCAAATCTCATGTGCTGGTATCGGACTGTCGAGTTGAATATATATATATATATATATATATATATATATATATATATATATATATATATATATATATATATAATACATAGCACTCAAAGCAAGACAATAAAGTTATTGAGATGCAAGGGGTTACTGAGTGCATAATAATAAGAGAAAAATAAAAACATTATTAAGGGTAGAGAATAATAAAAGATCAAGAATTAAGAAGACAGGTTGATATTGGATTTAAATTTTTGAAGATCAAAATTGACTGGAAAACAAGAGTGCCCCACAATCAAGAAAAAATTGTTAGCATATAACGTTTACATCTAGCAATTTAAACTGTTAAATGATACGACTTAACTGCCAATTTAGTAATAGTTTATGAGACCTAACTGCCAAATTACTACTGCGCTTAATTTTGTAAAATCGAGTTACCTAAGAGAAAAGAACAATTCACATGAAAATGTTTATATAAAAGGCACAGTGAAACTATGTTACAGTGGTGGGAAAAGGAGTAAAGCCGAGATGCCAGTCAGCACCATAAACATTACACATTCTTCTTTTTATTTTATCAAGAATGTCTAAATACACAGCAGAGGAACCAGACCATATATATGTGTGTGTGTGTGTGTGTGTGTGTGTGTGTGTGTGTGTGTGTGTGTGTGTGTATGTGTGTGTGTGTGTGTGTGTTAACATTATATTAATTTGTAATCATAATTTAATAATTCAAAATCATAACTATCTCATTCTGGGATCACCATTGAACGTGTGTCAAAATTGGTGTTTATGTGTTAGTTAAATAGTGCCCAAAGAATTTTCAAGGTCTGAGCAGCGAGGGTATATTTTGTATGTTATGCTTTTCATACATGCTAAAGATATCATGAAACAAGCGTGTGAGCAACGATGTGGTTTTGGAGAGGATGCAAACAAGGAGGAAGCTTATACTTAACATCAGGAAGAGGCAGATGAAATTTCTGGGACACGTAATAAGAAACGAAGAGACTCAAAGCAACGGAGGTATGGTTCTACAGAAGGGTACTAAGGATATCATGGACCGAGCGTGTGCGCAACGATGAGGTTTTAGAGAGGATGCAAACAAGAAGGAAGATTATACTTAAGGAAGGGGCAGCTGAAGTATCTGGGACACATAATAAGGAAGGAGGGTCTAGAGAATCTGATACTCACGGGTCGAATAGAGGGCGATTTCCTCAAAGAAGGATGCTAAGGATATCATGGACTGAGCGTATGAACAACGATGAGGTCTTACAAAGATTACAAACAAGGTAGGAGGCTTATACTTAACATCAGGAAGAGGCAGCTGAAGTTTCTGGGACACATAAAGAGGAAGGAGGGCCTGGAGAATCTGATACTCAACCAGCGTTGCCTAAATTAATTTCACTAGCCGGATTAATTCTCCTTGAATTGGAATTGGTGTGGACGATTCTTTCAATAGTGTCCTGCTAAGGGCATCAGTATTTAACATATGGCACCCTTTCCTGTACGGCAAGGTATACTCATAGGCTGAGAACATGAGTAGCCATCTTTGGATTCGGCCTGATGCTAGGGACGGTATAGTTTTTGTTTCCCCAAATAGTCTGCCTTCACTATAGAAGAGACTCGATGCAACGGAGGTAAGCTTCTACAGAAGGATGCTAAGGATATCATGGACCGAGGGTGTGAGCAACGATGAGGTTTTAGAGAGGATGCAAACAAGGAGGAGGCTTATACTTAAGGAAGAGGCAGCTGAAGTATCTGGGACACATAATGAGGTCGGACGGCCTAGAGAATCTGATACTCACATGTCGAATAGAGGGGAAAAAGAGACAAGGGAAAGCAACTCGTGACATACCAGGCGGGCTTAAGCAAGTGCATGATAGAATGTGATCTAGGGGAGGGACGAAACTTATTAAGAGCTACAAAGGGGGAAGTGGAGAGCCATGATCGTCTACGTCCTGAAAGGATACGGCACATAAAAAGAAGAAAGAACACATGCAGAGAGAGAGAGATCTGAGTAGTGTGGGCTTGAATGGGCAAATATGGCATTCATTGAAACGCCAAATCGAACGGAATGTCGTACTAGTCCTATCTTAAAGTGAATGTCCCACGCGTTCATGAGATCATCCCCGTCTCCCTTATAGGGACATTTAGGCACCAGGGATTAACCCTAGCCCACCCCCAATTGAGAAATATGACCTGGGGAGACGCTCACCTGAGACTGGATTTAGTTTTTCGCCTCGGATCCCGAAGAACGATACACTGACCCGAATTAGAGGTGCCGATCCATAAGCAAATAATCCCGTATTTTGGGTACTAAGCAAGTAAATATATAATATCTACTGACATATCCATTGACAGGCGCCTCGCAAGTAAAATCTGTGGATATTCTTTACTTATGTAGAATGATGTTCAATTCTTGCTGGATACTCTTGTGTCGAATTAACTCAGCTCACCGAGATTATTTTTTAACTCTCATCAAATTTAGGAAAACGACGGGGCAAACCCGTTTCCACGACACCAACTCAGAATTTCTCGAACAGCTGCTCTTTAAATAGTACATTTGAATGTCTGTGGCAAAGATAGAGGGACCCAGATATTTTACCCACATAAGAAAGACCTTATTTTGCATTTACATATATGCAATATAAGTTCTTTGACAGACTGTCTCCAGTTGACATTTAGTAGTGACTTCATACATAATACCTTTCAGCATCTATTACTTATCTGGCCTTTCGGTAAGCAGGTACACAGTTCACTATCTTTCTGCTTTGATATCAAAAGATGACGTGCAATTCGGTTTATAAAAGATAAAAATAAACTACGGCAGTGATTCTCAACCTCCGTGACGCGCGATTCTCTTAAGTGTGCTGCGAAATATTGTCACGGCATACATATATCGGGTGCGTTAGATAGATTGTCGCTGTCAAAATTACGCAAAAAGAAAAAATATGAATAACACTAACATCTTACTTTATCAGATACATTTACCAACATATCTTGAAATACACCTTCTGTCTTTTTTTTACAAATATGGTAACTGCTCCGAGGAGCTGCTTTCGCTGGTTCCCAAACTTCATGAATTTAAGCGTTCTACTAGGCTGGCAGCCCTAGATCCCGATACATACCGCCCAAGCTCGTAGCGCACTGGAGAGGACGCTCTAGCGACGTCGCAAGACATCGGCACAACACGGGAAGTGACAGTTACCAGTCAAAAGTCCAACCCGTTTGCGAAGGTTACGGGCGCCTGGGGTCACCTCTGTCGGGCGCTACTCCATCGTCTCCCGAGACGGACGGATGCCGACGACAACGCCGACGACTAGGCTGGCATCTCGCTCACACCCTTTCACTGTCGAAACTGTTAAATGTAGCCGTCTCTTCTACTCAAATAGCTTCATGTCTCGCAACTCTCGCCTGTGGAACTCCTTCCCCTCTTCCTGTTTCCCTGATAGCTATAATCTCCAACTATTCAAATGTAATGTCAATCGACGTCTCCAGATGCCCTGATCTATCCCCCTATCCTTCTCTTCATCCTTTCCTCTATCACTCCTATTTGCTCTAGATCCAACCCTCTGTAACCCCAAGCGTGCTAGTCGCTTCCCGCCTTGCTTGGGGTGAAACGCTTAAAATAAAAAGTAAATTTATTCAGTAAAATCGCCATTGGCTTCAACCACGGCCTTCAGACGACTTCGGAATCTCCCGCAACTCTTCTGGACGGACTGCTTGTTTAATTTGGTGAATGCTGCCATAACCCTTGCCTTCAGTTCATCACTTACAAGGAGTTTTGTTGGTCTGTCGCTCAGCTGCACCCTACACATAATAATCACGGTGTTTGCAGTCTGGGGAGTTAGGTGGCCAGATATAAAGGGTTATGTGGTCGCAGAAATTGTCTGACAGCCATAACTGGATACTTCTGCTTGTGTGGCATGGTTCAAACTCCTATTGATAGATATAAAGTCTTCAGAAGCCACCCTCTTAACCCAGGGCAACACTACCTCCTCAAGGTAGTTGATCTAGACCTCCGTGTTAAGTCTGCGGCTCTGTGGGAAAATGAATGAAGGCACAACGTCGCTACCACAAGCGATCACTCGAAACACCTTCTTTCTGAATCTTCTGCACTATCCTCAGATTGACACCCAAAACACCGTGGAATGTTTGTATTGGACCTCCCGGTGCATGCTGTTTCCAACTTTCTGGCGGAGTGAATTGCTTCATGGTGCTCTTTTTCTCACAGACGGTGCCCAACTGACTCTACTATATTGTACAGTCGACAAAAATTTAAAAAAAAACAAGCAACGCATATGCGCGAAATTAAAAATACAAAATGGTGACAATTTACCCATCGCACTCTGTACGTGTCTGTGAGAAAGTCGTAATGGTACAGCGTTAGTATTTGAATAAAGGTATAAGTATTAACCTCTTTTTTAAATAATTCTTTTCACTATTCGATTATTTTTGTGATGTCGACGAACACTCGTTACCACTTTTGTAAGATCAACGAATGCTCGTTGTCAGTTTTGTAATTCTCGTAGTAGTAGAGACTTTGTAATCGCAGATACAATTACGGTATGGCCGTTGAACAATAGTACTTGCTCGATAATACCCGCTCGAAAAGTAACCACCAAATAGTGATCCGAATAGTAATCGGTATAGTGATCAGTATAGAGAAATAGTATAATGAATAGTATAGATAATAGTGATCCGTATATTAATAGAGGATAGTGTAGAAATAGTGATTCGTATAGTAATCCGTATAGTGATTAGTACAGAGAAATAGTATAGTAAATAGTACAGAGAATAGTGATCCGTATGGTAATAGAGGATAGTGTAGAAATAGTGATCCGTATAGTAATAGAGGATAGTGTAGAAATAGTGATCCGTATAGTAATAGAGGATAGAGTAGAAATAGCGATTCGTATAGTAATAGAGGATAGTGTAGAAATAGTGATCCGTATAGTAATAGAGGATAGTGTAGAAATAGTGATCCGTATAGTAATAGAGGATAGTGTAGAAATAGTGATCCGTATAGTAATAGAGGATAGTGTAGAAATAGTGATTCGTATAGTAATCCGTATAGTGATTAGTACAGAGAAATAGTATAGTAAATAGTACAGAGAATAGTGATCCGTATGGTAATAGAGGATAGTGTAGAAATAGTGATCCGTATAGTAATAGAGGATAGTGTAGAAATAGTGATCCGTATAGTAATAGAGGATAGTGTAGAAATAGTGATCCGTATAGTAATAGAGGATAGTGTAGAAATAGTGATCCGTATAGTAATAGAGGATAGTGTAGAAATAGTGATCCGTATAGTAATAGAGGATAGTGTAGAAATAGCGATACACGATATCATGCATATAATACAGACATTATAAGTTTTTGTGTTTTTATTTCATCAAAACTCTGGAAATAAATCAAATAGTACAGACTGCATTTTCGTATTTCATTGTGAGTTGAAGACAAAGTGATTACCATTTCGAAATTTACGAAGCCAGTCAGAAGGCGCCAAGAAGACGATTGTCATCTCAGCAGTTGGCCTGTGGGCTTAGTTTTGTAAACTAATAAATTTTCAAATTCTTTATTCGTTTCTTGGGTTTTATGCTGCGTGTCATTTATTCCCTCTCTTTCGTCACTTTCTCCCTCCCTCTCTCTTTCTCTCTCACACACACACACACACACACACACACACACACACACACACACACACACACACACATACTCGCACACATACAGACACACACACACACAACTCTAGGTAAATACATAGGTATGTTTATCAATTTTAATTTTAAATTTTGTTATATTTATTACAAGTCTGATGGTAAAGTAAGAAGGATGCATTTGTTAAAATTCAACACAAAATAAAATGGAAATCGGTTTAAAGAAATTGAAAGATTGTATCATTTCAAACTTCTTAACTGGAAGAATCTTGCTGCTTTAAAACTCAGCAGACGAAGTTTTTGTCTTTTATTCTGGCTCAACGACCAACAAATGGTGTTCGAATGAAATACGTAACTCTTGCTCGCCCACTAGACAACCTATAATGACTGTTATATATGCAAAAAGAAAATAGCCGAGTTTAACTCTGCGTATTTTGAACTATAATTTTAGTCCATAAAAATCAATTTTATCACATATTTCAAGTTATAACGCGCGAAACAGTCACAAACAAAGATACGCGCATGCGCACATGATTGCGTATATATGCGCATGTCAAGAAAGCAGCTGTTACTTGTATCTTGAAAACATAGGAGAAATTCTGACTCCTGGCCTTTAATTTTCGATTGACATTCAAATCAATAACCAAGTCACTACACACGGACATACGTGTGTGTGTGTGTGTGTGTGTGTGTGTGTGTGTGTGTGTGTGTGTGTGTGTGTGTGTGTGTGTCTGTGTCTGTGTGTGTGTCTCTGTGTGTGTGTGTGACACATCTAATTTTACCTGGTAATTCTGTATCTACATTAAGTTCTTTGCCTTTCAAAGATCTCCGTTTTTCGTGGGTGGGGAATTTTATTTTTCTGACGCAGAAAAATTTTAAAATAAAAAGGCCTCTTATCAGCTTTACTATTTTCAACTAAATATCAAAATTCTAAGCGCAATTAGATTGGAGATTAACAAAATAGGAATTAATCCAATATTACTTAGCGATTAGGAAACATGTAAATTAAAACTGGTAGCGAAGAAAAAAAATTTTTTTTTCAAAGATGCCATGTCAAAATATTTGTGAATTGTTCTTTGAATTAGATTGAAAAACAGTCTGTCATTTTAAATCTTCTGTAATTAATAGGTAAGGTTGCATAGTTAAATAATTTTTTAGCAATATCAACGTCGATATTTTGAGATGAGTATCATTACGTGACAGCAAATGAATAGCATTAGCTACTCACAAAAATAGGTTTCGTGGCTGCTGTTACAAACACCCTAGCCAGGATGGGGAACGCCTCCACCTCTTAATTAATATCATGTCCGCCATACAGGAGTGCTTTTACTGACTTTATTATCTGCTCCAGGTGATGATTATGTAAAAAACAGTTCGCCTTTCTGACACTGCCTTACACAAACCTTTCAGCTGGTTTTCAATACAGTCAACTGGTCTTATTAAAAATGCGTTTGGTCGAATATATTGGAGAAACGTTTTGGCTAAAAAAAACGACAACACCATTTAAACGTCTCATCTTTCACGCTTTTTTGATGTCCATGAACAAGCATATCTGGAAAGCCAATCCCAGTAAATCAAAGTTAGTAAGCCATTTCTTTCAGCTGTTAAAACAAATTGTCCGACAGAGAAGATTAATGGAAAAAGATGTAAAATTTACTACTTAGTTTAAACTGTTGAACTCAAGGTTAAAAGTTTTCAGTACATTCGAACTCTTTTTTGTCTAGAATAATGCAATTGTAGTTAAATTATTTTTTTTAGGAGAGTGAAAGTAAATTATAGATCTGAACCCTGTTCTTATCATTTGCGAAACAACTTGGAACTTTTGGACAGAGAATTTTTTTAAAATGGAATGATAATTAGAAGGAAAAGAAACAAGAATTCTACCTTTTAATATTGTCCAACGCAGAGAATAACATTTTCTTAGGTACGTTGTTTGATTGCAGACGCTTATTTATTGGGTTCAATTACTGACGTAAACACATCTCTGTGTTTTTATTCTTCGACTTTCTTATACGCAAGATAGAATATGCCAACATTTACAGCATTAGTTTACAATAAAATTGCCGGTTCAGTTGGTGACACATTTTCAAGCATAATTAGAATTTATCGACATATCGTAGATTATATCTAAAAGTATAAACTTAAACTCCGCCCTGACTTTTGGAGATACTGTGTATAACACATATTACAAGAGACGCTGACAATGGTGACACCAACATGGAAAAATCAACCAATATCTGCGCATGCGCTCAAATTCTAGGTTTGATTAATATTACTGTATATCAGATTATATTTAGCAACTTAATGTGTTCGCGATAAAATTTATATTAACTGATTTTTATAAACATTTCATGAACTACTAATATTTATACAATAAATATATCTTGTGAATTTCAGCTTATAATATCTGCGTACATTTGAAGTGATTACTATAACTTAATGAAAGTTTGATATATATTATATATATATATATATATATATATATATATATATATATATATATATATATATATATATATATATATGGTAAGATAAAGAACAAATAAGAAACAAATTAGTCTTGGTAAGGACTTACAAATATTTCCTATTTGTTCTTTATCTTATCCTTCTGTCGGATTCTTATCCATATCCATATTTTATCCCGATATATATATATATATATATATATATATATATATATATATATATATATATATATATATATATATATATAATGTGTATATGGCGAGGTTTAATATGTATAATTATTAATATATATATATATATAATTACACATATTTTATATATATATATATATATATATATATATATATATATATATATATATATATATACAAGGTAACCAAAAAAGTTCTGTACGTTTTTTGATTAGTCATTGAATGAAGTTGAAATATATACGAAATGCGTGCAGCAATTGTTTTCAAATTCGGAGAGTCGGAAGTAGGAACATCAGACGTTATAAAAACTCACGCACTGTGCCCGCCCATCAGTTATAAGCTGGGTAGCTGTGAGAAGGATAGAAGTTTCTAGAGATCTCGTTCGGGGCTGTTCGCTTTACGACTTCAATGTGGGCTTATCAGAAGCTGCATCAGATCGCAGCATATGTCAAGCGTTTGGGGATAGTGCTGTGGATGAACGTACTGCAAGGCGTTGGTTTCGAAAATTCAAGTCGGGACATTTGTCTCTCTATGATGAGCCTCGCAGTAGACGACCACAGGTCTTGAATGACGGAGTCCTAAAGGCGCCCATTGAAGAGGACAGTAGTCTAACTTGTGGTGAACTTGCAAGACAGTTCAACGTTTCCGATGAAACAGTTAGACTTCACCTGCACCGCCTAGGTAAGACGTACAAACTGAGCAAGTCGGTTCCGCAAACGCTGTTGGAGGTCCACAAGGGACAACGAGTGGCAGCCTGCCTATCGCTGCTTTCTCGCCACCGTACCGCATCGTTATTCAATCGAGTCCTTACCAGTGATGAAGAGCGGGTTCTGTACGAAACGCTGTACGAAACTCCCAAGCGTTCCAGACATTGGATGTCTCCTCAGGATGCTGTCCCTCACACCGTAAGATCGTCTATGCACCCACGCAAGATTATGCTTTGTGTCTGGTGGACAGGTCGTCAGAGCCAGCACTGTTGAATCGCAAAGGTGTGCTTTTCCTCCATGACAACGCCAGGCCGCATATCGCGCGAGTGGTCAGGGATACCATACAGCAACTTGGGTGAGAGACTTTGTGGCATCCACCTTATTCACCTGACCTTGCGCCATCCGATTACCACCTCTTCCACACCCTGGATAATCAACTTCGGGGGAAATCCTTCAGTAATGAAGCAGACTTGCGCAAAGCTCTCACGGAATTGTTTGCGTCAAAAACCCCCGAGTTCTACCGCAAGGGCATTGAACAGCTGGAGACACATTGGCAGAAGGTGGTGGATGCCGATGGCGATTACTTTGAAGACTAAATATAAGTTACACATACTGTGAAGCGTTTTCTTTTTTTCCTTTAAAAACAGACAGAACTTTTTGGTTACCTTGTATATGTAATTACACATATTTATATATATATATATATATATATATATATATATATATATATATATATATATATATATATATATAATATGTATAAAATAACTGAAAAAAAATTGGGTGTTTTTTTTTGAGAAAGTATTTATTTCTATGTTTTTATATATATTTAATATTTCAGACCACCTCGGTCCTTCCTCAGAAATTAATTGAATTACTGTATTACTTTATTTGGGAGTTTGTTTACACTTTACAGCGTTCGTCGTTACATCACGTGACGTCCGCGTCTAACGACGAACGCTGTAAAGTGTAAACAAACTCCCAAATACAGTAATACAGTAATTCAATTAATTTCTGAGGAAGGACCGAGGTGGTCTGAAATATTAAATATATATAAAAACATAGAAATAAATACTTTTGCAAAAAAACACCCAATTTTTTTTCAGTTATTTTATCCATATATTATATACATATCAAGAAAGTATACGTGGCTTCTCATTATGCTATATATATATATATATATATATATATATATATATATATATATATATATGATTACACATATTTAATATATATATATATATATATATATATATATACATATATATATATAATTACACATATTATATATATATATATATATATATATTAATAATTATGCATATTAACCCTCACCGTCGAGGGGTCATATGTATATTTATTAATATATACTTAATAGCTCAGTTTTATTACAACGAGCACTCTTTTTTTTACACCCACTCTATATGTGCGACATATTATATTTATATATATATATATATATAGCATAATGAGAGGCCACGTATACTTTCTTGATATGTATATAATATCTGGATAAAATGAATGAAACAAAATTGGGTGTTTTTTTTATGAAAGTATTTATTTCTGTATTTATATATATATGTGTGTGTGTGTGTGCGAGTGTGTGTGGTGGGTGGTGGGTACGTGTGTATGTGTAAAAATTCAGATATTAATCTGTAAGAAGATAATATGAATAAAGCCAAAAGGTAAAATATTCTTTACCAACACGTTTCGTCCCTTGATGAACTTTATCAAGGAAATGGAAGCGTGTTTTTTATAAACTTTATAAAAAACATGCTAAACTTTAGTAATATAATTATTAATATTTATTTTTACTTTCACATCTATATTAAATATATGTCTTTTTAATATGTTGCGTGTCATGAGTTGTAAAAAGATATAAACCTCAAAAAGCAAACACGATTTTGTAAAATTATTGAATAATGAAATCTCCAATTTGGCAATTAAAAGACCGTTGAACAGAGCAATTAAAAAGAAAGTGAAGGCGATAAAATAAAAGAAAATTGGCTTTATGAATGTCACAAAAAGATACTTGAGCAAAAATCAGATTATCAAGAAGAGAAACTGGCCAAGAAGAAAACACTTGAAGGAACTCTGGTGTTACGAATGTAGACAGAGGAAGAGATGCTGGACCTTAAGATCACCCCAAGATAATGCCACTAAAACGCAAGGGGTTACTGGGAGTGAAAGAAAATGAAAAGACTTTAGAAGGGTGTGAAATCACAATCCTAAAACAGGGAACAAGGGATAAACCTCGACTCCTATCAAAAAACAGAGGGAAGTCGATCAATACACCAGCGCATATATTCACAGTAAATTAATTTATATCCATATATCTGAGATGAGGTATTATGATTATTTACATTATTTACATTATTCGGACTGTTATCCTCATCTTCATTGCCATATTCACAACGTTTCGGTCGTTGTTCGCTCCGGCCTTCTTCAGGTGATTGGAATTTCGAACCGAACCCTTTATTTCGTTCACCGGGGTAGATTGTTCTAGTTCCATGTTCCATGCCTTCAATATATTTCTATATCTCGGAGATGAGGTATTATGAATACTTGCATTATTTACATTGCTCGGACTGCTATCCTCATCTTCATTGCCATATTCACAACGTTTCAGCCGTTGTTCGCTCCAGCCTTCTTCAGGTGATTGGAATTTCGAACGGAACCCTTTATTTCGTCCACCGGGGGAGATTGTTCTAGTTCTATGTGCCATGCCTTTTCCGGATGTCTCAGTTATTTCCCTTTAACTCAACTCTGTAATTTTGGTTCATCACTGCTGTGGCCTGGTATTGAACTCACAACTCTCTGAAATCTAACTACTGTTGAGGATAACAGTCCGAATAAGGTATATAATGCAAGGAATAAATTTATATATTTTTAAGCTGCAGGCCTTTAATATGTTGAAACATCAAGTTATTTACCGCTAGCTACAGACAATACTTATATTTGAATTTGTATAGCATACATTTAAATTTTCTTACAGTAATTTTTCTTCTAAGATATTTCAAGATGAGAACAACAATTACTTTCCTTGGCCGACTAATTTTATTTCGAATTATGCTCAAATAATCTACACGTAAAAAATACCAGTAATTTGTGGTCCTGCTAAAATAAATGTTCTCTTTCGACTGAGCTGACAGCAATCCTTTTATATTCTTTCTTTCAGGATATTCCTAGTCAACTGGCCGAGAAACAGATGATTATTTGAATAAAATTTGAAAAACTGGTCGCACAAAATGTGTTCTACCGACCCATAGCATCCGGGTGTCTTTTCCTTCCACTTATTTGCTTGACCAATAATACAAGGTACGTAGCATTATATATATATATATATATATATATATATATATATATATATATATATATATATATATATATATATATATATATATATATATATAAAGACATTATTATGTTTAACATTGTTTTTATAGATACAAGTATTTAAGTAAATGCTCTGTTTATAATAAACAGTATTAAATAACATTTACCGGCCTGAATGTCCGAGAAGCTTTCATAGAAAATATTCTTCCTCGACAGGATTCGAACCTGTATCCTATACGGAACTGTTATGATACGCCATGAACAGTTATGAATTTACGTGAGAGATTCATGGAAGATTGAACTACACAGGTAGCGCCTGGTTAGCAAAGTCCAAGTTATTGCTTTTAAACAACAAATTTGGACTTTTCTAGCCAGACGCTTCCTCTGTAGTTGAGTGGCATACCACGTCAAATCAAATGATGGTTCCGTGTATGACACAGGCTCAATTCCTGTCGGAGGACACTTATTTTCTACGAAATTTCTTGGACATTCAGGCTGGTAAATTTAATAACGTATAAACAGAATATACACACACACACACACATATATATATATATATATATATATATATATATATATATATATATATATATATATATATATATATATATGCGTGTGTATGTGTGTTATAATATGTATGAAAAATTTATAGATATACTGTCTGTGTGTGTTTAATGTGTGTCTAAATCATAAAAATTGAAAATCAGTTTTCAAATTCCAGATTATTTCATTTCCTTCGGTTGTCCGTTCCACCTCTTACTGTAAATATAAATCAAAGCATAAAGTTTATTATTAAATATAAAAGAGACAGAATAATCAATGTTTTAGTTCGCAGTTTCTTCTGGGTAGAATAATTTTTAAGTCTTCCTTTGTGTTGAATCAGAACAATAAGAAAGATAAGGCCAATGTAAATTCTGTCAATTATTTTGTTCCTCTTGAAAAAGTCTGGCTTCATTTCTGTCACAATAAAACTGTCATTCCTTACAGGAAGGACTGATCTGAAGAGACAAATAACAACCTGTTTTTTTTTTCTTCTTCTTTCTTTTAATTTGCCAGAATCACGTATATTATGAATCAAAGATGTGAGGCAGGCAATCTCATTGGTTAGGAGAGAAAAGTCTATCTACACGAAAGAAACTGGCTTCATAATGAAATTTGCTCGATATGTCTTGTGTAAAATTCAATTTCGAAACAGCATTTTTCAGTTTGGATGCTGCTTGAAGATGGTCGGCTAGGTAAATGTTATGGGTCCTTACCTATGACTACAGAATGAACTCTTCCTAACACTATGTATACTACGCTTCTCAAGAGAGAGAGAGAGACGAATCGATTCGAACCGATAGTAGTTCACTCCAAACCAGACTGACAGTCATACTAACACCTTCCACATCTTGTATTATTATTCCGTGTTATATATCTTCGTTATTTCTACTCTTGTGTTCGTGTTGTTCTGCCTTGGTCCTAACCTGGACCATAACAGTAAATCCAACGGAACAACGTTACCCAATATTTGTATTCAAATGCATATAAAGAGCCGCTTATGTGTAAAGGTGACGGCATGGCTCTCACTCCAGTATATTTGTATTTGATCATTTTCTCATACACTTACTTGCTATGCTGTGTTCAAATCTGCCAACCCATAATAATAAAAAAGTAAATTAATCGTACAGCGATTGGGGGATAAAGTATCTCGTTTGTACAAAGAAAATTTTCAATACAATCAGATATGTGAAATAAAGACAAAAGGTAAATTTATCTTTGGGTTTCATCCTTTGATGGACTTTATCAAGGCAAATGTAAGCATTTTATTTTGCAAAAATCATTAGACGCTTAAAGTTAAATCATATTTAAAATCGGTCCAAGTTACTGGAACACCTTTTATTTGCCTTGGAAACGTCAAAGTAAAAAAAAAAAAGGTGACATTTATCTTTAATCTTCATTATAACATTGGCAAAATGTCAAAATGCTTGGGACCTTTTTTCATTTTTAAGAATAGGATCAATTTCTTTTATAAGTTGCATGCATTTCGTCATCATAAACTTCCGCTTTGTTTCATGTATATTGCAACATAAACCCAAATTCCAGCGTTACAGTTTTAAGCACGTGCCAATTCCGACCATAAAAATATTGAATCTTGATTTTAATATGCATCATTATCTCAGAGAATTTGATGTAGAAAAATCTGTCACAGCATCGAATATTGCAAACCCTCTTCTTCTATGTGCCGTCTCTCTTCAGGACGTTGTCGATCACGGCTCCTCACAAATTTCGTGTCCTGTGTAGATCTTAATAAATATGTCTTTGTGTTATTACTCCGAAACCCTGTCCTGCCTTCTACTTACTCAAACTCGCTAAGTAGGTTATGCGTTGTTTTCCTCTGTACCCCTTGCCTTGTGCGTATCAAATTTCCCAAGCCCTCTTTCTTCAGTATATTCTCTAGAAATTTCAACTGTCTCTGATGTCCTTTTTGATCCCATTTTCTCTAAAACTTCGTCGTTACTCCCATGTTCTGTCTATAGTATTCTTAGCATCCTTCTGTAGAACCACATTTCTGTTGTCTCAAGTCTCTTCTTCATCTGTGTGGAGATTGTCCAGCATTCATTGTCATATAGGAGGACTAATATTACATAACAGTTCTGTACTCTTTTCTTTGTTTCTAACGAAATTTTTCTGTTTCTTGACACTTTGAATAGATTTTAGAAGACATTTTTCACTATCACGAAGCGCATTCGAATTTCAGTGATCATCTGAAATAGTCGACCACGACTCAACGATAATTTTGAACGACAGAAAACGCATTTTTGGACGTTTTATCCCTCAAGGTTTCTCGCTGTATATTTGCTTGAAGTTGATAAAAGCGGATGCATTCCTACCAATGTCAACTCTAATGTTTGTGCACCTTACAAGAATGAACAGTTTTTTGCACATATAATTTTATTTGTCCTAGACCAGTTGCCATCCAAGGCTATAGAACCCAGTCTGCCCTGCTATTTACCTATATATATATATATATATATATATATATATATATATATATATATATATATATATATATATATATATAAATGTGTGTGTGTGTGTGTGTGAGTGTGTGTGTGTGTGTCAGATCGTCATACGACGAAACCGACGGCAGAGTCCATTATATATATATATATATAATGGACTATCCCGTCGGTTTCGACGTATGAGGATCTGACAGCTTAGTTCATTCAGTTGTGAAATTTTGTGCGATAATCTTAAATGGCATTTAAGACCCGCTAGTGATTTACAAAGGAGGCCACATATGGAGCAAATGTGAGGATTTTGAGATGAGATCACTGTTAGATTGGCTGACCTTTTAGATTCTGCTCTCGCTTCTTGAAGATGATTCAGACAAGCAGATTGAAAACTGCTGAGCCCACTAAACCACGTTGATCTCCATTTTACCCGCTCCAAGGCTAAGCGCTCAAGGGTGTTATGTGGTATATTGACTGCTGACAAATTGCTTTTCAGCTTGTCTTTGTATCTTAGCTATGTATTTTGTATCTTGTAGCCTTGATCTAACTGGTTGTATATTAGGATCTTGGGTATCCTGTCATTAGACATTATCAAGACATGACCAGTCCACTGTAACTGAGACTATACGGGAAAAGTCTCGATTCCTCCAATATTACACCTGTTAAACACCTGTTAGGTGTCCTATCTTGAAGGTTAACTCCACAGATTGGACACAGACAGCTTTTATGGAAAACATCTAGCTGGCGTATATATATATATATATATATATATATATATATATATATATATATATATATATATATATATATTTAAAACTGTAAATATATATATTTAAAACTGTAAAACTGTAAATTTAAAAAAATAATTTACTCCAAAATTCGCTTGACGAGGAAATGGAACTAATGTCTTTAATTTAATAACGATATTAAATTCGAAGCTTTTAGCTTCCATTTTTGAAACATGGTTACCACTGTGTAGCGAAAAAAACATATTTTAAATCAGTTAATTTATAATATTAATGCTCTGTAAATTTACATTGAGCACTATTGTGTAAAAATAAAAATATCTGTAAGAACACCGGATTTTATATCTTACTGTTCTTTCTTTTGATATATATATATATATATATATATATATATATATATATAATTCATTCAAAGAAGTTTTCTTTGGGGTGCATTTGCTTGAAATTGGCGGCTGCACTTAAACTGAGCTACCCAGAGAAGCAAGAACGTTTACACGGGCAAGTGTTGATTATTTCAGGCGTGCAGATTCAAGGTGGAATTCATGAGTCAATATTCCCGCCTGCGCACACCACACTCTAGAAGGAAGGACGCGAGAAGAGAAAACAATAGACAATGTTAAACTCTTGAATCTACTTGCTTTTAATGGCATTCATTTTGCCGTTCGAAGATTTCGAGTTACGGCCACACATTAGCCGTGTACTTCCGAATGTACACTAACTCCTGTCGACTCGGAATGGACTCCTGTTTCAGGGAATTTTGTTTGTCTGTCCAGGTGGCAGGTAAAAAGGTGTAGCAAGTAGAAATGAACGGCGGGTGTCTGTAGGCGATCAAACTTTTCGCTCATTTGACATTCAGACGATTATTGTTCCTTTGACCTTTTTGTTGTTTTTTACTAAGCTGACGCACAAGGCCACGAAAATGGAGCAGCCAATAATATTCAGTAGTAATGCTCAAACAGACTAGATCACTAATCATTAGCTTTTCACCTTTTCCTTGTGGCTGATGAAAGATTTTTTTTATAAATTTAATTCTTTCTTTTAATTTTCTATTTCGTTGCGGTCTTTTCTCTAATATGCGACTGGAAGCGTGGTTGAGCGCTGAGTTAGAAGTGACGTATGTTCTACTGTTTTGTGATCACGGGATAACAAACTGGGTTGACTGAATAAATCAGTAGCCTGACATACTCTTTATTGAAAAATTATGATTTTATCTTAAATGTTTCCCTCTATTATTGATAAATAATGAACAAGGTTGGAAATTTTGAAATCCTCAAGATCAATATTTTCACCACTGGGTTATACGTGCAAGTGATCCCTTTGTCACTTTTCATCTTTTGTCTTTTACTTTTTCTTTCTTTCTTCCTTTCTTTCTTCCTTCCTTTCTTTTTTCTTTCTTCCTTCCTTTCTTTCTTCCTTCCTTTCTTTCTTTCTTTCTTTCTTCTTTTCTTTCTTTCTTCCTTTCTCTCTTTCTTTCTTTCTTCCTTTCTTCCTTTCTTTCTTCCTTTCTTTCTTCCTTCCTTTCTTCCTTTCTTTCTTTCTTCCTTCCTTCCTTCCTTTCTTCCTTTCTTTCTTTCTTTCTTCCTTTCTTTCTTTCTTCCTTCCTTTCTTCCTTTCTTTCTTTCTTTCTTTCTTCCTTCCTTTCTTCCTTCCTTTCTTCCTTTCTGTCTTCCTTTCTTTCTTTTTTTCTTCATTTCTTTCTTCCTTCCTTCCTTTCTTTCTTTCTTTCTTCCTTTCTTCCTTCCTTTCTTTCTTCCTTTCTTCCTTCCTTTCTTTCTTTCTTCCTTTCATCCTTTTTCCTTCCTTCCTTTCTTTCTTTCTTCCTTGCTTTCTTCCTTTCTTTCTTTTTTCTTTCCTTTCTTTCTTCATTCCTTCTTCCTTTCTTTTTTTTTCTATTTATTGCCTTCTACTTCTCTACCTACTCTTTCATCATTATTTTTTGGGGTGGGGGGGTCAATGATTTCTTCTACGTTTAACCGTCTCTCTCGCTGGAAACACTTTGCATTTCTTTCGTCTTTCTTTCCTGCCTTTTGCTCCTGCTCAGAAAGGTCATCAAGACCTTAGGTTCATTAAGTTTGGGAATTGAACCTTTATACAGTTGCTTTTCGCTCATTCTGACACACGCACACACACATATTCTCTCACACCCACCCACACACATTTTAGTTTTCATTTTATTTCCTCTCTCTCATATAGTGATTTTCCAAGCGTAGCTTAGATGTGTCCCCTGTGAGAATCGAACTCTTCAATCGTAATTGTTGTAGCGAGAAAAATGTTTGCTAACCATTACACCACCTCGAGGTGCCCTCGTCTCTCTCTCTCTCTCTCTCTCTCTCTCTCTCTCTCTCTCTCTCTCCCCTATATATATATATATCCACATTTTAGATGTCTGCCTTTCTCGTCCTCTTTCCGATATTTATCCTTTCCTCTTTTTCTTTCCTTCTTTCTTTCCTTCTCCCTACTTCCGTTACTACACCCACTCTCTCTCTCCTCTCTCTCTCTCTCTCTTCCTACTTACCGAGTTCCGTTCATTTGCATTTTTTGAGAAAATGTTTTATCTGCCGATTTTCAGTTATTTTTTTTTAATTGTTTTTCTATCGCTGATGAACAAAATAGAAAGCAGATCCTGACGAAAATGTCGCATCAAGATTTGCGTTCGAACGAAACATAATTCGTGACTTCATACACAATTCCGTTCTCACAAAACAGAAATTATGTTTAGTTGTTTAATCAAAATAAAATTTGCTTGACTCTAAAAAAAAAAATAAAAAAAGGACAATGTGACTTTTGTTTTTCAGGAAAGAAAGAAGGAGCGTTATTGTTGATCAGAATAAATTGAAGCCACACAAGATCTTCACTTTTCACAGATAAAAGCTGAGGTTTCAAGGAAAGGGGATAAGTAGAGGCTCAGCCTGTAAATATGTTGCCTGTTTTATTAGTCAGAATAGTATAAACATAGATGTTTTGAGCTCAAGCCAATGAAAAGGTTCTTATGTTTCAGATAAGTCTCCAATACCGACTTCTTTGATAGACCAATTTAGGATGTAGAATATTTCCACCGTGCCCAATCGGCATGAATGTTGGTAAACACCACATCAAAGAACGAATCGAAAGTTCGGGTAGCTTGTTAAACTTCCCCCTCCTCGATTTCGCAAGCACCAATATAAATATCGTATAAAAACGAGAAGGTTTGATGATAGCTGACGCCAAGCAATTAAAAGCTTTATCTAGTAATTAACATTTAATAGGACCGGCAAGTCATTAAAAGCTCCCTTTCATATGAACTTGTATGTATGTATGGTTCATGAAAATGTTAATAATGGTTGACATAGTTGCGGTGTCAGAGATCGGTGTTCAATCCTTTGAAAAGGAAGACTATCGCCTCTCGTTTGTTTTCACCGATTTGACCTTGTGTTTAGCTTCGTAAATATCATGAGTGAATTGAAGGTTGCATACGTGGATGAGGAGGACGCGAGGACAGGTGGTTCGTTTCCCTGAGCAACAGATTGTTCGATTTCGTTGCCCTGGAGATCAGGTAGGCGGACATCTAACATCAACCAAATATCAGAGAGCACATTATTATGGTAGCACCGAAGGAAAAAAAAAGTTTTATTGATTTCCGTCCAATATTTTGGCAGTATAGGTGACGTGACAAGATTTAATCTTAAATCGAAATCCTACAAGTCCAGAAACCGATTCCAACTTAAAGAACCTGAAGAGAATTTTTTTTTCGAAGAGTTCACTTACTGATGTAAGCTATGAAAGCTGACGTGACACTCATACGCGCACTTTTACATTATTTCAAACTGTTCTTTAGATAAAAAGTGCGTTTATTTTATGCACTCACATTATGAAAACTAGATGTTCCTTTGCGGGGAGGGGGCTCCCTCTACTCAGAAAGAAATATTACGACTACGCCGGTCGTGTAAGTGTTGAATTGTTTCCCAAAGACGAAATGTTTCTCGCTTCCCGCTAAGCTATCGCTATTTTCTTGGTAGATGTTCTGACGCACGAACTACACTCCTTCATTCTACCTGTTCCCGACCTTCATAGCTTGAACCCTAATATCCTCTGCCATGGAGACTAAAGCTGACCACTTATCTTCCTTCCGTTCATATTCCGTTTCACTCGTACAGATTCTTCCCAGAACTGCTGCAATGTGAAACAGACTTCCGAACCCCTTCAAATCGAGGGTCTACAATTATCTATCCTACATATTCTCAACATATGCAACTATTGCTTCTTCCCTATTAGGCCCCTACAACATCCGTATGTGAAGAATAGTAAAAATAAAAAAAAGAAGAATGCGC
>OZ038498.1:11423338-11443338 GCA_964036315.1 Acanthosepion esculentum | reverse complement strand
GAAAGGGAAAGGTCTTGGCTGTAAGGGGGATGAGGGAGCAGTTCCCAGCCCAGCTCGTTGATGGTCTGCACCGTTTGAGCTGCTGTGTGAGGCCTTGCGTTGTCATGATGCAAGATGACTCCTTCTGACTGATGACCCCTGCGTTTGTCTCAACAGATAAGCTCAAAGTCCTTGCAATGTCATCCACTGTCACCCTTCTGTCAGACTGAATGAGATCATTGACTGATTCGATCACCTCAGGAGACCTCACCTCTGTAGGCCTCCCAGACCTGTCTTCATCCTCAATACTGCTCCGTCCTTCTTTAAACAATTTAGCCCACTTGTAGACATTTGTTTGGCTGAAACATGTGGCACCATACACAGTTGACATTCTCCTATGAATTTCAACTGGTTTGCACCCTTCAGCAACCAAAAACTTGATAACTGACCGCTGTTCAATCCTGGAGCATGCTTCTTGGTCGGCCATAGGTTAGGCGTGAGATATTCTTGTGAGAACAATTCTTTGTATTTCTTTAAGGCCTGGGCTTCCAGGAATCCCTCCAATGAGTCTACTGGAATATTTTCCAATCAATCCGAAGGCTCCAACTACAACATGGATTGTTGATGTTCCTATGTGCCACATTTTTGAGAATTCTATTTCGAGGTCCTTGTATTTTGATAGCTTTTCGAAGATCTTCAAAGATACACTGCAGTCTGCAGGGACTGCCATATCAATAAGAAGGCAAGTTTTTGTTTGCGGTCTCTAATAACAATCTCTGGGAGGTTAGCTTTGATTGTTCTGTCTATGTGTATTGTGTAGTCCCATAAAATTGTTACACGTGTAACATCTTGCGTCAACCAGGGAGGTATAAAAAACCCGTATCACAAAATAGAATTACTGTCTGAGATTTCCGATGAAACAGTTAGACTTGGCCTGCATCGCCTAGGTAAGACGTACAAACTGAGCAAGTGGGTTCCGCAAACGCTGTTGTAGGTCCACAAGAGACAACGAGTGGCAGCCTGCGTATCGCTGCTTTTTCTCCACCGTATCGCATCCTTATTCAATCGAGTGCTTACCAGTGATGAAAAGTGGGTTCTGTACGAAACTCCCAAGCGTTCCAGACATTGGTTGTCTCCTCAGGATGCTGTCTCTCACACCGCAAGACCGCCTATGTACCCACGCAAGATTATGCATTGTGTCTGGTGGACAGGTCGTCAAGTGGTTCATTATGAACTGCTACCAACGGGCCAAATGGTCACTGGAGACCTATACTCGCAGAAATTGAAACGTGTGCAACAGGCATTGCGCCAGAAGGAGCCAGCACTGATGAATCGCAAAGATGTGCTTTTCCTCCATGACAACGCCATGCCGCATGTCGCGCGAGTGGTCAGGGATAAAATACAGCAACTTGGGTGGGAGACTTTGTGGCATCCACCTTATTCACCTGACCTTGCACCATCCGATTACCACCTCTTCCACTCCCTGGATAATCATCTTCGTGGGAAATCCTTCAGCAATGAAGCAGACTTGCGCAAAGCCCTCGCGGACTTCTTTGCGTCAAAACCCCCCGAGTTCTACCGCAAGGGCATTGAACAGCTGGAGACACGTTGGCAGAAAGTGCTGGATGCCGATGGCGATTTCTTCGAGGACTAAATATAAGTTACACATACTGTGAAGCGTTTTCTTTTTTCCCTTTAAAAACGGACATAACTTTTTTGGTTACCTTGTATATATATATATATATATATATATATATATATATATATATATATATATATATATATATACCCAGTTATCTATATATTACCTAGTTATATATATATATATATATATATATATATATATATATATATATATATATATATAGGTAATCGAAGTTGATACATAAACTGTAGTATAATTTACAGAAATAAATCGAAAGTATTTTAACTAACATCAAGAAATTATATAAAGGTAACTCTCTTGGAGAACCTCTGAACTTTGGATTTACTGGGAGTATAATATAATCTTGACTTTTGTACAAAAAATTATATAGAAGATAGGTGACTGTACAAAAGATAATTTCGTGAATATTTGATGACCCAACAAAGAAATTAGCATCGGGTAACGGCGAATAGAATGCTAATAACCTTTCTGCTCTCACATCTACTCACTCGCTCAACCAATTTCAGATGGATCTTGCTCGAATCATCTCCAAATACCGGCGTCTTCTTCTGCCAGCGAGATTGTTAGGTCAAACGCATAGATTACACGAGTCTCGTCTGGGGAGGATGACAAACCCGACCCCGTTATTATGAGGTCTACGAGGAATTTTTCACTGGGCCTCCGGGCTCAAAACACCCACGTTTAACCGGCCTTGTGGCGCATCTCTGTGGAGAGTTCGGGTAAATGTTTTACAACAACTGGCATTCCCCAGCAATCACCATCTGAGTATTGGTCGGATTCAACATCACTTAACATCGGTGATCAAATAAAAACCGATATATCAACGTGACATACGAATATCTGCTTCTAACCATATTGGCCAAAGATTTGAAACACGTTATCGTCATGCTAACATTCAATATACACTCACTTCAATGCGGAGGTTTAAATGCATTCTTTTTATGTCTATTCTGTCTGTTTATTCGTAAATTCTATTTAACAATCTGCTGGATGGAAAATTGTAAACTAAACTAAAGCAAAATGAATGAAGAAATAGAAGTACTTTGTGTCCTGGGCTTCCAAACGAAAACTCACGCACATTAACCTGAAAATTCCGATCAGACTCGACAGGGAGGTCTTAGTCTGCAATGGGGTTGTCTTCAAATAACACCTGCTTTCCATATTGATCGATTTTCAAGAAGCACCTTCGAACTGCTAACAAATTTATGGATTTTTTAAGCTTTCAATGGATTTTTCCTTTGGCCTGAAGCAAATCTCTGTCTCCGGGTCAATTTTACTTGTCCAATCAGTGCGAATCTATCTCCTTGTAACTCAACAACGTCTTTCGAAGGAGAGTTGTTCATACAGAAACTGTTTCTATGGATTTCGCTCTAAAGTATTAACACAAAATAAGGAATGTCGATCAAGCAAATATTCCACCATATTCTATGATTCTCTTGTTATAGATTAGACAGATTTTTTTTTCAATTTCTCAGCCATAAGTAAACCTATCAGAGCAAAGAAACAATTGTTATTAACTCCGAAAAGCTGGAAATATTCTTGCTTTCTGATTTACGGGCGGTTAGTGCCGAGAAAAGGAAGCCGTTTTTATCAGGCATATTTGATGCGTGTTTAAGTCTGGAAATCCAATATTGAATTTTTCCTCTCCATGGATTTTTCTCGCTATCATTTAATCCTTTCATGTTTATGTGTGGAATGATTCCAAGGATGTTTAATGGGTAATCAAGTGAAACTGTCCTTTCTAGTGGTTTGTGTCTGTCTCTTTCGAACGCCGGACCTTTTTCTCCGGCATTAAGACGCAAAGAAGATTCTCAAATTTTAACAGTTTTGTCTGAAGTGAGAAAAAAAAAGACAACATTTTATCGTTTTTTCGTTCTTTAAGACTTTTTTGTTGGCAGTGAAAACGGTATCGTTCCGCTCAACATTTATCATGAGCTGTAATAATATCTAATCAGGTCTAAGGTTGAATTAAAAAACAAGTCCCTCCTCACTTAGAAGTCTTTCACAATATAATCTTTTCCCTTCCTCTTTTAGCCCTTTGCGTCTAATCTAAGCTTAGTGAATATCTTTAATTATTCTAAATGAATTTGTTATAATAAGCTCAAGATAAGCCCCAAGAACCACTAAATGTAGAGGGCTAGTGTTGTGACCAAATAATTTTTTTTTAAGCGTTTCACCCCAAGCAAGGCGGGAAGCCACTAGCAGGCAAGGGGTTACAGATAGTTGGGGCTAGAGCAAATAGGAGTGATAGAGGAAAGGATGAAGAGAAGGATAGGGGATACAAATTTTATATCCACACACCTAAAAACATCATGAAAAAACAGGATACCCTAAATGAATTTCGATGTAATATTTACACCCACAATTATAATAATAATAATAATAATAATAATAATAATAATAATTGAAATGTACTTTTAATTATAGTATGATCTGTTTTGAATTAGTCTCCTCATCTTTGTTGTTTTGATCTTAACGTTTTAAACAGTTTTTATAAGATATTACCATTATTCCATTCTTACCAGTGTTCCATTCTTACTGTTGGGGATATTCGAGAACGGTAAAATTTTCAGATTGTTTAGAAAGCTCTAAAACATGTTGCGAGAAGATTTTGAAACGTTTTAGATTACTTACTTTCGGACGATGCTTTCTTCCGCCTTCCTCAGGTATATATCACTTTCGTTATTTTTCGAACAGAATCTGTTATCATCGGAAGATATTAAAAAAATATTTGGTTGTGGTAGTGGCGAAAATTATCGAAACCAAAATAAACTTTGTGGCAAAACCAATGACTAAGATCCTCGTCTAAACATTTTTTTGTAAGCGTTTCACCCCAAGCAAGGCTGGAAGCCACTAGCACGCAAGGGGTTACAGAGAGTTGGAGCGAGAGCAAATAGGAGTGATAGAGGAAAGGATGAAGAGAAGTATAGGGGATAGATCAGGGCATCTGGAGACGTCGATTGACATTACATTTGAACAGTTGCAGATTATAGCTATCAGGGAAACAGGAAGAGGTGAGGGAGTTCCACAGGCGAGAGGTGCGAGACATGAAGCTATTGGTGTAAAAGAGACGGTTACATTTAACAGTTTCGACAGTGAAAGAGTGTGATCGATATGCCAGCCTAGTAGAACGCTTAAATTCATGAAGTTTGGGAACCAGCGAAAGCAGCTCATCGGAGCTGTTATCATGAAAGTATTTGTAAAAAAGACAGAGAGAGAAATAACAAATCAAGTGCTACAGATATATCATATATTAAACAGTAAGTACAACAGAAGAGTATTACACGACTCGTGAGTGTGTGTCGGTTGACCCAGAATTCAATCTATTCGACTGTTATATTTAGCAGCCTCCCCACGAGGTAGGATGTGGCACAAGGCCGAGTTTAATGTGGGGCAATCAGAGCCCGTAGGCTCGGCCAAAAATTCCCCATATACCCAGTATAAAACTGAGTCGGGTAGCTGTTTCTCGAGACGAGACTCTGCCCTTTGACATAGCCTCGTCTAGGGATCCTCCCTGTCCGGAGGCAGAGAATTTTACCAGCACACTTGGAACAGATCTATTCGACTGTTAATATTTAACAGACCTGCACCCCACGAGGGATGTATGTGGCACAAGGCCGAGTTTACCGTGAGTTCTCAAAAATGGGTTCAGGGCCTGTTTACCTCTCCGGATGAAACTTTTCCCTTCGGTATAGCCTCGTCCGGGTTCCTCTCTGCCCAAAGGCAGAGAGTTCGACAGATGAAGAATCTATTCGACTCTTCCCCCAAGGCCTTCTCTTCTACTAATCTTATAGTAGGCGGAAGAGTCCAACATTGACTCTTTAGAAGGAGGACACCACAACAGTTAGTGTCACCATATTGTCAAAATGGTGGTGAGGAATGAAATGCTTGATATGAATGAAATATGAGATGGTAGGAAGGAGAATAGATCAAAATTGACCCATGACTTGAAGAAATTAAATTGTAGTGTTCTGGAAAGCATCTTCGCGGGAGTCTGTTCTAAAAAGTAGAAGTTCTTATGAGAAAGCTGTCTGTGTGGAACTTTCTCGTTGTATTTGGAATATGGAGGAAATGAGGGTGATTCGACTCTCTGGAAGTAGTATGGGCGTATCATAATTGTAAAGGTCTGAACTAGCGGAACTAAAAACGGAATTCGTCTGAATATTTTTCCAAGTAAATAGGGATATAATAGCAATAGGTTTCCGACTGTGCTCAGAAATATATATTTTTCAAATAGCACCAAATGAACTAACACTGTTATCTATTTTTAGAAGATCATAGTAAGCTTGGTCGATCAGGTAGGGAAAAGCTAACAACTATTTTGGCGGAACTAAGTTATATGGACATGTGTAGTAAAAGTCAGGCACTTCTAAATAGAACACATGGCACAGTGGATAAAGGCGTTGGTTAGATCCAGTGACAGGACCCAAAGAGTCTGAGTTCAGTACCCGGTTAAGGCAGTGGAGAACTTGGAGAGGAGAATTAACAGGAGATAACTGATAACTGACATCTATTAAAACGTGGAACTAGAACAGCCTACCCCAGTGAGCGAAATAAAGGGTTCAGTTCGACATTCCAACCACCTGAAGAAGGTCGGAGCGTACAACGGTCGAAACGTTGTGATAAATATGGCGACAAAGATGAGGACAATTGTCCAAATAATGTAAATAATGTATTATCCTCATCTTTATCGCCATATTTATTACAACGTTTCGGCCGTTATACGCTCCAGCGTTCAGTTATCAGTTATCTCCTCTTAATTTCCCTCTGAAAGTTCTCCACTGCCTTAACCGGGTATTGAACTCACATTCTCTGGGTCCTGTCACTGGATCTAACAAACGCCTTTATCCACTGTGCCATGTGTCCTTGAGGAAATTTCTGATGGAAATTAACAGGCGATAACTGATAACTGGCATCCATTAAACATGGCACATGGGACTAGAAGATGAGGACAATAGTCCGAATAATGTAAATAATGTACATAATACCTCATCTCAGATATATAAACAGATACTGAACGGCCGAAACGTTGTAATAAATATAGTGACAAAGATGAGGACAATAGTCTGAATAATATAAATAATGTACATAATGCCTCATCTCAGAAATATAAACAGATACTGAAGGGCCGAAACGTTGTAATAAATATAGCGACAAAGATGAGGACAATAGTCTGAACAATGTAAATAATGTACATAATACCTCATCTCAGAAATATAAACAGATAATGAGGACAATAGTCCGAATAATGTAAATAATTATAACGATTTCATCAAGCGATACGTTGAAATGATTTCGTTATCGGCACGTAAGTAAACGAGATGGGTAGGTATTGCTGTTACCCGTCCGCTTATCCGAACCCTACAATTTGGAATATCGAATGTTCAAATCAATTGCCTTTCACTTGGGTCGAACCACCCCACCTACCCTCTATCGATCTACAAAGTCTTCTCGAATAATTTCCGGTTCCTTACCAGTAAAAGGAGTGTTGTAGATACATGGCGAAGTGCAAACACGTAGAAATGAACAAAATGCTATCGAACCAAATACACGGCCATTCGATTAACGCACATCGAAGGGAAACACATATGAACTTCCATGACACAAGAAGTTTTATTGATACACGCTGACTTTAGTGAATAGTGTAAGTAGTTGAATCAAACTATTTTGAAATTTGGGCACCTCACTCACACACACACACACACACACACACACACACACACACACATATATATATATATATATATATATATATATAGTCATCGACAGAAATACTATTTCGCTGTATCACAGTTCATCAGTGTGGCTAGACATTCGATATCTTCAAGGCGGGATCAAATATATATCGTCCCCCGTCGTTGATCGACGCGTGCTGTTAACCGGGAACCCTTTTATAACATATGAGGTTCAGGCAACTTAGTTCCTAGAAACTGACAGTCAGACTACCCGCACATATCATTTGATTATAGTGGTGAAAGGCTTGTGTAGAACCCGCCACACATTTTGAAGAGCCGAATACAGAAACCTGGTGCACTACGTGCCACAAGGTCGCCAAACAAGGTTTTGAATTCAGAGTTGTCCTTAACCTAGACTAGTTGCCATCCAAGTCTATAGAACCCAGTCTTTACTGCTATTTACCCATAGCTCGAGGGAGAAGATGATTCTTCCCTTTCCCAAGGGAATTAGCGTGTGAGTGTAATGGATTCGACTGGAATTCGAACCCTGCTCTCCGATTCCTCAATCCGAGCCGTTATTCCTTATTCTACTGTGCCTACCCCCTCTCTCTCTATATATCTATCTATCTATCTCTGTATATATATATATATATATATATATATATATAGAGAGAGAGAGAGAGAGAGAGAGAGAGTGAGAGAGACAGAAAGAGACATAAACATTCGAAACATAAAATCAACATTGCATAGTAACTTTAGGTGCATGCCTTAAGCGATGAACAGACCACGTGTTATCTATATGAAGGTTTCTCCCTATATTCACGAGTGTAGCATATATATTACCCATTATTCATTTTATAAATGATAAAAGAAAGTCTATCAAAAAATGTTAAAAAGTTTTAGCTTTTGGTTAATGAAAGTCTACAGGTTGATTGTTATATTAATTAACAAATAATTTTACAGAAATTTACGATTCAAAATGACCACCCATTGTTTTCACCATAGTACTTATTCTCTTCTCAATTGTAGTACATGTCCTCTACACCATATAAGATACGTGAAATACGTGAAACATCGCACGCCGATATGGGCTACATCACAAAGTACATCGGATTACTCTCTGGACATGATAATGGACAAATTGATTTATCAAAAACTCCACGGAAATGTCTCTTACACCGGTTCTGAGTGAAATTGGCCGTGTGTGCAGGGGATCCGTCTTCAGTGAAGACATGACACTTCCAAATATGGCTGGCAACCAGGGTAACAAATCTCTCTTCAGCATTTGCTGATAACCTCTGCTATTCAATTTCAATTCCCATGGGCGAATTTGAACCATCAGAACCAATGGATAAAGTGTATGATTTAAGGCCCAGGTTGTCATGCATGGCTAATGTGATGGTCCACTTTCAGCTTGGCACCTGTCTTATACTTGGATGTGTCCTTTGTAATCATGGTCTTGAAGGCATTAATAATTTCAAATCTTGTTGACACTGTCACTGCTCCAACTTTATGAATGTCATTGTCCATCTACTCGGTGTGACATTATTCATTTGGTCATAAGATCTTTTAGGCTTGAGTTAATGAAAGTTTACTGGCTGATAATTATATTTAATGACAATATTTTACATATATTTACAATTCAAAATGGCCACCTTTTGCTTTAACTGTAGCACTTAATCTTTTCTCAATGGAAGTGCATATCTTCAGCAACTCTCCACTCAAATTGTACCATGATGTCTTAAGAGCTTCTTTCAGGTCTGACACACTTGAGTATGTGATATATGAAACATCTCTCTCCAATATTGGCCATATCACAAAATTCATAGGATTAATGTCAGGTCTTAATGGAGACTTGTTAAAAATCCACGGAAATGTCTCTTGAGCCATTTCTGCATCAAATTGGCTGTTTGTGGAAGAGCTGTTTTGATTGCAGACATAGCAACTTCCAAACATGGCGGACAGCCGGGGGAAAATATCTCTCTCCAATATAGGCCATATCACAAAATTCATAGGATTACTGTCAGGTCTTAATGGAGGCCAAATTGACCATTTCTGCATCAAATCGGCTATTTGTGCAGGAACTCTGTCTTGATTGCAGACATAGCAACTTCCAAACATGGCTGACAGCCGGGGAAACACGTCTCTCTCCAACATTTGCTGGTAAGCTGTTCTATTCACTTTCACTCCTCCTTCAATGAAGACCAAGGGTAATTTGGGACCATCAGAAGTAACAGCTGCCCAAACCATAACACTAGTGGGGTTCTGTAGCTTGTAATGTGTTCTGACTCCTTCAAGAATGTTTCCTCATGAATTGGCATAAACTCTGTCATTTTGGTAGTTGATCACAGCTTCCACAGTGAAAAAAACTTTTCGTCCGACCAATCGGCACGTTGTATTTTTGCCGCATTTTCTTCTCTCTTCCAAGCCGTTTTTACTTTAGGGCACTTGAGAACGGCTGTCTTCATTGAATCTTTCATGGTTTTAGCTCTACATCCGCTTTTACAATCCTCCTTCGGAGCCCATCCGAAATATCATTTTTTTGCCCTCTTCCTCACTGGCTCTCCTGGCAAGAACTGACCGCTTTTTTCCTAGAATTGGATTTATTTGTTTGCTCCTCTTGAAACTTCTTTTCCTATACATTAGAAACATTTTCTTCACAAAACATTCAAATCTTTTATCACTTCACAAGTCTTCCCACTAGCCATTTTCAATGCTACAATTTGGCCACATTCTGTTTAAGCTGCCATATTTAACTAAGCTCTAAACCCGTCCTGAGTATGACGATAAACTATATCCGCGTCCTGGGTAAGACGATAAACTATATCCAACAGCAAGGCCTCTGTACAAAAGGTTTTGAGGAGTATGGAACCACCTCTTAATTGCTGGTGTTCCCAGGTCCACCCTGACCCGGTGTGGTAGCACTTGTTAGGGTGCCAGCTATGGGCAAATAGTTAACACCCAAACTTGGGTCAAAATACTATGAAAGTGTAAAAATAGGTTTCAATACCAAAAATACTTTATAAAAAAATTATTATCAGCAATACATTTTTGAAAAAAAGATATTACCAGCAATATATTTTTTTGAAAAAAATATTACCAGCAATAAAATTTTGTCGGCATTAAAAAACCCATTGAGGTTGATATGCCGTAAAACAAACCAAAGCAAACTAAATTAATTAAACTCTAAACAATGAAAGAAAATATTTTCTGGGAGCCTCATGCAAAATTTAAAACGATTTTTAGCAATAGGTATGTTTCAATTTATGTTTAAATATTGGATAATTATATATGCCGTATGCAGTGTAGTCTACTAGTAGCTTATACGAAAGGGAGAATCGAAAATCCAAATTTTCCCATTTTGTTTTAGTTAAAGGCTAATGTCTACAAGCTGTTAATACTCCTTCAGGTTTGCTTAATTTTATATTTTTTGTATTGATTTATTATTTTATTTTTCGCAGATTTTATTCGTAAAAAAATTGATGATTGGGTTGAAAGAAAGTTTATTAGGTTCCCTCTATGAAATATTATTTATGATGTGGCGTGTGAATATTCTCTTGTCTGACATAGGGTCACGAATATGGAGCACGAAAATGAACCAAGTTCACTTCACTGGTGAATTGTTTTATATGTTGACGGTATTAAGCATTAACGTGTCTTCATATATATATATATATATATATATATATATATATATATATATGAAGAAATATAGTCTTAAAGTGTGCTATATTTATGGGATAAAGTGCTCAATATCAGAGATAGAACGTGCGTAAATATAAAAGTTAACATAGAAGTCAACATTTGGAGGCGACAGTCTGTTTCTAGCATGAAACAGACTGTCGCCTCCAAGTGTTGACTTCTATGTTCACTTATATATATATATATATATATATATATATATATATATATATATATATATATGGATTCCGCGTGCGAGTGCGCGCATGCGCGCCTGTGTGTGTAAAAGAAAACTTTTGCTAATTTGATGAAGAAATAATCATGGTGGATAACATTGAGACGGAAGGAAAAAAATGGACATTCAGGCAAGAGTAATGACGCGATGCTCCATCTTTGTTTTTCGGTTGTTAAGATCTGATATTCTGTGTTGATACATGTCAATCTTCAATCGACGAGAAAATTGTGAGAAGTTCCAAGTTTCAGGAAGGCAAAGAACACGAGAACTGCCAAAAAAAAATGAAAGAAAAAAATAGAAGGACAATACTTAACTTGTGCGTTTGTGAAGGCAACATGAAGCGTTCGTCTGAACCCTGACCTCGGATGACGTCAACGTATTTTCGCTTTTCTTTTCGTGTATTTGAGTTAGTGCGTATTTATGCGTGTGAGGGCAAAGATATATATAGAGAGAGGGTGAGAGAGAGAGAGAGAGTGGGGACGTATACAAAGTTTAAAGCAAATATGACGGGGTATCGTTGAAGAAAAGCAGAATGAATTGAAATTTAATGTCACGTATACCCAAAATGAGTAGGCGAGTAATAATGCGCCAACATATAGGAAACACGTGACTGGATATGACTAAGTATTTAAACAAAAATCTTCAACTGATACCAAAGGGACACTTTAGTCTCCATATAATCATATATACAGGGTGCGATGGGTAAATTGTCACCATTTTATATTTTTAATTTCGCGCATGCGCGTTGTTTGTTTTTTGATTTTGTCGACTGCAGAGTGCAGTAGGGTCAGTTGGACACCGTCTTTGAGAAAAAAAGACCACCTTGAAACTAATCACTCCCCCAGAAATTTGGAAGCGTTTTTGGACAGTGAAGAGGATTGGCAAAGAGTTGGATAAGTCTAATGGTGATTGAGAAGGTGTTTTGACGTTATGCCTTCATTCATCTTCCCCTAGGTCAAGAGAGTAGCTGCTGGAAGACCCTATGTCTAGCAACAGGATTCTGCACCATGCCACGCAAGCAGAAGAATCCAGTCATGGCTGTCAGACAATTTCTGCGACCACATCACTCCTTACATTTGGCCACCTAACTCCCCAGACTGCAACCCCCATAATTTTTATGTGTGGGGCGCAGTTGAGCGGGAGACTAAAAAAACGTCTTGTAACACTAAAGATAAACTGAAGACAAGGATTATGGCAGCATTCACCAACTTAAACAAGGAGACCGTCCAAAAGAGTTGCAGGAGATTCCGAAGTCGCCTGGAGGCCGTGGTTGAAGCCAATGGTGATTTTATTGAATAAATTTACTTTTTAGTATTTCAAGATATTTTTGTGTAATTTTGGTCAATATATCTGTTAAAATGAGATGTCAGTATTATTTTCATTTTTGCGTCATTTAGACGACAATTTGTCCATCGCACTGTGTGTGTGTGTGTGTGTGTGTGTGTGTGTGTGTGTGTGTGTGTGTGTGTGTGTGTGTGTGTGTGTGTGTTGATGGGAATCAACGCTGCATGGTGAATCTCTTTTTAAATATTCAATGCGATGAAGTTCTCGTTGAAGTGTGAACTGACAATTACCCAGCCACGTTGATTCTTTTATCCACATTGTCCATACCTATGTCCGCCCTATCTCCGAATTTGAGCGTTCCTCCTCTATAAATATACTATATTTAAAACAATCTATCTATCTATCTATCTATCTATCTATCTATCTCAGTCCTTTTCATATCTGTCTATCTATCTATCTCAGTCCTTTTCATATCTATCTATCTCAGTCCTCTTCATATCTATCTATCCATCTATCTATCTCAGTCCTTTTCATATCTATCTATCTGTCCTTTTCATATCTATCTATCACAGTCCTCTTCATATCTATCTATCTATCTATCTATCTATTAATTTCCGGTTTACAACAGCGAAAGCGTACCTTGTGACTAGTGAAGTAGTCTTAGCCACCCCTCAGTACCTGATATTTAGAACAACTACTCTAGTATCTGTCTATATTTCTGAGATGAGGTATTATGTACACTATTTACATTGTTCGGACTATCATCCTGATCTTTGTCGCTATATTCATCACAACGTTTCGGCCGTTGTACGCTCCGGCCTTCTTCAGGTGGCTGGAATGTCAAACTGAACCCTTTATTTCGCTCGCTGACGTAGACTGTTCTAGTTCCACGTGACATGTTTAATGGATGCCAGTTATCTCCTGTTAATTCCCCCATGACTGACATAACTGATAACTGGCATCCATTAAACCATGGCACGTGGAACTAGAACAGTCTACCCCAGCAAGCGAAATAAAGGGTTCAGTTCGACATTCCAACCACGTGAAGAAGGCCGGAGCGTACGACGGCCGAAACGTTGTAATAAATATGGCAACAAAGATGAGGATGATATTCCGAAAAATGTAAATAGTGAACTACGCAACTACTCATCTTCTTCTTCTTCTTCTTCTTCTTCTTCTTCTTCTTCTTCTTCTTCTTCTTCTTTTTCTTCTTCTTCCTCTCCTTCTTCTTCTTCTTCTTCTTCTTCTTCTTCTCCTTCTTCGTCTTCTTCTTCTTTCTCTTCTTCTTCTCTTTCTTCTCCTTCTTCGTCTTCTTCTCCTTCTTCTTCTTCTTATTTCTCTTCTTCTTCTTCTTCTTCTTCTTCTCCTTCTTCGTCTTCTTCTCCTTCTTCTCCTTCTTCTTCTTCTTCTTCTTCTTTTTCTTCTTCTTCTTCTTCTTCTTCTTCTTCTTCTTCTTCTTCTTCTTTGTACCGTCTCCATTCAGGGCGTAGTGATAATTCCCCGTCTTTTGTAGTTCTTAATACATTTTGTCTATCTGCTACTTCTCCCAAACCCTGCTCCGCCATCCAATTACTAAAGCACGCTTAATTTGTTAAGCGTTGTTTTCCTCAGCCCCACTTACCTTCTTTTTGCCCTGTGAGTATCAGATTTCCCAAACCCTCTTTCCTCATTATGCGACCCACAATTTTCAACTCTCTCTTTCTGATGCTACGTATAAGTGTTCTTTTGGTTTCTATTTTCTCTAGAACACATTTCTCTTGCTTCAAATCTCTCCTTATTCTGTGAGGAAATCGTCCAGTATTCATGTAAAAGGATTGACATTACATATCAGTTCAGTAATCTTTTCTTTGTTCTGACTTTCAATTTTTGCCCCTTCTACTGTGGGCCTATATCAGACTAAGCGATATTTAATCAATATTACTATGTTCGAGACGCCAATAGGAAACAATAATCGTCAGTATGGAAAAGCTTGAGAAACTATGGATAAGAGGAGACAGAATATCTGAGAAGAGAAGATTAAAGATGCCTAACACCTTGATGAAACAAGTTTTAACCTACAATTGTGGAACTTGGGGCCTTACAAAGAAATAGAGCAGGAGCTAGAGTTTCCACAGACAACAACTGCGAATTCTGATAGGGAAAAATACCTTCGTAATATTTCCAACAAGAACTTGTTCAGCAGATGTCAAGAATCTCATTTGCCTTCGTTCATTTTGAAAGCAAGATGGAAACTTCCTGGATATATTTTGCGAATGGGTCCAGAATGTCCAGCTAAGAAAGCCATGGCGTTTTACTTTGAAAAGTCTAACTTCAAAAAGTTCAGAGGTCATCCAAAAACCACCATAATCACAACGCTGAACGGAGACATTCAAAAAAGAAGGTAGAAAGATCCCACTTTTCCTTTGGAGAATTTTACAATCAAGGAAGATCTGCAACGAATCCGCAAACTCGCAGAGGACAGAGAAGGCTGGAAAAATATTGTCGAATCAGTAGACAATGTCACTGAAGATGAGAGAACATGTTAATTCATGACATTAAATCGAAACAGTTGTGGTGATGATGCTGATGATGAGATGCTTGCTGGTAATTGTTGGTTAACAAGTTTTTTCACATATCATTTGAATTCCATCTTCCACTTCAATATTATGTCCTTTTTGTCAGACCAAGCAAAAGGCAATATTGAGTTTACTAGGGCACCCGCTTTAAAGTTATTTTAACCAATCCTGTCCAATAAACATTTTTCGGGGGAAGAGTGATATACACTGTTCATTACTGTCAAACTCTGCCTTGAGCAGAGAGGAACCCGGACGAGGCTTTGCCGAAGGGCAAAGTTTCGTCCGGTGAGGTAGACAGGCCATGAACCCATTTATACGGGTTCGAAGGGAATATTTATGGCCGAGCCTACGGGCTCGGAAAACCAACGATAAACTCGGCCTTGTGCCACATAAATCCCTCGTGCGGGGAGGGCTGTTAAATATTAACATTTTCTAATTTACTGACTTTGATCCACACTGAGCACAGTTGTTACTCTGTGTACCGTATCCCTTCAGGAAGTGGGTGACCGTGGCTCTCCACAATATCCTCCATTTTGTAGCTCTTCGTAAATTTTGTCTTTTTGCTAACTTTCCTAATCCCAGTTCTAACAACCATTGACACAAGCTCATTAGGCAGGGGCGATGAGCTGCCTTTCTCGGTCACTCTTGCTTTCAACATGCCCGTTCAGGGAAGCAAGTAAGTATCACCTGCATTTCATAAGACTTTAAAAGCCTGTTATCTTCATCTTCATACACAAATGTCCTCAAGGACGCATGTCCCAGTGGATGAAAACGTTGGTTAAATCCAGTGACTAGACCCAAAGAGCTGTGAGTGCAGTACCAGGCTATTGCAGTGATGAACGAAAAAAAATGAGTTAAAGGGAAATAACTGAGACATCCGGAAAAGGCATGGCACATGGATTTAGAACAATCTACCCCGGTGGACGAAATAAAGGGTTCGGTTCGAAATTCAATCACCTAAAGAAGCGTTGTGAATATGGCCATAAAGATGAGGATAACAGTCCGAATAATGTAAATAATCATAATACCTCATCTCAGAGATATAGAGGCCGAAACGTTGTGAATATGGCAATGAAGATGAGGATAACAGTCCGAATAATGTAAATAATCATAATACCTCATCTCAGAGATATAGAGACCGAAGCGTTGTGAATATGGCAATGAAGATGAGGATAACAGTCCGAATAATGTAAATAATCATAATACCTCATCTCAGATATATAGAGACCGAAACGTTGTGAATATGGCAATGATGATGAGGATAACAATACGAATAATGTAAATAATCATAATACCTCATCTCAGAGATATAGAGGCCGAAACGTTGTTAATATGGCAATGAAGATGAGGATAACAGTCCGAATAATATAAATAATCATAATACCTCATCTCAGAGATATAGAGGCCGAAACGTTGTGAATATGGCAATGAAGATGAGGATAACAGTCAGAATAATGTAAATAATGTAAAAATCATAATACCTCATGTCAGGGATATAGACAGACTTTAAAGGCCGGTCCAAAATTCTTTTAAGACACAAAGTTATCTGCTTGCATTTCTTGGCAGTCGCCATCAACAATATTATTGTTATTTTCGATTAATATTCAGATCATTGATTAGTATTATTGATTGATTATTGTGCTATCAGTCTTACAGTATTTGCTAACATGTCGGACACCAAAATTAGCGCCAAACCCTTTTTTTCAGCAGAGAATGTTCAGGTTTTTTTCACTGAATACGAGTTAATTATTGGCCTACAGAAGACATCATCTTCGTATGCATCAGTCAGTCAGTAATGTGCCATGCGAGATACACGATTAGGGGATCATGTATATTTCGATATATGACTGACGAGGCAGATTTTTTCCGGCACAAGATTACCCTTTCTTTCTGCGATAGACTAGTTGCCATCTAAGGCTATAGAACCCGGTCTGTCCTACTATTTACCCATAGCTGGGGGGAGAAGAAGAGGATTCATACCTTTCCCAAGGGTATTAGCACATAAGTGAATGTAATGGATTCGAATCCGAGCCGCTATAAAGCGATTTTAAGAAAAAATTCTATGCAATCTACAGTTTCTCTCTTCTTGTTCAAAAATTATTTGGGGGTTGCCGATTAAAATATTTTATGATATGTAGTCAAAAGATTTATAACAACCTAGAAAAAAATAGAATCATGAGAGATGAATCTATGAAGAAACATGCCACCATGATCTTCGCCTCAACGATCCAGTTTTTAAAACTATGGATGCGCGTTTCGTCACATACCAATTTTTTTTTTATCCTTTTGAAGCGTTTCACACGAAGAAAGGCGATAGATGTGTATCAACGTGCGAAATGGCGAATAAAATTACTTAGACCAATGTCTGACGAAATCAGACTCATAGGTGCAATTCGCACTTTCTTCTAAGTCAGTCATCGATTGGACGCCAACATCACGTGGTCTCGGGCTGTTTGCAGTTTGCCATTAAAACGACACTGATCGATTTTATCGGCTGGTCGTCAATACTTGGCTGATGCAGCCAACTTGGCGCTTGACGTGTTGGAAGCCTTTAGCAAAACTAAACAGGAATATTTTTAAAACATGCATCTGCTTCTAAGACTCTGTTCTCCATATATCGCATAGAGAACATACTCTCTCTCTCACTCTCTCTCTCTCTTTCCTTCTTTCTCTCTCTATCGCTCTCTTTCTGTACACACACACGCACACATACATACATATATATATATATATATATATATATATATATATATATATATATATATATATATGTTTCATTAAAAACGACAGACAAGGTACTACGGTTAAGCTTTTTATTTAATTTTTCTTGTGTTCGAACGAGAGCTTTCTTTGCTGGACAAAGGGTGTGTAGGAACTGTCCAAATGTTTTATTTTTCCGAGCGCTTTCGGCTATACCTTTAGCCATTATCAAGGGTGATTCGATTTTTCAGCTTAATTGAGTGTGTGCATTATGTGTATGTTTTAGTGTGTTGTAGGGATGTTTTAATTTCCGAATACGGTTAGCACATTGTGGCCTTGTTCGTAGTTAATATTGTTAAGAGTTGGCTTTTTTCTTTTTTATTATTAAAGTTTCCATTATTTTAATCTTTTTTTACAGGTGGATGCAGTTAATATATTTGTGTTTTCTACTAGTATGTTTTCTAATATGTGTAGCAAACACAAATATATTAACTGATCGTTAATATAAAACATTTGGACAGTTTTATATATATATATATATATATATATAGGGCTGTTTCGTAGTCTTTTTTAGCTTTGTTAATTCATTGGCGGAATTGTCGGAAAACCCGCGGTTAATCGATTTTGGTATCTGTTTGATTACAGAAGGCGGGTGGTTGGAAGATGTGTGTATATAGAGTGGTTTATCATTGGGTTTTCTGTATGGTTTGTATGTGCCTTTTCTTAAGTTGACGGCAGCATCTAGAAAATCTACTTCATTTAGGTTAGTTTTTATATCTATGTCGAATCCGTTATTTTTGAAAATCTTTATTATTGCTTTTCTAGTTTTGTCTGTGTTTTGTTTGTTACAGTTTTTGAAGATTATGAGAACGTCGTGCCTGTAGAGTCCTGTGTCATTTCTATCTATTATTTCCTTAGTTCGTGTATTAAGTATATACCTATGATTTCGCAGGTTTTAGCACCGTCAAAGCTTCCCAATGTAGTGTCAAAGATTCCATCTTTCTTTATCCATGCTTCTTGTGAAACAGTAATGATTTACGGGAGTGTTTAATGATGTCGATTTCATTTGATTTTATTATTATTTGTTCCTGAGCTAAGTTGATGGCCTTATCTAGCATGGGTTCTGTTATGGATGGGTAAAATTATTTTATGTCTAATTGTAGGAATTAGCAATTTTGTTTGTTATTTATGCTGTGGAACCAGTCAATAGTTGCTTTTGTGTTTTTCCACTGGTTTACTCCTAACTTCTTCCTAAATTCAGAATTAATTTTTTCTAGTAATGTAAATATATATATATATATATATATATATATATATATATATATATATATATATATATTAACTGATTTAAAATATGTTTTTTGCTACACAGTAATAACCATGTTTTAAAAATGGAAGCTAAAAACTTCAAGCGAATATTGAAATAACTTATTTTAAATTTACTGAGTTTTAAACGCACATATAAATTCATAATTTCCTGTTTCCAAGGATACAGAGAAATCCAATCATTCAGACAGGAGCAGTAGCGTGCTCATTTTTATTAACTATTGTTGTATCAATTATGAGTTACGTTCGAGAAAGAGGTTAAGTTTAGGGAGGGTAGGGGTGTATTTTTCAAAGAACTCTGACATCTGTTAAATGCGTGTCGTCTGTTTTTTTTTATTAACGGCAAAAAGTTTTTCGGCATTTTCTTCTTCCATGTATACTTAAAGATTCTTTTTAGGGGTGTTTGGGTTAGAATACGTTTTATTTAACTACAATTTTAAAATATTTTTGCTCTTAATTACTAATAGACTATATTTCTTTTTAAAACAAGTAAATGTAATAGAATTACTTAAATTATTTAAAATTATTTTTCATATAAAATATAAGTATGTATATTACCAGCCTCCATTTTTTAATTTTATTTTTAAATATTATTTAAAGAAAACTTTTGACAATGACGGCATTTCATTTCACTGATTCAGTAAAAAAATTTTTATAAACTTAGTAATATAATTTCTCATGTATGCACAAAGGACATGGGTCATTTGATAACCTATATATTCTAGCTTTTCCTATTAATTTCCATTTTACTGTAGGTGTTTTATTGGATTCTTTTAAGTGCCAGAAATATATTTATGCTCTGTAAATTTACATTGAGCACTGTTTTATAAAAATAAAAAATATCAATAAGAACACCGGATATCTTACTGTTCCCTCTTTTTATTTATATATATATATAT